>CM044437.1:32150275-32164598 GCA_024363595.1 Xenopus borealis | reverse complement strand
ACCTCCTGAGAGCGAATCACGCGCCTTCCTTCAGCCCGGTCCTCCTCTTCACGGCAGGCTCGGCAGCGCAGCGGCAGTCTGGCGCGCCTCTCTGATAGGCTGCCGGCCAGCGGCAGCACACACATCATCCTCCGCGGGGAGCAGCCTGACAGAGCTGTGGCAAAGCTGGAAAAGAGCCGCATGCGGCTCTGGAGCCGCGGGTTGCCGACCCCCGACCTATACATATTGGGCATCAAACTGTTCAGAGGACCCTAGGCTTTCATATTTGGGGTGATCTTTCTTGATACCTTAAAATATGTGTGGAAATACAATGCTGCAGTGTGGAAATTTTTAGGTGATTTTTGGAAATGTCACCAAATTGCCACATTTAGGAAAGGTTTGCGGCTTGGTGCCGTACATACATAAATACCCATTTTGAATTTGGGGGAATGTGTACTTTCTAGTGATGGGCGAATTTATATGACGCGACTCGCATCAAACTCGATGCACTGCGCGTCAAAAACATGCCGCGACTCGTTACGCAAATTTTTCGCCAATTCGCGAATTTTGCTGGAAATTCGCGAATTTTTCTGCGAAGTGAAATGGAATAGATTCGACTATCACTAGTACTTTCTGAAAATGTTGTTTTTTTTTAACTTTCCCCGCTCAAAAATGAGGTACAGTAAATGTGTTGATTTTCATCAAACTGTTCAGAGGACCCTATACTTTCATATTTGGGGTGATTTACGTTGATACCTAAAAGTATGTGTGGAAATACGATGTTGCAGGGTGGAAATTTTGAGGTGATTTTTGGAAATGTCACCAAATTGCCAAATTTAGGAAAGATTTGCGGCTTGGTACTTTTGAATAGAAAGACATGCATACCCATTTTGGATTCAGGGGAATGTTTACTTTCCGAAAATGTATGTTTTTTGGGGGTGAACTTACTTTTTTCTAGCTTTGCCCCCCTGAAAATGATGTAAATCTGTTGATTTTGCAGTACCTGAAATGACAGACCATATGGGGGTCGTTTTCTAGGGCAAACCTACTATTCGTGGAATGTTTGACCTTGAAATCAGAAGTATGCTGTTTTGTGGAGCGGTGCTTTAGAAATTTGTTAGTGTACAGCTTAGAGATTTTGAAATATAAAAGTGAGAAATCTCCATAAAATTATATATATTGTATTGGCGTGTTCAGGACACACTGAACTTAAACTCTAAATCTGCTGTGTTCTCATTCATAAAATAAATTATGTTTCTGATAGATGTGTTTATATCATGCAAAACTGTTTTTTTCTTGTTTTTTTTTTTTATACACTTAGAAGCCCATATATTATTACAGGAGTGGAATTACCCCAAATTTCTAGCCTATTTTGAAAGCTCAGGTTGTCCCGAAAAAAGCAATATATTGTTTTCTTGGGTAAACTAAAAGACCCCCCAGGAAAGGCCCTTAAAGCGAAAGATTACAAAATGTCTAAAAACTGCTTGTTAGTAGATGTTCGCATTTTTTTTTCCAACTCCTATCTTTTCTGTTGAACTTCGCCTGGTCTGAACTGGCGAAGTGAAGTCTAGCCTAAGTGGTAACGTTCAGCAAAAAGATGATGGCGTAAGGGTGCGAAGTTGTGCAAGTCTAGCTACTTCGCTAGCGTAAAATAGCCAGAGCCGGTGTTAGTGAATTTGCGAAGTTCTGATTTGATGTCACGCTGGCGAATTAGCGCTAGTGTTAGACGCTTCACGCTTTAGTGAATTTGCCCCATAGAGTTTGTGAGATTCAGCCAGGTATCATATGCATGTCCAGTTTAGATCATTGTTCATACAGCGTGTGAAACAGATACTATACAACGAAATAAAACATCACCAACCAACTAAGATGGGATTCAGTGGTTCTCAACCTCTCACAGTGGGTATTCTAAGTAGAATGTCGGTTTATGTTAACTTATCTGCTAGGAGGTGGGCCGATTTCCCCATATTATATCAAATCTTTCAGGGGAGGCTCTTTTAGTAAACAGATATTGCATTCTATCAATGTGAAGCCTCATTTGGTCTAACCAACCTTTGTGGGTTGGGGCCTCAGGACTTTTCCATCCCATCCCATTGTTATATATCTGCGGGCCTGGAATCAGTTGGTGTTTGTTATAGTGGGTGTTCCCGCCTATATTTAATATAGACAGTTCTGGGGTAGGTCATATTTCCACTGACACTGCAGTCGAGATAGTATTGAATACTTTACGCCAATAGAGGTTCAGGTTTGGGCATTCCCACATCATATTATGAAAGAGCCGGTAGTTGCCTTGCATTGGGTGCAGTTTGGTGAGTGTTGTGGGTTCATTCTATTCAGCCACACCAGTGTGAAGTATGCTCTATGGATTATGTATTTCTGAATCATTTTGTGGTCAGCATTTGGCGAGACAGATCTAGGGGCCTCTAGAGCATCTTGCCAGTCTTCAGCTGTCAATGTGGGGATATCTTTCTGCCAGGTTGCAAGTAGATTATCATGCTTACAAAATCTCAGGATTTCATATCGGTTAGAAATGAGGTGTTGGTTGTCTTGCAGCTCCAATATCCTACAGAAGGGTTTTACCCAGCTTAAAGGGGTCTGCTAGGAATGCATGTTTGACCTGCTCATACAGTATCCAAGAAGATTCTGGGTTTCCGAACTCCTGGTTTGAGTGAGTTGTCAGAGATAATATGACTGATTGTAGTTATTCCTTTGCTAGACCATGGCCCCATAGTTTCTATGTTTTGAAATTCTTTGAGTAGATGATTATTCAATATGGGGGTGTCAGGATGCTTTGTTTGGGTAAGACATAAAAATTGGGCGCGTAGCCACATTTTTTGACCTAGGATTACTAAGGGGTGTTCTTGGCTGGTATTTCTGCCTGTCCGAGTCCTTAGCATCCTTTGTATAGTTGCCAATCCTGCTTCCCTGGTCTTCTCCAAAAGAGTTACAGATAGGCAGCATGGGTCTGCAGTGACGCATGGTTTATTATGAGCAAGTTGAGTAGCTAAAAAATAAAGCTCAAAGTCGGGCAAAGCCGCCCCCCCCCCATGCATTGCAGATCTCTTTAGGATTCCAAGTCTTAGTCGAGGTTGTCCTGCTCCCTATATGAAGGCTTGAGGGGATAGCTATAGGAGAATGTACTAACATATACAGGATCTTAGGGAGTATGTACTAACATATACAGGATCTTAGGGAGTATCAGACTAATTCTGCCTTGTGGAGTAAGTGGGAGTGAGGCCCATTGCTTAAATTTGGATTCCACCTGTCCCAATAGTGGGGATACATTCAGGTCCCAGTAGGATGACATTGGAAGCGATACCTCCATCCCAAGGTATTTGAATTTCAAGACCACAGTCAATGCTGGGGCGAGGGGATCATAAGGGCTTGGTCTGGATTCTACTGGGAGCATGCTGGACTTGGAAATATTGACCTTTAGGCCCAAAAATTTACCAAATGTGGTCAGAATCATGATCAGTCTTTCCAATGATTTGCGTAGAGTTGTATTTTCTCCTGAATAGACCCAAGTTTCCATCCAACAATTTCTGGGTCGTCTCTTATCATCAAAGTCATCCCATATCTAACCAGTCCTACGCTCAATTTTCATCTGATTCATTAAGAATTCCACTACTTCATTAAACATTTTACAAAGGGACTAGGTTTTACCTGCAACCTGCCAGATATGGGATGACTTTGACGTAGTTGGCCAGCTTAAATATGTATTTTGTCTATATGTATTTTGTGGTCACAGCCTCATTGCACCCCCGCCTAATGGTTTTTAAAAATTAGTGGTGAGCACAACTTTTTCTTGTTTGTTGTCGTCTCTTATCATGGCCGCTAGAGGCTCTAATGCTATAACGAACAGAAGAGGGCAAAGTGGACATCCTTGTCTTGTTCCCCGTGTACATGCAAAGTGAGGAGGGGTTATGCCATTGATTGTTACTAGGGCTGAAGTTTTCGTGTATAGCAGTTGGGCGAAAGCTAGGAATTTCGGGCCGATCCCCATTTTGTCCATTACCTGCCACAGGTATGACCATTCAACAGTGTCGAAGGCTTTAGCAATATCCAGTGTCACCAACAGTCTATTCCCTTTGTTGTCGTGGTCGGTGGACAAATTAGTGTAGAGCCTCCTTAGATTCACAGCTGTGCTTTTGCACGGCATAAATCCAGACTGGTCTGGACCAATAATGTTTTCTATCACCAGCATAAGTTTCCGAGCTAGGATTTTAGCAAGGATTTTGGCGTCACAGTTCAAGAGCGAGATCAGCCTGTATGAGCCGCATTCCTGTGGATTTTTTCCAGGTTTTGGGGGAACAATAATTGATGCCTCTCTCATTGATGGAGGGAGTTCCCCACTATCTAGCGCTGCTAGGTAGACAGTCAGTAGCTTGTTGCATAGGTTTTATATAGTTCAATGGGCAATCCATCTCTGCCTGGTGATTTTCCACTGGGGAATGCACCAATAGCTAGTTCAACCTCGTCAGCTGTGATTTCAGCATCTAGTTCTGCTCGCTGATCTGGATTTTAAGTTGGTAATTCAATTTCTGCTAAGTAGTGGGGTAGTTGGTCTCTATTTGGCCCAAATTGGGATTCATATAAGCGCTCATAGAAGGTCCCGAAAATTCCACTGATGTCTTTGGGGTTGTCAGTGATGTCACCTTGAATAGAATGGTATGGAACGGATCAACTGAATTACCGGGGGGGAAGATTCTTTGCCCCTTGCTTAAATATATTATACTTCAGAAACATTAGTTTCCTTTGGCTAATGGATTCCAAGTGTTTGTGATAGTTCTCCTGTTCTCGTTGGAGGTTTTGATGTGCTTCAGGCGTGTGAGTTACTATCACCGCTTGTTCAGCACGAGTTACCAACTCTTGCAGCGGGACCTTTTTGGCTTTATTCTTTGTTTTGATTGCGTTGCTCTCCATTAAATATGTTCCTCTCAGGTGGGCCTTAAATGCATCCCAGTTTATCTGACCTGTTTCAGGGGAGACATTAAGCGTGAAATGTTCCTGTATAGAGCTGCTGATTTCTGCCGTTTTCCCCACGATGCCCAGCCATGCTGGATTAAGCCACCATAATCTGTTGCAGATCTGATCCCACCCCCATGACCATACTATCTCTAGGGGGGCATGATCCGAGATCCCTCTTGGAAGGTATTCAATTCGTTGGATGAGTGGTAGCATTTCTCTGGATGTTAGCGCAAGGCCTATTCTAGACAGGTAGAGATGAGACTTGGAATAGCATGAGTATTGCAGTGTAGAGGAGTGAAATGTTCGCCACATATCTAGTAGATTCAAGGAGTGAAGGAAGTTATTGTGTTTATGGTTCACACCTGTACCTCCTGAACCATCCCTTTTCCATCTATTTATGGCTGGGTCTGAGGTGGAGTTAAAGTCCCCTGCGATTATAATCGTGGATTGGGGGAATTGTAGGCAGTAGCTTGTGAATTCCAAAAGAATGTCTTCTGTGAATGGGGTGGGGGGGATGTAGATATTGGCAAGCAAAAATTCTTTGGAAAAAAGTTTGCAGTGCAAAAAAATAAACCGGCCTGTGGGATCAATTTTAAGATGCAATAAGGAGAATACAATTCTTTTGTTGATTAGTATAGAGACTCCTCCTGTGTAGACTGAGTATGTGGAGTGGTAGTGCCAGCCTACCCATGGTTTTTTAGGGAGAGGATAGATGACCCAGTTAGGTGAGTCTCTTGCAAGAAAAGAATGTCTGGGTTACATTTTTTTTATGTAGGTTAAAGCTGTTCTTCTCTTGAAAGGATCATTAAGTCCCCTAAAATTCCAGGAAATTAGTTTCACGTTACTCTCCATGTTGGTTGGTGGTTTGTTTTACCTATTGGTTCACTATATAATGCTGTTGGTTGGCTACCGACAGTGTAGATAATATGTGTTTCACATAACATTTCCATTTTAAAACAACAAAACAACAGCATCAATTTGTAATTATACTTCTCAAACAAAGCTAACACAGTGACGCTTACCCCTTTCCCCCTTTCCTTCCCCGTTGCTCCTATCCCCAACTTAGGAGCCACTTTTCCCAAAACCTAACAATTAAACCAGAGTAGTTCTAGCTCACATCCGAGCAGTTACACTGAATAAATGAGGGGAGTGTTGAAGTGTTTATCAAGTGTTGCTCCGCCCTTATAGTCTATCTCGGGACTTGATTGTCCGAGGAGTAAGCAGAGTATCCAATTGGCATATATTTTTCTTGCGACAGCCATAGTGACAAGCAGCAGGATTCCCCATATAATAGGATCTCTGGGTAGTCTGACTAATATATTGGGTCTCCATAATTCTTCCCATTGTCTAGGCCCTAGACTCTAGGGGCTTATCCTAGGACTGTTACCCTTGTAGATGGGACAATAGTTTACAGTTGCAAAGTGAATTGCGCCAGGTTAAGGACATTAGTCAAGGGTAGGCTACCGCAGCTGTATACACCAGTCCTTGCTTTGTAGCTGCTGGGTGAGTACAATATGACCAGGTGGCTTCCCCTAACTGAGATTAAAGGCCTATTGGTGATACATAGAAATTTAGGGGGACATAGTTACCGCATCTTGTCGTCCCTGCTGTCTACTGTCGCATAAAGGGTGTAGTAGAGAATCAAAAAAAGACCAAAAAAGGGAGAAGAAGAAAAAAGAAACTCTTCAAGCCTCCACACGTTATCGGTCCAATGTATCCAACCAGGTGCAGGCCTCTGCAGGGTTGTCGAAGAATTTAATACCCAAGGTTGTCTGTATCCGCAGTCAGGAAAGGTACATCATGGAATACGGGATCCCTCTCTACCGCAGTCTTTTCTTTACGTCCAGGAATCTTGCTCTCATCTTTTGGAGTTCAGCGGAGAAGTCTGGGTATATGGAGACCTTGGAGTTGTTCAGCTGGATTTGACCTTTAGTGCATGCCACCGCTAGTAGCTTGTCTCGATATTTGCAGTTATGGATACGTGCTATCAGAGGCCTTGGTAGGGCGCCGGGTATCGGTGGTCTAGATGGTATTCTGTGTGCCTGCTCCATCGCAAATGCAGGGGTTAGGGACTCCGCACCTGCCCATTCTTTTAGGATTCTTTCTTCGAAGACCTCCGGGCGGTCACCTTCCTCCCTCTCGGGTACTCCAACCAAGCGGACATTACTGCGTCTCGCCCGGTTTTCCAGGTCATATACTTTTTGCCGCCATTGATCCACTTGCCTTTGTAGATCCTGGGTAGTTTGTTGTAAAGGGCGACAAGAGTCTTCTAGTGTCGAAATCAGGGCCTCTACTGCTGAGGTGCGTTCTCTAATGCGTTGCATGTCCTGCTTGATTAGTGATAGTTCTTCCTTGAGTTCGTCAGCTGTGGACATGATGGGAGCTTGGCATGATTGTTGGCAGTTTTGTACTGCTGTCAGTAGATCTTGCATAGTGGGCTGCAGTTGCGAGACCTCTTCTTGAGATGCATTGTCTTCTGCAGTGGGGTCCTGCACCATGCTGGGGTCAGAAGCTGGCGTGGCCTTCCGAACAAATTACTCCAAGCATGTGGAGATCTCAGTTACCTTCTTACCTTGTTGGTTTTTGCCTGCCATGTTAGACAGGAGTTTTTGCGCCCTCTCAGAACAGTTCTTTGTCACTCAATTAGCAATGGTATCGCAGGATATTTTAAGGGCATATAGAACTCACTTGATGTATGGCCTACTCCATGCACATTCAGGTTATGCTACCCTTTGATTCCAGTGCAGAACTGGTTGCCAGGTGAGAAGAGGTAGGTTGCCCTATGAAGAGTTAATCGTTGTTGGAGCCTCTATTAGGGCTAGATATGTTCAGTGTATTGTATTGGGGAGGCTTTATGTGGTGGTCTCTGTGGCCTTGGAAGGTGTGCTGTTAAGCCTGCGGTCTGCAGTGTGTGGGCTGAGTTACAGGGTGCGAGATTGAAAGTCTTGTGTTGGAGGTGTGTTTATGGGGCACCCCCAGGGTCTCTGTGGTCACTCACCCCAAATTGTGCCTCTGTGGGAGCTGTTCTGGGGCCTCAGTAGTGTTCCACGTTCTTTCCGAGGAGGACTGCACTTCCAGTCGTTTGCGGCGGGGATCCGCAATCACGCGAGTCCCCAACTTCACTCAGTGACTAGGCCGCACCTGTATGTCGGGCTTGGAGAGCGCTGAAGTGGATCTTCTTGTCTACTACTTCGGATAGTGGTGAGTAGTGATGGGCGAATCTCCCGCGTTTCGCTTCGCCGAAAAATTCGCGAAACGAGTCGCGCGGCGTGTCGCAATCGCGTCATTTTCGGCGCACGTCGCGTTGTTTTCGGCGCGTTGCGTCAAAAACGACGCGTGACTCGTTTTTGTTGGCGGCGAATTTTTGCTGACGTTTCACGAATCACGGGAATTCGCCGCAAATTCGCCCCTGGCGAATAAATTCGCCCATCACTAGTGGTGAGCAGCAGGGTTTTTTTTTTTTTTGGATGTGGATTTGTTGTGAGCCCCGGGAGTGCCTGTAACACACGTCTGCTCTGCTGGTCAGGCGGCCACGCCCCCAGATTTAATATCATTTCAAATGACAACCATTTCTTTTCTGTGGTTTTAGCTGCAGACTTAATGCCCCAATCAATGCTTTGAAGGGCAGCCCTCAAGGCCCTAAAATGGGCTTTTAGAAAATGTTTTTTGTTGCCCCAGTATATATTTGTTTTTTGCACCAGACATTAAAGGATATAACATTATGGTCACTATTACCCAGGGGTTCAATGACTTGCACATTTGCTATAAGTTCTGGGTCATTTGAGATCACTAGATCCAGAATAGCATTTTTTCTGGTAGGCTCCTCATCAACCTGTGCCATAAAATTGTCATGTAACAAGTTTATAAACTTATTTCCATTAACTGATCTGGCAGTACTGTTGCTCCAGTCAATATCTGGGTTAATAAAATCCCCCATTATCATTACTTTACCCAAAGTAGCAGCTTTTTCTATTTGCTTCAGGAGCTTAGCCTCCTTCTCACTTATATTAGGGGGTCTATAGAATACCCCTACAATTAATTTGTTGGACTGCCCAGTCATGCGACTAAGTTGTATGAAATTAAATCAAATGTAGGAAAAAGTCTGTGCAAAAATGTGGGTACTCTTGTAATTTTGCTAATTTGAATTTGTGTAACTGCTCATTACTGATTACTGACAATACCAAATCAGGTGGTTTAGCTCGTTAAGCCTTGAACTTCAAAGGCAGGTGTGTCCAATTATGAGAAAAGGTATTTAAGGTGGACAGTTGTAAGTTGTGCTTCTTTTTTACTCTCCTCTGAAGATTGAAAGCATGGGATCCTCAAAGCAACTCTCAAAAGAACCTAAAACAAAGATTGTTCAGTATCATGGTTTAAGGGAAGGTTATAAAAATCTCTTGTAACCAGGAATTGGATCGTCACAGGAACAGTTGCTGTAAAACCCAGGTCCTGCAGGCCAAGAAAAATAAAGGAGCGGCATATGCGGAGGATTTTGAGAATGGTTAAAGACAACCCAAAGATCACCTCCAAAGAGCTGCAAGAACATCTTCCTGCAGATGGTGTATCTTTACATCATCCTACAATTTGCACAAAGAACATTTGTATGGCTTGTTGTAGGCAAAAGCTCATTTAGACAAGCCACAGTCATTTTGGAACAAACTGCTTTGGACTGATGAGACAAAAATGTAGTTATTTGGTCACACCAAAAAGCACATTGCATGGTGGAAGAAGTATACCACATTAAAAAAAAAAAACTCCAGCTACCTACTGTCAAATTTGGTGAAGGTTCCATCATGCAGTGGGGCTGTGTGGCTAGTTCAGGCACCAGGGCCCTTGTTAAAATCAGTGGTCAAATGAATTCAACATAATATCAATAAATTCTTCAGGAAAATGTTCAAGCATCAGTCACGTTTGCAAAAGAAGACTCAACTACGTATTGATGTAATATCTCTGTAGTGGTGCATATTGCATATTTTCTGTTAATCCAATAAACTGTATGTCACTGCTGAAAAACTAATGTTTCCATAAGGCTTGTTATACATTAAAAGGAAGTTGCTATTTTAAAAACTCAGGCCTATGATAAACAAAGCCCTTCAACGAATTAAGAGGGATTCCTAAACCTTTTCAAATGACTGTAGGAGCCACAGGCATTGTACACTTCAAGATGTAATTTTACTCCTCACATTCCACCAGGGACGAAACTTTCCCCTCTGCCACCCTCCTGCACTCACCTTTTGAGTTGTCACGGGTCCAAGTCGCTAGTGAAGAGAACACAATTGTTCTCTCTACACTTTTTTTCACAAAACTGTGACAGAAATCTGCTGTGGCAAAAAAGTCATGATAAGAATAAATGGCCATTGACTTTAATGCATTTGGACAAAAAAGTTGCTGAGACAAAAAATGTTATTATAGCGAAAAAAGTTGCCACTAGAAAAAAAACTCCCATTGACTTTGGGGTGAGAAAAAAATTTTGTGCATAAAAAAATTACACCGATTGATTTCAATGTGTTTTGCAAATGTTTAAACGTTTTGTGATTTTCATGAAACAGGGAAAATTCGCTCATAATTACTTAATTATGGATCACATAACTACATTAATTATGGATTACAAAAGAATGAAGGAAATTAGATTTAAATAATTTTAGTGTGTATATATTGCTTAATGAACTCGGTGGAAAAGGATTTGGAATTATTTCTTATGGTGACTGGTCCTTTTAACACATTATACTTGGATTTGCAGCCCAAATATGTTTCTTGATGAAGGTAAATATAATTCCGAGCAACTTTCCAAAGTGCATTAGTTATACATTTTTAATTATTTGAAAGCTATTTGTAAATTGTTGTTGGTAATAATTTGTGAATTACTATTGCTACTTTGTATTTAAATGTGAGTCCTTCTCATTAATGCTGCTTCTGTATTGAAACAATAAGGCTCTCCACGAGTGCTTTTTTTGGGTGGTGTCAGATGGACAAAATGCATCTGAATAGTCAGATGTAGTTACATGGGCCAAAAAATAATATATGCACATATTAAAATTACTTAAAAGTTGTAACAAATATATATTTGATAGTTGGAAAGTACCACTGAAAATGCATACCACAAATTCATTAGTTAATTAGATACATAACTCTTTAGAGCAAACATCCCATTACATGTTATTTGGTAGGCTGGAACTGCTTAAAGGAGAATGAAACCCTAAAAATGAATACGGCTAAAAATGCCAAATGTTATATACTGAACGTATTGAACCACCCTAAAGTTTCAGCTTGTTAATAGCAGCAATGATCCAGGATTACAAACTTATCACAGGGGGTCACTGTCATGCCAGAGCTGTATTGTGCTGGCATTATGGGGGTTAATATTGGAAACATTTTGCCTCAAGGCCCACAAAGAGGTCCTCAATTGGATATCCCACCACGGGGCTGTGCAAAGGTGACATCCATATCTGCCTTCTGAGACTATTCGGAGTCACACCATTTGGTCAAGGGAGCTGGACCAGTCAGTAATTTTGATCAGTTAATCAAAGAAAAGGAGCAGTGAATCAGGAACTGCAGGTGGAGAACAGATATGAGAAAATAATTGGATTACAGGAAAGGATTCATATCTCCTCTGTTACAGGATTCACATACTCATAACTCATATCGTTATGTGAGAGTTATGAAGAGACTGCTACTTCTGAATGATACCAAACATGGCCAGCCTATACCAACCAGGGATGGTTCCTGGGGACTTGAACTTGAGACACCCCTCATGTTTGATATCATTCTGATTGCCCAAAAATGAATCACAGTATGCCCATATTTTCACTATAATATTGGGTACTGGCGAGTTGCTGAAACAAAAAATGTCACCAAGACAAAAAAATTGTCAAGACAAAATTGTTGCAGAGACCAAAAGAGTTGCCACAAGAAAAAACACTTACAAACAGATAATATATATAAATGTTATATTGGAGAATCTAGCCTGAAAATAACAACACTCTATAGGGGGTCATAAATGACACACTCCTATATATACACACACACACACTCATATATATAAATACATGCACTGTTTACTGCTGTAATATAAAATAATTAAATATAACATGTCACGGACACGGTACTCCCAACCGCACGTGACTTCAGGTGTGGCTGTCAGGGGTCACTCACTCAGTCTCTCACCCACCTTGCGCACAGGTTAGACGAGCATAACAGCACCCCAAACACCAACCAACACCCACAAACACACACAACTTGCTGCCACCACTCTCAACTTCACACTGGTGTTGAGAGAAACCAGGTATTCTAGTAGTGAAGGGGGTAATTCAAACACACACTTCCTACCAGCACTCAATGGTTAACTAGCATACATACAGACTAGCATTCCCATTCAGCATGCAGAGGGTTAAGGCTCACAGTTACTCTCTTTCAGGCTAGGTTCTTTTAGAGCACCAAAGACAATCTTATTAAGTTATATATTTTTAATATTATAAAAGGTATAACAGTGCAGTTAACAAAATTATATTACATAAAGAGACATACAATCAATAATACAAACAGTTATAAAATAAAAAGGGAAAACATGGAAAACCTATACTTAGCTTCAAGATATAGAATTCCTGGTCCTGGAGGCAAGGGGAAACAAACGGGGAAACTTCCAATCGCAATTGGTCCTCCAAAGTAAATCCCAGCTCTTAGTCAGAAGAGCTTACTATTTATCAGTGATTTCAGGGCATCAGGTAACTGCACACTCCCCCTCCCTCAGGAATGTAAGGGGGCGTGGCCTAGCAGGACACAGACTGAGTTTTTTATGACCTCCTGTGAGAAGCAACTGGACCAAGAATACAATGATCATAACTCCCTATAGGAACATAGGAGAGATATGATATTATATTCATTGGTTATGAATTCTCTCCTGGATTCCATAGATAATAAACATCAATACTGTGTGACCTGCCCCTGCCCGGATATTCACATCTGATAAACAGAGTATTAAACCTAGTCATGTTTGGACTCATCTGAAAGCCAATATTACTTTGAACCCATCACCAGTTTTTTAACACCGTTGGTACAACAGGTCTGGGTTCTGTGAGGATGAATATGTTTTTGGTTGTATTATTTGTGACCTTCCCTTCACCTGTGAGAAGCCTTTGTGTGAACTTTAAGTTCTCCCTCCTTGAGCTCTCTCTCCTCTTATTTTATGGCTCTTATCAGCCAGGGCTTGGAGAAGGGCATAAGAGGTTGTGATCCTGTTACACATGGCTAACTCCAGACCTTAGTGAAGAGAGGCCTGCTATTTGTCTGATTTAGCTAAGACTTCATGAGACCCTGGCCTGTTTTATTAGCTATTACAGGCCTGTATCATGACACCTCCCCTTTTTAGAGTGAGCAAGGGGAGATTGACTTACAGGTCATTCTTAGCCTTGCCACAATAAAGACATAAACCCATAACCATAGCCAGGTCATTACCAAAATTATACAGTCTGAGGGATAATCCTACCTCCCAGGCCTAAAGTTTTGCTCCTTGAGGGTTGTACCATCATAATCCCAGATACTATAGTGGTTTGAAGTACACATACTTCCCACTTTCCCTCCATCCCCACTGTCTCTGGGTAGAGAGCAGGTTTGAATAATTGGCAATAGGCTATCACTGCTCTCCCAAGGCATCTGGCCTGTTCCTCCCACCTGGTTCACTGATGGGCCCTCCAGCCTATCTCTAGTCTCCCATTCCCTGGGCCTAGACTTAGAAACTAGCTGGCAGCCTCCCACCCACTTTATGGTACTTTGGTCTCCACTGACCTGCTTAGTCTTTGGTTGGCATAAACCACTGAACTCATCCTGAACCTCTGGGACAATTACTTTATTGCTAAGTGACATGGAAGCAACTTCTGGTACTATCAGCCTTCCCTCCTTCATACTGACCACCTGGCCCCCCCTCAGTACTGGTTCTGACATGGGGACTATACCTGGCCCACCACTACCATCACTCTCTCCAGTCTGAGTGGCACTATCCACTAGGACCCTATTCCTCACCACCTGCCACCCACACTTCTGCACTGACTCCTGAGCTTGGCCTAGCTGCTGACCCCCACTCAAGACCTCAGGCAGTTTGGGTACAGGATCAGGGATCACACTCTAGAAATCCCTCACTCCTGGTATGCTACCGGGCTGCACCAGGGAGACTCCTAGGGGAAACCTCTCCTCCCCCTCTCCCTTCATATCCCTACTTTGGGACAACACTGGTTCAGGCACTGGTTGACTCTGGCTCCTGCCTCCCAGTCCTCCCTCTCAGTTACTTTGCTGCATTTTACCTTTTACAATTACCTGTTGAGGTGGACGGCCACACTCCAGCGTGGCTGGACCTAGTGAGACCTGGTCATAGGGCACAAAAGCAGTT
>CM044437.1:32134339-32146732 GCA_024363595.1 Xenopus borealis | reverse complement strand
AACATTTTTTACTTCCTTGTTTTGTGCCAAAAAGTCACGTGATTTAGCTCCCTGGCCCTGTATCATGACATAACATATAATACATTTTGTCCTTGTGCTCTAACAAACTAATTTCCCATATGAATACTTGTGCCTAATTGTATTAACTTTGTCTATGTGTGGAAAGGGAATGTTACCTATTTGTATGTTAAATAACTATTACAGCTAGCAGTAGAGTGTGTTTGAATGTAATTAACCCTTTGGCTGCTGGAATGTTTGTTGAACTAGTAGGATCTAACCCTAACTAACTTTGATGCATTGTTGTATTGTGAGTAATTACCTGTTATAGAGGGCAGGGGAATAGTCACATTGGGTTTCTATTACCTGTTAATGATAGATGGTGGCAGGAAATTCATTTTCTGGGTGTTGGTATGTTTTGAGGTGTCTGATGTTAGTCTAACCTGTATGTAAGGTGATTGAGAGTCTAACCCCTTATAGCCAAAAGAGTCACATGCCTGACTTCCTGCTTTATCTGGGCCCACTTTCTACTTATTGAGGCTTGCAGGCATGCTGCCCCAGGATCCCTCCAGCTATCAGATCATCCCTCCTTCACCAGGAATGGTAAGCAGCCTTTATTTACACACTTACATTTATAGACTCTTTCACACTTATTTTTGTAAAGATTTTTTTTGCATTTTTTTCAAGCTTATATACACACTTAAACATTGTCATACAACGTTTAGAAGTGTACACACATATATACACCAAAAACTCACAAAGAGGGTTTTTTTTACTTTTTCATTTTACCATTTTGTATTTTTTTAACCCTAAAAACAGTTAATTTTGGTAGTGTGACTATTTGCTTTTATTGCAATTTTATCCCTGCATTATTGTTCCTTATGTATCTTTAGTGTAGTTTTGCTGTTTGGTGCTTTGGTATAGACAGAATATGTGCTTTCCAGAAATATATGGTTTCCTGGGGGTCTTTTTAGAGTTCGGGTTCTTACGGCACATAACACACAGTCGGGGCTCTGTTTTCAGCAGCTGAGTTGGCCAGCTTTAACATTGTATGCACTTTTTTAATTTAGAGTTTGTATATACCACATAATTTCGTAAATCTATGCATATTAGGCATCAAACTATTCAGTAGACAACTGACATCCATATTTAGGGTGATTCTTCTTTGTACATAAGTTTGTAAAATTGTGTAAGTTAAATGAGCTAAAAACCTCTACATTTAGAAAAACTTTGCCGTTTGGTAGTTTGGTGTAGAAGGATATCTTTATCTTTGTTGGAGTCATCAGAATATTTACTTTCCAAAAATATTGAGGGGCTTTGAGGGTTTGTGCTGTTCGGAGGGTTGTGTGGCAAATAATACCCAGTCTGGGGTCTTTGAAAGACATAATTAACCATTTTGGACTTCTGGCAATTATATTTAGGGTATTTTACATAAGATGCCGTAGATTGGAAGTTTTGAGGTCTTTATTTTTAGACACTTAAAAGTCTATATCTTTTTACAGAAGTGGAATTAAACCCAAATTCCTAAAAACTGCTTGGCATTTAGGGTTAAATCAACTGGACTTTTTGAATATTCATGAAAACCTTTCACCACAACTAAGTTCAACTGAGTCATAGGGAATTGGATTGAATGATTATCACAGGTGAATGGTAAAACTTTTCAAGAATACCCAGAAAGTCCAGTTGCTGCAGATTACAACTAGATACTGTTTATCATGACCTGGATGAATGAAAACCTTTATAGGCTAAAAAAACCCATAATGAATGTTCGCATTATCAGTCCATTGCACATCAAAGTGCTGTAAATTCTTTTTATTTGTGACATTTTGTTAACCTTTAAGAAAAGTGCTTTTCGTATGGCATGTATTTTAATATAATACAGCAAAGTGCTGTGCATTCTTTATCCATAGTAATCTCTATAAAAGCTAAACAGCTACCAATATTAATAAACTTACATTCTTTAAAGGGTTTATTTATTATGCTCTGTAAAAAATAGCTGGATATTACCCACCAATCGCCAGACTTCACTGTGAAAAAAACCCATAAAAAATTGCAATACATTTTTACAATTTTTTCTTAGATTGACTTCTGCCAGTAACAGCAGTAAATCTGGTATAAAATTACACACATCATGTGGTACACACAGTTTTTTACACCATTTTTGGCTAATTTCATTTAACACAGTATAATAAATATGCCCCTAAAAGTGAAACCCTGTAAGTTCATGATAAACTGCTATGCAAATGTTTAAAATGAGCTATACCATATAAGTTCGAAAAAATTGATAAAAAGAGAAATATTAATACCAGTATGCATTGTCCTGAAAATGTATCTAGATTTGTCTCAACTTCTATATAAAATGTACAATATTGTTATAATTTCATACACCATCATAAAAATTGCAGAAGAAAAAAATTACTTACAGAAAAGATATATACAGTTAAAAAAAACATTGCTTACCCTCACTAGTGCATTAAAATAATAGTTCTCCACAAGCTTTGTGCTTGGCATTCCAAAGTAATCTGATTGCAAGGGCTTAAAGGAGAATAAAAGTCTTTAATTACCCTAGCACCCTGGCACCATTTATGAACTCAAAATGACAACCATAAAAAATTAAGGCAAATTAAAAATTGTTCAAAAAAGGTTTCTTCTGTGCCATATTTATTTGACACAATTTAAGAACCTGCACATTTTAGCAATACGCTAAAAGTAATGTGTAGTAGTTTTTACGAAAGATGTATATCTTATTTATGTTCCAAATAACTCAGCTTAAATTTTAACTTAATTTAAAACCTAACTCAATAGGTTTCTATACTTCCATTAAAAGGAATTAACAAGTCCATAGAGATCTTAGCTCATTTATTAAAGAATAGATCTATGGTGCTATTTCACAAGCCAGTAACTCCAGTACAGATTCTCCAAAGGCATAGGAGATGTACAATGCACCTATATAGAGTAACCAAAATGTAGAAATATTTTATTCTTACATGTGAAATGTGGGTTTAGACAACAGTATAATTTACTCACAGTATATACAGTGTAGGCAGCTTCTATCCGTTTGCAGATGATCTTGTTTTGTTCTCATTATTAGTATTCAGCATTTATTCAATGTTTAGATGATATTTTGGCATAATGTGTGCCAAAATATCAAAGTTTATATACATATGAATATGATTTCTTACAATAGTAATTGTAATTTAATTGTTAATACGTTACCATAAATGTAATTTCCCCATTCACAACATGTATCTTTGATCTAGGTCAGGGATCCAAGGAAAAACCAGGTACTGGACCTATCCCAACAATGGGCCCTGTCACCCCAGATCTGTGCGCTAAAGATGTTGTAATTGATGGCATGTCTCAAATAAGAGGGGAAACATTCTTTTTTAAAGACAGGTAACAAACAGCTAAACAATCAGTCTGGAATTGTGTTGTTTCTAATAAGCTTGATATATTGTTGCTTATGAACAAACTCTGTGTCAAATACTTGTTTCATAATTACACAGTAGTAGACGTTGAAAAACCAAAGGGGATTCATCACAAAAAATACAAATGTAATATAAGCTTCATCATACTGAAATTAAAAAAAACTTACTAAATGTAATCAGTTCAAATATATGTACTGTTTCTGAAATAATCAAGTTTTTCTTCACTATCCTCTCTCAATATCATCTTCTCTCTATTCCGGAGTTGGGTGTCAGATTTTCATTGAGAGATCCAACACATCTTTCAGGGGGTCCCTTTGTTAATGGATATATTAGAGCTCACTCAAATAACTGATTCGAACACAAACACAATTTAACAAAATAAGTGTCTTTGGCGCAAATCTTTCATGTAGAGAGACATGATTTTGGTGATTTTGAAAGCGTGAGCTCTATCTAATACATGTACATCTTCTAATAAATCTATACAAAAGAAGCCAACCCCTAAAAGATACATTGGATCTAACATTCAGAATCAGCCTCCAAACTCCTGCATGACGAGAAAGAATGAAGAGTCAGATGCTGAGAGGGGGGAGTGAAGAGTAACTTGATTATTTTAGAAAGGGTCACCATTTTGAATTGATTATATTAAACACTTTCTTATTTCAGTATGATGACTCTTATATAAACTTTTAATTTTCACAATAGTTCCCCTTTAAAAACTCTATTTTGCCTCAGAACAGGAATCAGTTCATTCCTGTTGGGTTTATTTGCCATCATTTTAAATCAGTCATTGTGCACATTTTTTTTTCTAGATTTATATGGCGCACTTCCAACCCAAGAAATAAACCATCAGGACCTTTACTTGTTGCTACCTTCTGGCCTGAGCTACCTGATAAGATCGATGCTGTTTATGAAGAACCTCAAGAAGAGAAGACCATTTTCTTTGCAGGTAATTAGAAGTAGCACACATACCAAATGAAACTCATACAAGAGTCTTTAAGGTAATGCAGAGGTAAACCTACAGTATATGTTAATAAGTTTTAGTATACACAAATTGTCTATACATTTTTAGCATTATCTGTTTCCAAGTTGTAAAAGAGGGGGGTTCTAAATGTTGCTAGGTTCATGTAATATTTTAGTCAAAAGGAGTGGTTCTTGCATGATATTGGTTCAGTTTCAAATATTATAATACTGCACGAATACATACTTTGTGGGGTCTAGGTATTGTAGTCTGAAAAATGGTATCCGAAGAATTTAATTTAAACTTTATCTTTTTAAAGCAGAAAAGTTGGGAGAAAGTTGGGAGATAATTCCAGAAGAGGCATGCAGCCCTTGCAAAGTCTTGAATGTGAGTGTAATGAGAGAAGGGTTAAGGAGCAGGTCAGTGGATGAGTGTACTAAGCAGTTGAGTGAGTATCTAGAGATGAGCTCATAAATGTATGGGTTGGAAAGAGTTAAGATGTGCTTTGAATGTCAGGGTCATTAGTTTGAATTTTATTCTGGAAGATAGTGGAAGCCAGTGCAGGGATTGGCATGGCAGTGAAGGAACAGTTGCTGAGGTGTATAAGCTTGGTGGCAGTGTTCATTATGGACCAGAGAGGTGATGGTCTCTGTCAGGAATGACCAATTAATAGAGAGTTACGGTAGTCTAGACATGATTTGATGAAAGAGTGAATAAGAATTTTGGTGGCATCTTGGGTGATATATGATCATATTTTGGATATGTTCTTTATGTGAAAGTGACGATTTAAAAAGTGACTGGATATGAGGAGTGAAGGATGGAGTAGAATCTAGGATAACCACAAGGCACCAGGCCTGGGGAGATGGGAAACAGCTTGAAGAATTCCCTTACCAGGCAAGGAGCATGGACTTCAGCCTGTTTTATCCAAGAGCATTCCTTGGGACTGAACCCCTTCCATTGTAGAGACCCTCTAGAGATTCTTGAGTCTAAAATCTTCTCTACCTTGTATTCTTGTTGGCCATCCACTGAGACAGAAGCAGGAGGATATTGTTCCAAACAGAAGCAATTAAGGATTGCTGGTTTCACCAGGGATACGTGAAACACATTAGGGATTTGCATCTCAGGAGGAAGCTGAAGTCTGACAGCCACAGGATTAAAATTTCCACAATGGAGTAAGGACCAGCAAATTTTGGGCCCAACTTGAAGGAAGGAATCTTGAGACAAATGTTCCTTGTTGAGAGCCACACTTTCTCCCCAATTTTATATAAAGGAGAAGATGTCTTCTCTTGTGGGACAAGGAACTTTTTTCCAAATTGGCTTTGATAGCTAACCAAATGGGGGACATGTGAGCTACATGATCATCGGCTGCTGGAACATCCAATAAGAGGAAGTCTTGGGGGAAAGCTTGTGGAAGTTGCCCATACACGGTCAAGAAGGGTGATCTACCAGTGGACACATGACAAGCCTTGTTATGATCAAATTTTGCACAGGGAAGAAGATCGGCTCAATCATCCTGACAGAAGCATACATGACTGGAACTGTTCCATCACCTGGCTTATTCTCTCGGCTGCCCCGTTGGATTGAGGGTGGTAGGCAGAGGAGAACTGAAAAGTGAAACCCAGGTTTTTACACAAAGAGCACCAGAACTTGAATACGAACTGGAATGAACAACTGAGAGAGTTCAATGGGAAGTTTACGAAGAGGGATAAAGTGCACAATTTTACTGAAGCTGTCAATCACTACCCATATTTGGGTGTTCCCCTTGGAAGGTTGTAGTTCAACAATAAAGTCCATAGCTAAATGAGTCCAAGGACGAGAAGTAATGGGTAGAGGTTGTAATAGCCCGCTAGGGTGAGAGTGACTGGATTTAGACAAGGCACAGATGGCACAGGACACCACAAAGTCTTTCACATCCTTCCATATGGTTGGCCACCAAAGAAGTCGACTGACAAGCTCTAAGGTCTTTTGGGTACCTGGATTTACAGCTTGTTTGGAACAATGACTTTGCTGAAGGATGGGTATGTGGAACTCGGGTGGCACATAAACCATACCACAAGGAGGAATAGTCAGATAGGATCTAGCTGACCAGTTGCGGAAATAGGGAAGCAATGATCTTTGTGTGGGGAACAATTGGTTCTTGATCTTCACTGAAGCACCCCTCAGGGAAAATGTTTCTGGAAATGGCCTCTGCCTTATGGTTTCTGGAGCCAGGGCGAAACGTAAGGACAGAATTGAATCTTGTGAAGAATAGTGCCCATCGAGCATGATGGGGATTCAGTGTTTTGAGAGTCTGGATTAATTCCAAGTTTTTGTGGTTAGTATGAATGGTGATAGGATGAGGGACAGGAAGACTCCACTCTTCGAGTGCAAGTTTAACTCACGAATCCTGATGTCGTAAGTTTGCTCGGCCAGAGAGAACTTTTTCAAGAATTAAGCACAAGGGTGTAGTTTCCCATCTGTGATCTGTCTCTGAAAGAGGATAGCACCAGCCCTGATGTTGGAAACATCTACTTCAATGAAGAAGTTTTGCAGAAGGCCAGGATGTTGAAGGACAGGAGCTAAAGTGAATGAGACTTTCAAGGATTGGAAGGCCTCCAAAGCGGGAGGGGGGCAGGCATTTGGTTTCCCTCCCTTTCTGATTAAAGCCCAGACAGGATCGATATGGGAGAAGAACCCCTTGATAAATTGTCGGTAGTAGTTAGCAAAATCGACAAATCTTTGGATGACTTTGGTACTAGTGGGGAGAGGCCAGTCTTGGATTGGCATGACCTTGGAAGGATTCATCGCGAACCCCTCACAAGAGATAATGTAACCCAGTAATCTCAGAAGGAGAGAACTTCTTTCACCTGGGTTCAGTGACTTTTCAAGTCTTTGAAGAAGATTAAAATGTTGTCCAAGTGAATGACTATGGACTGCCCCAGACAATCTCTGAAGATGTCATTCACAAATTCTTGGAAGTCGGCGGGAGCGTTGCAGAAGTTGAAGAGCATAACCAGGTATTCTTGGTGTCCATCTCTCGATTGGGTTGTAGGCTCCTTAGAAATCCAACTTAGTGAAAATCTTCACCCCTATGAGTTGGTCGAATAGCTCAGAGATGAGAGGTAGCGGATATTGGGTTTTCATTGTGATCCTATTGAGGCCTGTAATTAATACAGGGACACAACCCACTGTCCTTCTTTTCTACAAAGAAGAATCCTGCCCCAGCAGTAGAAGAGGAGGGTCAAATGAATCTTCGCTGAAGGTTATCTTGGATATATTCCTTCTTTGCAGAAGTCTAGGCAGGAGACAATGGGTAGGTACAACCCCTGGGGGGCATGATACTGGGGAAAAGTTCAATGGGACAGGAGTGATGAGGAGGGAGAGTCTCTCCAGACTTCTTGCAGAAGATGATCTCTGGATGCATGGCGCCAGCACAGGCAGGAGTCTTCTACTATGCTCCTTATTGGATTGGTGCTCCTGGAGTCAGGTGTCTACCTTGATTGTGATGGCAATAAAGTCTTCCAATTGCTCAGGGAGATCTCTGGAGACTAAGATGTCTTTGAGCCTGGGTAGGTACAACCCCTGGGGGGCATGATACTGGGGAAAAGTTCAATGGGACAGGAGTGATGAGGAGGGAGAGTCTCTCCAGACTTCTTGCAGAAGATGATCTCTGGATGCATGGCGCCAGCACAGGCAGGAGTCTTCTACCACACTCCTTATTGGATTGGTGCTCTTGGAGTTGGGTGTCTACCTTGATGGTGATGGCAATCAAGTACTTGCTCAGGGAGATCTCTGGAGACTAAGACGTCTTTGAGCCTGGGTAGGTACAACCCCTGGGGGGCATGATACTGGGGAGAAGTTCAATGGGACAGTTGTAGGAGAGATGAGGAGGGAGAGAGAGTCTCTGCAGACTTATTGCAGAAGATGGTCTCTGGATGCATGGTGCCAGCACAGGCAGGAGTCTTCTACCACGCTCCTTATTGGATTGGTGCTCTTGGAGTCGGGTGTCTACCTTGATGGTGATGGCAATCAAGTCTTCTAATTGCTCAGGGAGCTCCCTGGAGACTAAGTCGTCTTTGAGCCTGGTTGACAAGCCTTGATAGAACACAGCTGCATAAGCCTCATTGTTACAGTTAGTTTCAGTCATCAAAGTTCTGAGATCAATAGCATACACACTGGCACTGTGATTTCCCTGCTGGATCTGTAGGAAGTGGGATGAGACATTAGCGACTTGACCCGGGGCATCAAACACAGTTTGGAAAGCCTGGAGAAATGTTTTGGCATTGTAGGTAAGAGGAGAATTCTTCTCCCATAGAGGCTTTGCCCACTGTAGTGTTTTACCCTCCGGGACATCACATACCCCACCTTGGCTCGTGCACTGGAGTACTGCAAGTGTTGAAACTTGAACTGGATCGCTATAATGGGGACCTTTAAGTCTGCAGAGGTTTTGTTAGCAAAACCTCTGCAGACTTAAAGGTCCCTATTATAGCGAGGCTCACCAGCCAATGAGACTGCTATAGAAGGAGCTACTGCAGCAGCAACGAAAAAGTGGATGGCATCTGAGAAAGAAGTGTATCAAGTACTTGCCCAATGTGGACCTGGTGAGCTTCATAAGCTTCCATGTGGGATGTCAGCCCCCTGAAGGCTCTTCTGACATCATGTGTAGCTTCCTCAGTGGGGTCCATGGCCTGATTATAATTTCAGGGGACCTATAGGCTCCCAGCAGGAGAAGTCCAGACTAAGGAGGAAGCTTAGGGTTAAAGTCCAAAAGGGGTCAAGCGTAAGCATAGTCAAATTCAGGTAAGTGTTCAGTAAGGCAGGCAGCAAGAATTATTCTGATCAAGGTCAAGCCAAGGGTCAGGAACAAGGAATTCAGGAATTTAGGAAACCCAGAAACACGATTCAGCAATTCCTATAATCGTGCATCGAATCTGTGACCTGGAAGTCTTTTTATTTTCAAAGTTCACACTAGGCGTGTGACGTCATCACGCCAGCATCAAGATGTCGGTGTCGGACCACGTGGATCATGGGTGCCATCATTTTGGAAAGGACACTGCCAGAGACGGGAATGCCCATGGGTGTTCCTATCAGTAACATCCACATATAGATAGAGGGCAGGCAGGAAGAGACCACAATTAAGAGTTCTAGAATAAGATCAGGAGAAGAGAGATACTGTAGATTTGAGTATTGATGAAGGAGGAAGTATACAGAGAAAATAATAAGGGGCCCAGGACAGAGCTCTGAGGAACCCAAGCAAAAAGAGGTAGGGGAGAAGATGAAACTCCATTGTAGGAGACGCTGAAGGAACTATTAGTGAGGTAAGAAAACTTGGACAGAGCTGGGTCACAAAGGCCAAGTGAATGGAGGAATTGGAGAAGGAGAGCATGATCCACAAAGAGTGAAGTTAAGAGCGAAGTTCCGCCACTAGAGGGAAATTCCATTCATTTCTATGGGATTTTTAAAGGTGTATTTATCAAAGGATGAACTTTCACTTCACCCATTGATAAATAGGCCTTTCAAAATCCCATAGAAATGAATGGAGAGCGGCGGAATTTCCCTCTAGTGGCGGAACTTCACTCTTTGATAAATTTACCCCACAGAGTCAAATGCAGCCAAGAGATCAAGAAGTATTAGTAGTGAGAAGTGGTTATTTGCTTTTGCTGTTACAAGGTCATTACTTAGCAGTCAGTGGAGTGTTGACTAAAACCAGATTGTGGGGGGTCCAGCAGGTTATTTTCAGAGAGAAATGGCATTAGTCGGTTGTAAATTAGATGCTGAAGTAGTTTAGAGATGAAAAGGTAGCAGAGGGAGAAGTCGGATGTTATCACGATTGGATAGCAGGGGGTGAGGGGGGAGTTACTGAGAGTTATCAAATGCTTTAGTGAAGTCTAAGTAAATCCCATCCACAGCCATCCCAGAATCAAGGTCCCTGCTTACCTTCTCATAAAATGAAATGAAATTAATCTGGCAAGATCTATTACGCATAAAACCATGCTGGCACAAACTCATAGTATTGTTATTTGCTATGAAGTCCAGTATACTATCCTGTTTTGAGGCTGAGAATGGGATCCCTTTTTTAATAGCGGCACCACATTTTTGCAATTTGCAATTTGCCAGTCTCTCGGCACCAAGCCAGACCTCAATGAATCCTGAAAAATTAAGTAGAGAGGTTTGGCAATCACAGAGCTAAGCTTGTTAATTACCCTGGGATGAATCCCATCTGGCCCTGGACGTTTGTTTATCTTAACATGTTCTAGTCTCTTTTGAATTTCAGCATATGTGAACCATGCATCATTAGATGTATTATTAGAATTGGGACTATTAATAAGGAAACCTTCATTAGCTGCTTCCTCATTTGTGTAGACAGACGAAAAGTATGCATTCAGAATCTGAGCTTTTAGCTTGTTCAACCAGCTGACCCCCCTCTGATAATAAAGGTCCTACCCCTTCCTGTTTCAATTTTTTACTATTAATATGTTTAAAAAATTATTTTGGATTCTTTTTACTGCTTACTGCTTTATCCTTTTCCTTATCGATGTTAGCTTGCCTGATCAGCTTGGTTTTTTGCATGATTTGTTGACCTCCTTGTACCTTATAAATGATTTGGCTGTCCCAGCTAACTTGAAAGCCTTAAAAGCACGTCTTTTCTTACCCACCTCAACACCAACACTTCTATTGAACCAAAAAGGTTTTGCTTTGCAACAACGTTCCTTGCTTACAAGCGGAATATACTGACAAGTATATTTATCAAGCAGCATTCTAAAGACTTCCAATTTTTGTTCACTGTTTATCCCTGTGAAAAGCATTTCCCACTTAATATGTTGCAGAGATGCTCTTAAACTGTCAAAGTTTGCATGCCTGAAATTCAGTGTTTTAGTTGCTTCCTTATAGATCTGCCTCTGCAAAAGAATCTCAAAGGAGACCATGTTATGATCACTATTTCCTAAATGCTCACCCACACAAATGCTAGAGATGAGTTCAGTATTATTAGTTATTACAAGATCCAAAAGAGAGTTATTCCTAGTAGGTTCTTGAACAAGCTGGGATAAAAAGTTGTCATTTAGCATATTTACAAACCTACTATCTGTCTTGGCAACCCCATTACCCCAATGTCCGGATAATTGAAGTCACCTATAATAAGAACTTGACCTAGTTGTGAAGCCGCTTCTATTTGTAAAAGTAGCTGGGCTTCGTAATCATCACTAATACAAGGTGTTTTATAGCATACACCAATGAAAATTTTCTTTATAACCTTATGCCCAGTCGAAACCTCTACCCAGAGGGATACCAAACCCTCACCAGTGCCCGTAATGGTTATTTCTTTTTTTTTTTTTAAATGGTTTTTATTTTTTCCATCAAGTGAGAAGAGGGTTACAAAAAGAATAAAAGGGGGGTGGGGAAGGGAAACAAAAAAGATAAAATAAAATATAACATAACAGAAGAGGGATAGATAGCACTACACATTGGTTACATATGGACAACAGCAGTAATTGTCAAGCTCTTACTTAACAACTGATCTTGGTGTTGCTATGGGATTCACCGTCTTGTTAAGCACTAAGTCATGAATTATGTAAACAATCCTACCACTTGAGTTCCCTTACAATGGGAGCTTTCACGTGGTGCTTCCCTATGACTAAGTGGATGAATGTCTAAAAGTGTGATGCGTTGGTCTCTGGGCTATGCACATTGGTATTACACCTATTCAGTGGGCGTTACTGACTTTTTCAAGTGCCCTAGCTACAGATGCAGCCACTGGGATTTGTGAGTTAAATGCGTCATGACTCAGGGCTAATTGAAGAAACTGTGTTCGTTCGTAGTGAGTGAGAGCTCTACCTAATTGAATGTTCCCGTCCAGGTAGTTTTAAAAATGTTTAATCTGTCAGTATTGGTAATCAGGCAGATAACTTGTTGGTCTGGCTTGTCTCAGCTTCTCTAGGTCTGCTAATTGATTACCTACAGTACCATGAGAAGTGTGTTGTGTGGTTTGATCCTTTATCTGTGATACAGCAAGCGAGTGTGGGAGCTGCTTAG
>CM044437.1:32109055-32120461 GCA_024363595.1 Xenopus borealis | reverse complement strand
TATCCTGAGTCAGCCACTGACTAGATTGAGCTGAGTCAGTGCATCTATGAAGCGAGCCTTTTTCTTCTATCTCTTTCCAGCATTCAAATGAGAGTTGCTGACCTCATTTCAAAAACAAATGCTCTCTAAGGCTACAAATTCATTGTTATTGCTTATTTTTATTTCACATCTTTCTATTAAAGTTATCTCTTATTCATATTCCAGTCTCTTATTCAAATCAGTGCATGTTTGCTAGGGTAATTTGGCCCCTAGCTACCAGATTGTTTATAATGCAAATTTAAGAGCTACTGAATAAAAAAGCCAAATAACTCAAAAACCTTAAATAATAAAAATTAAAACCAGTTGTAAATTGTCTTGGAATATCACTCTCAACTTTATACTAAAAGTTAACTCAAAGGTGAATGACCCCTTTATGTAAGGTTGATAAAAGACCATCAAGTTCAACCTCTCCAAATTAACTTGACTGTTTAAATTGTTACTAAAATCTACAATTATTATAGATATTGTTATAGATATTATAGGTGTATAGTTTATGTGAGTGTATGGAGGGGTCATTGTGAGTGTGTGTATGTATGGATGCTGGGTTTCATTTGGAGGGGTTAAACTTGATGGACTTTGGAACATACTCTACACTTCCATGTACTCATATAAACTATATATACCAATATCTATACTAAGGGGCACATTTACTAAAGGTCGAAGTGAAAATTCAAATTAAATTAGAATTTTTAAAATTAGAATTAATTTTAAAATGAAGTAATTTTGGGCTACTTCGACTATTGAATAGCCCAAAATTTGATTCAAATTAAAAAAACTGAAAATTTGAATTCTCAAATTTTGAAGTACTGGCCCTTCAAAAATTCTTTGACTTTGACTTTGCGGCAGTTTAAAGCTGCTGAAATGCCATTTTAGCCTATGGGGGACCTCATAGAACTTGTCCTGAAATTTTTCTAAGTTCTGAGAAATCGAAGGATTTTGGTGAAATTGTTCGAATCGTTTGATCGAATCGAACAATTTGAACAATTTTTATTCAATCAAATATGGACGTTTCGATTGAAATAGGTCAATTAAAAAAAAAAACCTTTAAAAATACTTTGAGGATCGAATTTCGAAGATTTTTTACTTCTAAAATTCAACCCTTATTAAATCTGCCCCTATTTTCTTTCTGTGGTAGAGGAGCTAAAGAGAAGTAGTTGAGGTCTAGTTGACAAGTGGATTATTATTGCATCTTTTTAAGGTAAAAAAACACCTGCCGCAGAGCTTCTCTACTGTGTATCATTTTTTTTATTGCAGTTTAATAATTACTTTTAGATTAGACTTGAGTAAATACAAACAGAATCAATTAAGAAAAGATGGTTTGAGCTGTAGTCCTGGTAAAGTTAATACAGTAACATTACTTCTATTTTTCAAGAGAGAAATATTGTGTCGTTGGTTTATATAGCAAAAATATTTTGTTTCTTGATCCTTCTTGATCCATTTTGTTTCTTGATTCTTATGCAGCAGATTTGTAATGTACACGTTAGTCACAGCAATTTGTTGCTGACAAGGCTAGATTTACTAAATTCACATGAAGCATTCGAAGTTTGATAGAATTTTCAAAAGGAATTTGAATTTTCGAATGTTTTTGAAGACCACTTGAAGACCAGTGAATTTTGAAAATTCGATCGAATCGAATGATTTGAATAATTCGAATAAAATTTCATTCGAATATTCAACTAAGTACTTCCCCTTTAAATTTTTATTCGACCACCTAGTTCACCAGATCAAAGCTACTGAATTGGGTTTAATTATTAATAAAATCGTTCAAATCGATTCTAATGATTTAGCCATCGATTGAATATTTGCTATTCGGTAGTTCGACCAATCGAATTGCGGTAAAATCCTTCCAATTCGATATTCGTATTTGAAGGATTTTACTTCCTTACCTTTTCACATGGTTGAATTTCGCATTTTTTTCAATTCGATATTCGACCCTTAGTAAATCTTATTATCGCCAAATATACACAAAAAACATAAAAAACATTTCATTCATTCACGGTACGGTATTGTATGCATTCGCTCAAAATCAATAAACGTAAGAGACAGTGTCATCCAGGGTAACTTTGAACATGAATCAATCTGTTTTATTCATCATCTGTTTTTTTAACAGTTCTTTTAATCTCTGGTTACCATACAGGCTGGTTCCCTTGCTGGCTGCATATAAGAAAAACTTGCCTTTCAGTAAAACTGTAGCCACCCTTACACAGTTTATTCCAAAATCATATTCTTTACCAGACCTGGTTCTCCATATGGATTTTCAACTCCTTTCTTCACACGCACAAGAACTCTCACACTATCTGTAATTCTCCTCATATGCTGGGTCTCATAAAGCATTCTGGAAAATGTGTATCTTCCATCTAACATGTTCCCAGACTCTGTGCCACAGTATATAGATCTAAACTATATAAAAAAAATCTGATGTTCCACTATCATCATTTGTACCAGTAATATTGTCAAATAAGTCTGGTTTTTGCTTTAATAGTAAGCAGAAATCCTTCGTCAGAGACTTCAGTCTTTTTGAAAATGAGAAATAATTTTGAGTAAGCAAAACTCTTCTGAAGTAGTTGATGCGGCTCTCATACCAAACTGCAAGAAGTACAATGTGTGCAAAAGCCTGATAAGGTGGAGTAAGCATTTTGTTGCCTACTCACTGCAGGGCTATTTTAGCGTACAATTGAACGATTTTTCTTCGATAAAATAAAACTTAGAAAAATGGTCTAGAAGGTCCCCATAGGCTAACATAGCACTTTTATTTGGCAAAGTAAAAAAAAATCTAAGTTTTTTTAAAGAGACAGTACATCGGAATTAGAAGTCGAAGGATTTTACTATTTGTCCATTCAAATCGAATGGTCAAAGTAGCCTATTCGATGGTCAGGGGTGCTCTGCCAATAAGGCAGCTCCTGGTAACTAAGAGACGGATTTCTGGCTTTCAACCCGGAAATTCTGCTCTTCTAGTGCAGAGCACACACTTGCCGTGGACCCCTCCTACCTCTGTTCGGCACTGCAAAAGTGAGTGCCGCGGAGAGGGGGGACGGCAAATTCAAGCCCGCCTCAGGCGGCGAAGTGGCTTGGATCACCCCTGTCGATGGTCAAAGTTTTTAAAAAGTTTACTTAGAAAATTTTAGTTTTTGCATTTGAATATTCACTTAGACCCTTAGTAAATCAGCCCCTTGCTGTCAATGGCAAATGGTGAGAATGAGTCATTGATGGAAAATGTGCCAGTGGTATGTACTGTAGCCTCTCAATAAGTTTTTTTTTTTTAACTGTGGCTGCAGGTGTGGTAAAAGAAGCTGAAAGGAGTCTTGACTATTTAAGCATATTGAAAAAATTATATATTCATAGCTGGCCAAGGCTTTTAAAGAGAAAGAAAGACAACTTGAACAGTCCCAATTGGAGCGGGGTAAAACCTCAGGAAATACACTTTATGAAGATATTTTGAAGAAATTTAGTCTTTTAAGAGATTCTTATTTCAGAGGTTGAAAAAAATGCCCTGGAGTTGGAATAGATATACACAGTTGTGACAGAGTGGCAGTCTGATGTTTCTAAATTTGTAGATTTTATGCTATATTATATATTAATAACTTATCCCTAAACCCTCTTACTAGGGTTTTGGTTCTTTTGAGCAACAACACAATGAATCCACACCAATAAGTGTATATTAAAGAGATCATATTGTATATTAAAACAATAGATTGTTACACATAAATGATTACACTTAGATGAAAACAGTAATAACAATATTTACAGTTACAAATTGTACAAGTCTACATTGTTGTTACAATCATAGCAATGGGATAGTCAGCCTCATCATGGCTTCCCTCTGGTCTGCAGTCCTCACAGGCTCCTTTGTTTCTCCTCCAGGCTCCCAGCTGCTTCCTTTTTACAGACTGCCTCCCCAGGCCCTTCTCCTGTCCATCGTTCTTTTATCCTGGGTTCTCACCTGCCGCCACAGAAACCAACCAAACTGACAAGATATCGAGATAAACCCTCATCTTGCCTACATCCTATTGAGCAAGTTTTCTCACATACAATAAGTTGATTTATGGTCCCCAGCAGACATAGGACTTAGTAGTAACAGGAAACCCTTTGTTATGATCACCAGGCTTCATTTAAGTTCTCTGCACATCTGCTTTCCTATTAAGTATCAAAAACCCAAGATTTCTTGGCTGAAGGGAAAGGAGGTTTGATCCTTCATATACGTATAGACTGTACACACTGATATATATTAGTCTAGCCTGTGTCATAGCAAAGCCCAGAAAAAATCTGCATCAGTGCATACATATATAGGTCAAAATCTATAAAGCATCTTCAACTAATAGCCAATCAGAACAATAGTTTCTAAAGGATCATAATCTTAAAATCAAAGAGGAGGTACCATGCAGAAAAAAGTAGTATGCAAAAGGCTCAAATGTTGGGACAGCACCTAAAAACATTACTCAAAGAGATGGAGTCTTTACTGATACATTTTTCATCTTGTTACTTATTTGCTTCATTTGCGGTATCACCTTACAATTGTGCCTACAATTTAATTAAACAGTAAACAGTGGAAACTTTGCTAGTACAATGTAAATACAGATTTAGCAATATTTGAGGTAAATGATTACATCTATATTATTAACTATGCTCATAAATTATCATTGCCACTTCTTGTATACCATTATGGATGTAGTGTTTTATTAATCCATTATCTTTTATGTACAAAAACTGAAAATCCATAGGAACAAGTCAGTATTAACAGTTTTAGCTGTTGCTTTTCCTTACATGTTTATTTTATCTTTGTTTTAAATAACATTAACTGTTTTTTATTGTCTCCAGGTAATGAGTATTGGGTCTACTCATCAAGTACTTTGGAAAGAGGTTACCCAAAAAAGCTGACCAGTTTAGGATTACCTCCTGATGTTGACCATGTTGATGCTGCATTCAACTGGAGCAAAAACAAAAAGACATACTTCTTTGCTGGTGACAAGTTCTGGAGGTAAGATTTAGTTTCACATGTATACTATATGTCTCAAAAACATATAAAAAAATAAATCAGTTGCTTTGATCACACTAGGACAGGTTCAATTTAGAAAAAGAAACTTTTTGGCTTGTAATTTATTTCTCAGCAAACCTTGATTTGCACTTCCCCAGACTGATCTATTTGTCAGTCCATTGGATTAGTGCATTTATTGTTCATGTGCACTACAGGGGTAAAATAATAAGAAGTAGAAATTGTCACCATGTTGTAACTCCCACATGTTTAACATTTAGGTCGTTTTCTCTGGAGAAAAACAACTGTTGAAGAAATGTCAATTGTTAGGAGACATGATCACTGGTCCCTCTAATTCCTTCTCAGCTATGTGTACTAAAAAAATTGTGCGCACATTTTAAAGTTCTGTGCACAGTTTTTAAAAACTGGATGAATATAAAATTGTGTGTATTTGTAGTGGCCTCAAAATTAGATGGAACATTGGACATGATGACTCTTTATAATCACATTATAGACATATTTTCAGGGTATCTATTTATTATTAAAGAAAAGACAAAAGAAATAAAGGCCATGCTGTACCTTGAGACTTTTATTTACATAGTAACATAGTGACATAGTAAGTTAGATTGAAAAAAGACACACGTCCATGAAGTTCAACCTTTTAACTTTTTTATCCTGCATAACTGCTAGTTAAGCCAGAGGAATGCAAAAACCCCCCATCTGAAGCCGCTCCAATTTGCCCCAGAGGGGGACAAATATCCTTCCTGACTCCAAAATGGACATCATCAGATCATCAGAATAGTCCCTGGATCAAATTGTACTATGAGCTGTATTCCATAACCCTGTATTCCCTCGTTAGCTAAAAAGCCATCCAACCCTTTCGTAAAGCTATCTAATGTATCAGCCAGTACAACTGGCTCTCACTGTAAAAAAACCCTTCCGAATATTTAATCGGAACTAATTTTCTTCTATTTGGAATTGGTGACCTTGTGTCATCTAGAAAAACCTACTGGTAAATAAAGCATTAGAGAGATTATTATATGATCCCCTTATATATTTATGCATAGTTATCATATCACCCCTTCACCAGCGTGAACATCCCCAATTTGGCCAGACTTTCTTCATAGCTTTTCCCATTTCCCATACCTTTTACCAGCTTAGTTGCCCTTCTCTGTAGCCTCTCTAATACAATAATGTCCTGTTTGAGTGATGGAGACTAAAACTGTATGGCATGTTCTAAATGGGGCCCTACCAGTGCTCTATGACTATGACCTCTTCCTGCTGTGAATCAATGCCCCTTTTAATACAGCTCAAATAGTTATATAGCTAGTTACATAGTTAAATTGGGTTGAAAAAAGAAAGAGTCCATCAAGTTCAACTCCTCCAACTTAAAAACCTAGCATACACACACACACATCTCCACTCTTTCACACATACCATATATGCCCATAGCTATAGCTAACTGTAGAGTTTAGTATCAAAATAGCCTTTGATATTTTGTCTGTCCAAAAAATCATCCAAGCCCCTCTTAAAAGCATCAACAGAATCAGCCATCATAACACCACCCGGCAGTGCATTCCACAACCTCACCGTCCTGACTGTGAAGAACCACCTACGCTGCTTCAAATGAAAGTCCTGTCCTTTTCTTCTAGTCTGAAGGGGTGGCCTCTGGTGCGGTGATCCTCTTTATGGATTAACCGGTCCCCTGATATTTGTCTATAATGTCCTCTAATGTATTTGTCAAGTGTAATCATGTCCCCTCGCAAGCGCCTTTTTTCCAGAGAAAACAACCCCAACCTGGACAGTCTCCCCTCATAATTTAATTCCTCCATCCCTCTATCCAGTTTAGTTGCACGTCTCTGCACTCTCTCCAGCACATTTACATCCCTCCTAAGGAATGGAGTCCAAAACTGGACTGCATACTCCAGATGAGGCCTTACTAGGGATCTATAAAGAGGTATAATTATGTTCTCTATCCAGGTACAAATACTATGTTCCAGGCCAACATTCCTTAATTTAACCAGTAACCTTCTGTGTGGCACTGTATTCGCTTTAGCAAAGTCTAAGTAAATCACATCCACTGCCATCCCAGAATCGAGGTCCCTGCTTACCTTCTCATAAAAAGAAATTAAGTTAGTCTGGCAAGATCTATTACGCATAAAACCATGCTGGCACAAACTCATAGTATTGTTATTTGCTATGAAGTCCAGTATCCTATCCTTTATCAATCCTTCAAAAAGCTTTCCTACCACCGACGTCAGATTAACTGGCCTATAGTTTTGAGGCTGAGAATGGGATCCCTTTTTGAATAGCGGCACCACATTAGCAATTCGCCAGTCTCTCGGCACCATGCCAGACCTCAATGAATCCTGAAAAATTAAGTATAGAGGTTTGGCAATCACAGAGCTAAGTTCGCTAAGTACCCTGAGGTGAATTCCATCTGACCCTGGACCTTTGTTTATTTTAACATTTTCTAGTCTCTTTTGAATTTCCTCATGTGTGAACCATGCATTATTGGATCTATTATAATTGGGGCTATTAACAAGGAAACCTTCATTAGCTGGTTCCTCATTTGTGTATACTGATGAAAAGTCTTCATTCAGAATCTGAGCTTTTTGCTTGTTCTCATCAACCAGCTGACCCCCTCTGATAATAAAGGTCCTACCCCTTCCTGTTTCATTTTTTTACTATTAATATATTTTTAAAAATTATTTTGTATTCTTTTTACTGCTTACTGCTATATCCTTTCACATATCGATTTTAGCTTGCCTGATCGATTTTTTGCATGACTTATTGGCCTCCTTGAACCTTATAAATAATTTGGCTGTCCCAGCTAACTTGAAAGCCTTAAAGGGCAAGGAAAGTCTAAAATAGACTAAGGCTAGAAATGCTGTATTTTGTATACTAAACATTAACACAAGCACCACAAGCCTAATCAAACAAATGATTTATGCTTTCAAAGTTGGTCACAGGGGGCTGTCATCTTGTAACTTTGTTATACATCTTTGCAAGACTAGACTACATACACATGCTCAGAGTGGTTTGGGCTTCATAGGGATCATCATAAATGATCAAAAAACAAAGCTGCTTGAGTTCTGCATGGCTGGTAAGGAAGGCAGGGGCTCACCCTGCTATTCATAAGTATGATTGTTTCCCTGGCAGAAGTTAGGGACTGTCTGACAATTTTTTAATTAAAGTATATTAGAGATAGATTTCTTTTTCATTAAAGAAAGTAAATATGGGATTTTATTTTTTTTGCCTTTCCTTGCCCTTTAAAAGCATGTATTTTCTTACCCACCTCAACACCAACACTCCTATTGAACCAAAAAGGTTTTGTTTTGCAACAACGTTCTTTGGAATATACTGACATATATATGCATTAAGCAGCATTTTAAAGAATTCTCATTTTTGTTCAGTGTTTAACCCTGTGAAAAGCATTTCCCACTTAATATGCTGCAGAGATGCCCTGTCTCATTTGCCACTTAGCTGCCCAGATTGCCAGTTTGACAAGATCATGTTGCGAGGATGCCACATCATGGATGGAATTAATTAGGCTGGATAGTTTTGTGTCATCTGCAAAAATTGATATATTACTTACAGTACCCTCCCCTAAGTCATTAATGAACACGTTAAATAAAAGTGGACCCAATACCAAGCCCTGAGGGTAAGAACCTTACACCAAGCAGATAATGTACCATTAACAACAACCCTCTGTACCCGGTCCTGTAGCCAGTTTCCTATCCATGTGCAAATGACTTAATTAAGACCAACAAATCTTAGTTTAGAAAGCAGTCGTTTGTGGGGGCACAGTATCAAACACTTTGGTAAAATCAGGCTGAGATCATTATCCTTTTTAAATATTATAATGACATCAACTTTTCTCCAGTCCATAGGTACCATACCAGATGAAAGTGAATCTGAGAAAATCAGAAATATGGGCTGGTCTAAAACTGAACTAAGCTGTCTTAGAACTCAGGAATGTATGCCATCAGGCCCTGGAGTCTTGTTTTCATAATTTTTTATTTAAGCTTTATGAATTATATCCTGAGTCAGCCACTGACTAGATTGAGCTGATCCATTAGTGCAGCTATGAAGTGAGACTGGGAACTCAGACTCCTCTACTGTATACACTGAAGAAAAGAACTGAATTAGCACATGTTCCTTATCTGTATCTAACACTTTTCAACCTGCATCTTTTTACTATTACTATATTTAAAAAAAAAAGGTTAGTTTTCACCTCCGCTGCAATGCCTTCCAGATTGCTGATTTGCAACATTAATTATAGTTTTTATATTCTATAAATGCAGCTTCTGTCCCAACAGACTTGTAGTTTTTAAATACTTATTTCTTATTAACTTCTTTACTTCTATATTAAGCCACATAGGGTGATTCTTAGCTCTTATACATTTACTCCTTAAGGCAATAAACTGAGAACAGTAATGATTTAATATAATTTTAAATGATAACTATTTCTGTTCTGTGTTTTTAGCTGAAAAATTAATGCCCCAAACAATGGTCTGAAGGGCAGCTTTTCTGAAATTCATTGTTGCCCCAGTGTGTATTTGGTTTCTGCACCAGACATTAAATTATATAACATTATGGTCACTATTACCCAGGTGTTTAATGACTATACTTCTCATTTGAGATCACTAGATCCAGAATAGCATTTTTTTCTGGTTGGCTCCTCAACAACCTGTGCCATAAAATTGTCATGCAGCAAGTTAATAAACTTGTTCCCATTCAACTGATCTGGCAGTATTGTTGCTCCAGTCAATATTTGGTAAATTAAAATACCCCATTATCAATACCCAAACTAGCAGCCTTTTCTGTTTGCATCAGGAGCTTAGCCTTCTCTTAATATACATTAGACGGTCTATAGAAATTAAATGCTGGACTCTTTACAATTGGTAAAGAACTCAGTAAGACTTCTGCTCCCTCATTTTCTAACATAACCTCCTCCTTTATACAAGCTTTTAAATCCTACCTAACAAACAAATATACCGCTCCTCCTTTTCTATTGCCTCTGCCCCTCCTTAACAAAGTATTGCTGCTGATATTAACTGCCCAGTCATGCAACTCATTCAGCCATGTTTCAGCCACACCAATCACATTGTCACGGTCGGCACCCAATACCACCGCCAATGGCGCGGCCACACCACTAGACCACCACGGTAAGATTTTCTCACATCACCCCCCTCTCTACGGGGGGCCACTGGACCCCAAGGCTTGTCAGGAAACCTGGCATGAAACTGCTTTTTGAGGCGGTCAGCCGTGATGTCCTCAACTGAGACCCAAGAGTTCTCCTCAGGGCCATAGCCCTTCCACTTAATGAGATACTGAAGCTTACCCCGGACAATGCGGGAATCGAGGAGCCCTTGGATCTCATATTCAGGCTGACCCTCAACCAACACTGGAGGGGGGACCAGTAAAAGACGGACCTGAGTAGCAGGCTTAAGGAGAGAAACATGAAAGGAACTGGAAATCTTAAAATTATCAGGTAATTGGAGACGAACAGAAGAAGGGTTAATAATTTCGCATATGGGATAAGGACCAATGAATTTGGGACACCACATTAGCAATTCGCCAGTCTAAGAGGGCACATTCAGTTTAATATTCTTAGTGGATAACCAGACAGCGTCCCCAACCTTATACTGAGGTGCCTCCCTACGGTATTTATCGGCGGCTACTTTCTGGGCAGAAGTAGCTGCAGAAAGGGACTCGTGAATCTGAGACCAAATTTCAGAAATACGATCGACAGAAGAGTTAGCTGAGGGAACAGGGGAATCAGAACCAGAGAATGAAAATGCCTTAGGATGCAACCCATAAACAACAAAAAAAGGAGATTTCCCAGTGAAAGAATGGGTTGCATTATTGTATGTGAACTCTGCCCAGGGTAAGAGATCCGCCCACATATTCTGGTTGTCAGAACATAGCAGCGAAGGTATTCTTCAATACATTGGTTAACTCTCTCGGTCTGACCATTGGTTTGGGGATGGTAGGCGGTGGAAAAGGATAACTCAACCCCAACTAAAGAACAGACCTGGAAACAAATTGAACCCCCCTGTCAGAAACAATATTAGAAGGGAATCCATGAAACTTAAAAATGTGGGAAACAAACAATTCCGCTAGCACCTTGGCAGAGGGAAGTTGAGGAAGAGGAATAAAATTACTAATTTTACTAAATCTATCTACGACCACCCATATAACAGTCTTCCCTTGGGCAGATGGCAGATCCACAATAAAATCCATAGATAGATGAGTCCAAGGTTTATCAGGGATTGGTAAGGGGAGTAATAGACCTTGAGACAAGGTACAAGAAGATTTAGATCTTTAACAAGCAGAGCAGGAGGAGACAAAGGCCTTAGTGTCTTGTTTATAAGAGGGCCACCAGACACTAC
>CM044437.1:32081342-32103759 GCA_024363595.1 Xenopus borealis | reverse complement strand
AGAAGCTGAATAGCACAAGTACAAGGCACCAGGATTAAACCTATCACGGGCAATGAGTTTATAAAAATGCCCCTTTACATATTTGAAAGTTTGGCGCCATTGAGCGCTGACGTCATGACGCCAGCGCGCATGCGCCTTTAATATGCGGAAGTGCGCGCCGCGCGCGCATTAGGAAGACTGGCAGCAGGGAGAGAGGAGCGGCGCGGCGGGCGTTCCCGACGCGCCACTAGACCACCACGGTAAGATTTTCTCACACACATCATATTTTCCCTCCAGCACTCTCCCATTTTACCAGTCAGACTCCTTGCATTCGCAAACATACATTTAATTCTGGTACCATAGTGAACAAATTACATGTGCCCTCCCTATCCTTAATAGTACCCCCAACAAAATCTCCTCCCCCATTTTCCCTTCCCTTGCCCACTATCTCATCTCACCTTTCACTGAATCTTTTACTGAACCCTCCCCCCATGCTTAGTTTAAAATGTCATCCAACCATCTAGCCATCTTTCCCAAAACAGCTGCACCATCATCATTGAGGTGCAGCCCATACCTAGCAAAGAGCCTGTAGCCAACTGAGAAATCAGCCGAGTTCTCCAAAAACCCCAAACCCTCCTCCCTACACTAATCTTTCATCCACGCCATCTCCCTAAGTTCCCTCTGTCTTCTTAGTGTTGCTTGTGACATGGGTAATATATCTAAGAAAATTACCTTGGAAGTCCTCGCCCTCAACTTTATACCTAGTTTTTTAAATCATACTTGAGGACTTCACCACCTCCTCTAACTTTGTTATTGGTACCTATGTGTACCAAGACAGACGGGTCTTCCCCAGCCCCTCCCAATAATCTGTCCACTCATTCCAGCACATGCCAAACCCTAGCACCAGGCAAGCAGCAGACTGTTCAGCATGAAGGGTCCTTACGGCAGATTTCCCTATCCACCTTTCTAATAACTGAATCGCCATTTGAAACAGCACAAATCTTGTATAATGCCTTCTTGGGTTTTTTGGAATACAATTTCGGTTGGTTTTCTTTATTCGAATAAAACTGCCCCTTAAGTAGATGGAAGAGGAAGTAGACTTAGATTTAAGGCCAATATCCATTCATTACAAATTTTCAGTCAAATGAATTTGTAAAATAATATTTTGTTGAAAATGTAAATTCTTGTTTTATATTTGTTCTTTTAGATATAATGAAGTAAAAAAGAAAATGGACACTGGTTTCCCCAAATTAATTGCAGATGCATGGAATGGTGTACCAGATAATTTAGATGCTGTGCTAGATCAAACCGGAAGTGGTAAGCATTTTATTTCTTTGTAACACTGTACAGATATTACAGTTAAGTGAATAAGACTCTGTGCTAAGTATTCTAAAGCAGCACCACCAGTATACTTGTGGATCCACTCATCCACAAATTAAAGAATGTAAGTCCCCTAGGGAGAAGAATATACTTGATAATGTATTAAGTCTTTAAAACGATTCACAGGCTGAATAGGATCTACTCACATTTATGTTCTTGATTACTGTGCCTATCTCTGAGTAGCTGCTATACCTGCAAGTAAGAGCTTGATAGTGAGGTATCGTCTGGACCTTTTTGAAAACCCGCAAGTGGTTGAGCTTACTGGGCTGCATATGGAGTAACGCCTCAGTGTGGTTCGGTGATACTTCTTGTCTATATGCAGATTCTTTCACTGAGGCTTCTGAGCCAGAGTTCTAGTCTGCTTAGTTAGAGGATCGATCTAACTCATCATACTAGAACACTGATTAAATCAGACTAGAACACTGATTCAGAAACCTCAGAAGTCCGTGAACGTTTTTTTAAAGAATGAATACACTATCAAGTATATTCTTCTCCATAGGGGACTGTGGCACTCTCCCATTTACAAGCGCACCATATTTGAACTTACACTGTATAGAGATTGCCTTATTAAATACTAGTGTATACAGTGTGATAGGTTCTATTGGTATTTTTTAAACATAGTACTCCCAATTTGCCATATTGTTTTAGCTGATCAGCAATGTTTCCTCTAAGCCTTCCATTAGTTGCACATTTTTTTTCGTGTGCACAAAACCCCAGGTCCCAAGCATTCTGTATAATAGATTCTATACCTGTTATGAGAATATTCAGAATTACTGTTAGCTTACTTACATAGCTGATGATTGATTTCCAAAGTAATATAAATAGGTATTTGTATGTGTATATTTGCAAGATTCACTTATTTTTGTATGATTGTAGTTATCTGTTTACTGTTTACCCAGCACTATAGTAGAACAAATACACTGTACCTTAAACAAGGTAAAAAAAAAAAGCCGCCTCTGGTAACATTAAGAGCTGAATTTCCATTTTTTAAAACAGCGCTTGCTGCACTAGCGATGCGGCCCCTCCTCCACCCGCTAGAAGATAGAAGCGCAGAGCGTGAGGGGGGGCGGCATCGGGGCTGCTGTCTCAGGTGGCAGCAGCCCCTGAAACGCCCCTGCTTAAACAATGGACAATAACTGTTCCAAAATCTGCTGCTTTAAGTAATCGAAACCTAAGGTTAGTACCACATGGGGGCTGAAATCAGCCTGCTAAAATTTGCAGGCCAAAACAAAAGGTTTGCTTTAATTTGTTTTTTGTATTTTATCAACAGCAGGCCTCCCCTTTTAGGCTTTCACAAAACAAAATAAAACACAAAATAAAATCCTAGACCTGCTCGAAGGCTAACTAAACACAAGTTTTTCCCTCTGTAACATGCAATTAGGGTCCTGACATATAATAACACCAAAATGGTATTCACCTGTTTAGCAAGCTTTCTGATCAGAGCTGTTTCACTGAGGAGTTCCTCTAGCAAGCATCTCAGTGAGTTGGAAGCTAAACACAGCAGCTAGGTTAATTGGAAACCCATGCACATGCTCCAACCTTAGAGCTGCTGGCAGAAATATTGCTTCTCTTGCCCACAGATAGGGATGGCGCGAACTGTTCGCGCGCAAACTTGTTTGCGCGAACATCCGCTGTTCGCGCTCGCAGAATATTCGCGAACGTCGCGCGACGTTCGCCATTTTGGGTTCGCGTATAGTCGGCGCTTTTTTTTGCCCCTCTCACTGGTCCAGCAGATACATGGCAGCCAATCAGGAAGCTCTCCCTCCTGGACCACCCCTACACCCCCTGGACCACTCCCCTTCAGTATAAAAACTGAAGCCCTGCAGCTTTTTTTCACTCTGCCTGTGTGTGCTTGGAAGAGCTAGTGTAGGGAGAGAGCTGCCTGTTAGTGATTTCAGGGACAGTTGAAAGTTTGCTGGGATTTTATATTTTACTATTTTCAGCATTTATATGGCATATTTTTTCTGTGCTTCAGTGGCTGTGACTATTTCCAGCATTTATATGGCATATTTTTTCTGTCCTTCAGTGGCTGCGACTATTTTCAGCATTTATATGGCATATTTTTCTGTCCTTCAGTGGCTGCGACTATTTTCAGCATTTATATGGCATATTTTTTCTGTCCTTCAGTGGCTGCGACTATTTTCAGCATTTATATGGCATATTTTTTCAGTGCTTCAGTGGCTGCGACTATTTTCAGCATTTATATGGCATATTTTTTCTGTGCTTCAGTGGCTGCGACTATTGGATTTTTCAGATACATTTTTGCCCTTGATCCCCCTCTGGCATGCCACTGTCCAGGTCGTTGCACCCTTTAAACAACTTTAAAATCATTTTTCTGGCCAGAAATGTCTTTTTTAGCTTTTAAAGTTAGCCTTCCCATTGAAGTCTATGGGGTTCGCGACGTTCGCGAACCGTTCGCGCGTTTTGTTGCAAGTTCGCGAATATGTTCGCGAACATTTTTGCCGTGGTTCGCGCCATCCCTACCCACAGAATTCCTCACTTTGAGACAAATCCCTCTCCCCATCATGACATTTTACTTTGAAACTACTTTTTGCCACATTACTGTGGACCCTGGAAGCTTCTTCTGTGCTTTACATTACATTTAAATGGTTGTGGTAAGAGAAACCAGGATGTTATCCTGGCAATTTTGTCTTTACTACATTGTATCCTTCTGTAACCCACTTTAACAACAAGCATTCTTTTTTCCACTATACCATATTTTTGCTAGCTTGGCACTAACTTCAGTCTCAAATGGAGCACATGGGAATAGGATGGTATACAGAAAAGGAAATACAGAGCTTGTAAGTCCAAACTGGGGGGGGGGGGTGGATTTTAGGCCGTGTGGGTTTACTTAAGCTTCTGTTCTTAATTATGTAGGTGAGTATCTTAAATATATTCCTGGGGTGTGTTTGTGTCAGGTATATCGGCCCATACACCCCAAACTTTGTCAATTTTCTCTGGGCAACCTCTACTAATATATGTTAATTTATAGTATGTGAGTGATTGGTTTATTATAGATTTCCATCTCTTTAGAGTGGGTGCGGTATACAACTTCCAGGTTAGTATAATAGTTTTCCTGGCATAATAATAAAGAAGGGAATGTCTGTGTTTGTCTTATTATATTGTCCACTAGGCCCAGTAGACATACTTCTGGGGACCACACATTTGGCATGTCTACTGCTTCCACTACATATGCCATTACTTTTCTCCAGATTTCCTCCAGAGGGCATGTCCAAAACACATGTAGGAATGTACCTGGGCTAGTTTTGCATTTAAAACATAGATTAGCCGATTTGAGGCCCATTGAGTATAATTTGATCGGTGTGAGGTAAGTCCTATGGATTGTGCAATATTGTATCATAATGTCATTACTATTAATCACCGAAGGTAACTATGTGTGGGTAAGGTCGTCCCGGTCATCCATGTCTAGTTGTGGGAAGTACAAGGACCATTTGGTATAAATTTGTGCAAAAGGATTACCTCTTTGAGTGTTGAGGGTTGAATAGATTTGAGATATCAGTTGCTTATGATTAGGTGACTTTAGTAGCTCCTCATAGTTACTCTGGGGGGATCAGGAAATTGGCTGTAAGCAGCATGCCGGACATGCAGATATCTGAACCACATTGTGCTTGGTAGCTTATACTCTGCTGTTAAAGCTGCAAAAGATTTCAGCCCTTGAGCATCATACAGTGTATATTTGACCAGCATATTTAATTTTGAACTTTGCCCAAATTGTTGAGTCTGGTATTGTAAGGAAATGTGGTAGCTTGGGATTACACCACAAGGGCATATGTAGGGAGAGCACGTTCTGCAGAGATCTGTCATATTTGAGAGCTTTTTCCCAGATTGGTATTAACATTCCCAGTGTAGATGGAGGACATCCCTTTTCAGTGGTTCCCCTTAAGGCAGTATTTGCTAATGCCTCAATTGATCTAGCTGCTTCTGCTGAGGTGGGGAATGCTGCATTTTCAGTTGTGGGAGAAAACCACCAGGCTACGTACACTAGCTGGGCAACTTGTAAAGAGGCTGGCACAAGCCTGGAATCCATGAAATAGTGAAGCCACAGTCAGGTTGCAAAAGGTTAAAAAACGTACATTTATTTCCAAAATTTAAGAACCATTCGCCTGACGCATTTCGTGTCCGAAAGACACTTAGTCATAGGCACGTACTCTAGCTGAGCAGCTGGATAATATAAAGAAAAGTGTGGTAGTGCTAGTCCCCCATTCTCTTTAGGGGCTGTTAGAGTTTGGAGGCTTATCTGGGGTTGTTTATTGTTCCAGACAAAGGAGGGTATCATGGGGTCAAGCCTATTGAATAGGCTGTTTGGGATCGGGGAGTTGTGAAATAAATAAAGTAGCTTGGGAAGAACTACCCCATCAGATTGAGTGGAAGGTGTGACCAGTGAGTGAAGTTAGTAATTAGCTTTTGCATCACCGGTCTATGTTTAGTTCCTTGCAGCTATATGGTTTCTCACTAATCCATATTCCCAGATATTTAAACTTTTCCACACATACTAGCTCTGTTGGGGTGTTGGGGTAGAGAGCTCTGTTCGGTTTAATTGCATATATATGGACTTTTGCCAATTAACTTGGAGCCCTGAGATTTTCCCATATTGGTCAACCAGTTTCAACAGTGCTGTGAGGGATTGTCCCTCATCTGCCAGGCATACCAAGGCATCATCCACATATAAGGATATGCGTTCTTCCACCCCCCTAAAGCACAAACTCCTGAGGATGGGGGTTGTGCGAATGATCATTGCTAACGGTTCAATAGCTAGTGCGAATAGGTATGGAAATAGAGGGCATCCTTGTCTGGTACCTCTGCCTAATGGGAAGGATTCGAAGATCAGTTTATTTGTGCAGAGTTTAGCTATGGGATTGTCATATAACAGGCGGACCCAGTTAATGAAGTTAGACCCGAATCCCATTGCTGCCATCACTTTCCATAAGTATTGCCATTCCTAATGTCCAGAGAGACTATCACTCCTGGGTATCCCCCTAACCGGGCTAAGTCGAGATTTGTGTATAGCCAATGTAAATTAATGTTTGTCGCCTGACCTGGCATGAAACCAGACTGGTCCGGATGTATAAGGGATAGAATGACCTTAGTGAGTCGGTTAGCTAGGACTTTTGCTAGAATTTTTACATCATTGCATAGCAAAGATATGGGTCTGAATGCCGCACAGTCTGTTGGATCGCTGCCTTTCTTAGGTATAAGTATTATGAATGCTTCCCTTAGGGATGGGGGCAAGGTACAAATTTCAAGGGCTGACTGGTATAACTGGAGCATTTTTGGGCCTAGGGTTCCTATATTCAGTTTATACCAGTCTATTGGGACGCCGTCCAAACCTGGTGTCTTGCCAGTGGGGAATGAGGAGATTGCATCTTTTATTTCGATAAGTGTCGGCAGATGTTCCAGTTGCTGCTGCTCTTGTCTATTTAGTTTCTGTCACGGTCGGCACCAAATACCAGAACAAATGCCAAGCACCCTGGTCTCGGGTCGTGCTTCACCAGTAGTGTGACTGCCTTTGGCTTCGGGAGAAGCCCTCAGCTACTCAGATGCCACCTGGACTTAAATGAGAGGTGTAGGGCAGGGGTTCTGGCCAGCAATGGGGCACGACTGTAGTTAGAGTCTTTAAAGGTCGACAGTCATGGTACAGGCAGGATTAGGCAGATTCGTGGTCAGACAGGCCGGGTTGAGGCGGGCAGATAGCTAGGAGTCGTCAGGCAGGTAAAGGGTCAAACTGGGTGATCAATCAGATAAGGATGAGGCAGAATCGGTAGTCAAACAACAGGCTCGGGTCAGGATACAGATAATCAGAATAGTCAAAAGCCAGGCAGGGTCAAACACAGGAATCAAGATCAACAGAAGCTTTTCAGCACAATGCACCAGGAATAAACTTATCACGGGCAATGATAAAAATCCAAGTGTCCCTTTAAATAGTTAAAATTTGGCAAGTAGTTTTCTTCCTTTGTTACCTTTCTCAAAGAGTAGGTGATTGAAGTACAATAGTTTTTTTTTTGTTTTTCTAGCAAATGGAAAAACTACGAGGGAGTGTTGCCTTGAGGGGGTTCTGTTAAATGTTTCTTCTGCTAGGTGGATAGATTTTTGTAGCTCCTCTGTTCTTTTGTTATGTTGTTTTCTATATCTAGCTATAGACACCACACAGGAACCTCTCAAGAAGGCCTTAGATGCTTCCCACATAGTCAGTGTGGGTGCCGAGCCCTCATTAATTTCCCAAAATTCAGTTACTGTACATCTTTGGATATCTGCTCATAGGCCTCTGGAACTTGAAGCAACCTCGGGTGTAGCCTCCATACCGGAGAGCTTATTTCACTTTGGAAGTGTAGACTTAGCATCAGAGGGGCATGGTCTGAGATTCCGCTCGGAGATATTTTATAGGAGGGGTTTGGAAAGTAGTGCCAAATCTATTGTAGAAGCTGCACTGTGTGAGCCTGAATAGCAGGAGAATACCTTTTGGGTTGAGAATTTATGTCTCCAGGGGTCTAATAGATTGTACATTTTGCCCCAAGTGGGCTTGTGGTTATATCAGGTGTTGAGTGTCTGTCTAGTGCAGGGGATAATATCATGTTTAGATCTCCCATTAGTATCAGAGGGGCAGGGTCCCAGTTAATTATTTTAGCCATAATTCCTGTGAAAATGTCTAGATGTGCAGGGGGGTATGTAGATACTAGCTATTACATACGGCTTATTTTCCCATATACATCTTAGCAGCACATATCTACCTTGAGGGTCAGTACAGATGTGCTGAATAAGGTATTCACGCCACTCTTGATTTTTGTGTTTAGGCCTCTTGTATTCCAAAAGATCAGTTTAAGGTTCTCCATTGTAATTGTACTTTGTACCTACAGGTTAGCACATTCCTAAGGGGCCACCATACCCACATAGAGAACTGAATTGTTTCGACAATATTACTTTTAACTTCTAATGTCTCAATGGTGAGAACCATCATTAGGCCCCACGGCCTGTTGGGGAAATGGGAGAGGTAGAGAAGTAAAGGGGGGGAAAAGGAACATGAACTAAAATAACATTTACATTGCGTAGTAACTATTGTAGAAGGGCCAATTCTAAGAAACTGTTCAATTGGTCTTCATTATTTATTTTTCATAGTTTTTTAATGATTTGCAATTTTCTTCTGTTTCTTTGCAGCTTTTAAATGGGGGTCACTGATACCATCTAAAAACAAATGCTCTGTAAGGCTACAAATGTATTGTTATTGTTACATTTTATTACTTATAATTCTATTCAGTCCACCCCCTATTCATATTCCAGTCACTTCTTCAAATGCAGGGTTGCTTAGGTAAGTTGAACCCTAGAAACCAAATTGCTGACACTGCAAACTAGAGAGCTGCTGAATAAAAAGATAAATAACTATAAAACCACAAACAATAAAAAATAAAAACCAATTGCAAATTGTCTCAGAATATCACTCTCTACATTATACTAAAAGTTAACTCAAAGGTGAACAACCCCTTTAATGAATAAGCAAGAGTGTCACTGACATTACCATCATGATTCTTTACACACTGTTGACAGTTCTTGAATGAGAAGCAGTATGGCTGGGCCCCTCCCATAACCATAGGGCAAGCCCTGGTAGGCTTGGTTGTGCCGCGTCAATTTGTCTGACTTTCAGTCCCCTATAAATGGCACATATCCCCTAATATCCTTACCTAATAGAGTTTAGTGATTTGTCCTGTTATCAGGCTGTACCTAGTTCCTCTTTGTCACGTGAAGGGTTGACTGTATTGAGGGGGCTGTTGGCTCAAAACTGCTAAATCGCAGTTTTTTGCTGAAGAGTTGTCTCTCACAGCATTTGTGAAAAATGCAAAATAAACTACAGTTTGCTTGATGTTCCTTGCTGATAAACAGACAGAAAGACAAAAATAAACAAGCACACAACACAAAAAATGCATCTCAATATAACATAATGTCATTGGAAGGTTCTCTATTAGGAGTATCTTGCTTCAAGTACTGATGAAGCAAAGTAACATAGTAACAAAGGATCCCTCTGCTCTCTCCTAAAAGAGAATCATTTTACTAGAATTTAGAATCATTCTACTAACATTCAAAGCCCTTCACTCCTCTGCTCCTCGTTACATTACCTCTCTTGTCTCGCTATACGTTCCTGGTCATCTTCTCCGCTCTTCTCAGAGCCACCTTCTCTTCACACCATCCATATCCACTGCCACCTTTTGTCTCAAACCCTTCTATCTTGCTGCTCCTTACCTCTGAAATTCAATCCTAGAATTCTTCTTTAAGAAATTTAAGAAATCCTCTCCCAATCTCTTCAAGAAAAAACTTGAAAAAAAGAGTCTACCTTTTAGAAAAATAGAACATTAGCCTAGTCCACAGTACCACTGGGGAGAAATTCTTAGTTTCCCTTTATAAATACCTGATGCATGTGTGCCAATTAAAAGTTGAATTGTGAACTAATAGAAAAGGTAATTGAAATTCATTTTTGTTTCTTGAAATATAGCGTGCTACTGGTGATTAGCAAAACTAGCATGTTTCACAAATTCACAAAACCAAAGAAAAATTCAAGAAACAGAAAAGAACACTTGCAATTTATTACAATTTCATCATTCATTTTTTTTTTGTAAAGTGTTCAACCCCCTTTTCCTCCTCATGTGTTATTTACATTTTATGACACATTAAGCAGTTTAGGATTGAAAAAACATAGTGGCACCATCAAACCGTTGATTACTGTTGAAATTGTTTTTGTCAATTAGGTTTCGTGTCAAACTTTGATAGGGTTATGTAGTACTAAATCCCTTAACTTGAAGCATTGGACTCTGTAGTCTAATGGATCAAAGGCTCATTTTTGAGACAGATGGTCATGAGTTGAAGACTTATAATTACTTTATGCAAACGATTTACGCATTCTAAAATTTCAAATTCAATATTATTTGCCATAAAACATAGTCTTTATTGTTTAGTCTTTATGTATTATGGCATACAATATTGAATTTGAAATTTTAGGATATGTAAATCATTTTGCATAAAGTCAGCGATTGGACTTGAACTCATGACCTTTTGTTTCAAAAACTAATACCATAACCATTAGGATACAGACTCCAATGATAAATTAGCATTCCATAACCATAAGAGTTTGTGTTTAGTCTATGAAACTTGTGAACTGAATAAGAAATGGGTTTCATTCATACAGTTCATTAACCCTTTCACTGCCAGCCATTTTGTCCTAAATGCGAACATCTACTACCAAGCAGTTTTTAACCATTTTGTACTCTTTCTCTTTACGGGCCTTTCCTGGGGGGGGGGGGGGGTCTTTTAATTTACCCAGGAAAACAATATATGTTTTTTTTCTGGTAGAATTTTGGGGTAATTCCACTCTACTCCACTGTAAAAAAAAAAAACGGTTTTGCATGATAATGTCCCTAAATTTGCCAAACTTAGGAAAGTTTTGCAGCTTGGTGCTTTGGAGTAGAAAGATATGCATAACCAATTTGGATTCAGAGGAATGTATACTTTCTGAAAATATATGGTTTTCTGGGGTGAACATACTTTTTTCTACATTTGCCCCCCCCCCCGAAAACAATCTAAATGTGTTGATTTTGCAGCACATGAAAAGACAGACCATATGGGGGTCTTCACTTTGGGGCCCCTATATGCTTGGGTACACTTATACGTCTTGATACCTTAAAGTATGTGGGAAATACAATGCTGCAGGGTGACTTGGTGCTTTGGAGTACAAATACTTGCATACCCAATTTGGATTCGCAGGAATGTGTACTTTCCAAAAATGTATGTTTTTTTGGGGTGAACTCACTTTTTTATACTTTTGCCCCCCCAAAATGATGTAAATCTGCTGATTTTGCCGTACTTGAAATGACCGACCATATGGGGGGTCTTCTTTTTGTGGCCCCTATATGCCATGTGCTTGGGTACACTTATACCTACTAGGCATCCCATAAATCCAGGCTTATGTGCTGCTGCCCTTAGTGCCTGCCATTGACACAAAGCAGAACAGCAGGAATTGGGCTGTTGATGGTATCTGCCCACCTCCTCTCCACCATGTCTCAGATCTCGCTTTTCAAAGGTCATTTACCTAACCACAATGCTATGAAGCCTTCCAGCTTATAGAAATGCTAAAATTGTTTCTTTAAGGCTAAGAAACACAGTAAAATCAAAATATCTTTGCTATATTTAGGCATTAACATTAAAAGACTTGTTTTTATGGGGGGGGAAGTACTCAGACCGCGCAACCTATGGGCGCCTGCCTGTGAAATCCGGCACTTCCTGGTCTAGGCACAGCCATCTGGCAGCCCCCTTTACCTCCAAGACTGGAGTATGCACAGTACAGTCATGCAGATCGTGATCAAATTCACCCATTATGATTTTTTTTTGAGAGGTTAATGTTTTTTTTTTTAATACTGGTAAAGGAAACCTGTTATCCAGTAGGCCACCACATGTACTGCATGCTGCCATGGATTGCATTATGTAGCATTTGGCCTCTAGTGGCCAAAAACTAGTATTACAGTACATGCTGGTAAATGCGTTTTATGCAATGAGGCAATGTAACGCACTTGCTGCTACTTATCTACCCTTACAGCACGCCAGAGGTACAATCCATTCTGGCTCCATCTGTATATTGTACTTTTATGCACTGTACAGTACTGCGGCTCCTTAACAGCACTTTACAAATAAAGTTATACATACATACATACATACATACATACAACAAAGTAAGTTAGGTTGAAGAAAGACACGCATCTATCAAGTTCAACTTTTTAACTTTTTTTGACCTGCCTAACTACTAGTTCATCCAGAGGAAGGCAAAAACCCCATCTGAAGCCACTGAGGGGGAAGAAAATCCTTCCTGACCCTAAAATGACAATCAGACTGGTCCCTGGATCAATGTGTACCATGAGCTATCTTACAAAACCCTGTATTCACCCACTCGCTAAAAAGCCATCCAACCCCTTCCTAAAGATTTCTAATATATCAGCCAGTACAACTGATTCAGGGAGAGAATTCCACATATTCACAGCTCTCATTGTAAAAAACCCCTTCTGAATATTTAAGAGGAACCTCTTTTCTTCAAATCAGAATGGGTGACCTTGTGTCAGCTGGAAAGACCTACTGGTAAATAAAGCATTAGCGATATTATTATATGATCCCCTTATATATTTATGCATAGTTAGCTTATCACCCCTTAAGCACCTCTTCTCCAGCGTGAATTTGGCCATTCTTTCCTCATAGCTAAGATTTCCCATACCTTTTGCCAGCTTAGTTGAACTTCGCTGTACCCTCTTTAATACAATAATGTCCTGTGTGAGTGATGGAGACCTTACCAATGCTCTATAAAGAATAACCCATTCCTGTCGTGAGTCAATGCTCACAACCTTATTTGCCCTTGATGATACTGATTGGCATTGTTTGCTACAGCCAACTTTATCATCTACAAGGACTCCAAGGTCTTTTTCCATTATGGATTTGCCTTGTGCAGTCATTAAGGGTGTAAGTGCTTGCATATTTTTAAATCCCAGGTGCATGACTTTACATTTATCAACATTGAATCTCATTTGCCACTTAGCTGCCCAGATTGCCAGTTTGAGAAGATCCTGTTGAAAGGGTGTCACATCCTGGATGGAATTAATTGGGCTTGTTTTCATAAATTTTTAATAAAGCTTTATGAATCATTTTCTGAGTCATCAGTGCAGCAATGAAGTATGCCTGGGAACTCAGACTCCTCTGTGGTATACCCTGAAGAAAAGAAGTGATTTAGCACATTTGCTTTTTCTGTATCCATTGCAACCATACTGGTACCACTATTTAATGGAACAACACTTTCAACATGCATCTATTTTAAAAAAAACCTTTTAGGATCTGTTTTCGCGTCCGCCGCAATGCATTCTTCATTTCCTTTCTTTGCCTTCTGGATTGCTGATTTACAGCATTTATTGTAGTGTTTATATTCATTAAATGCAGCTTATGTCCCCACAGACTTGTAGTTTTTAAATGCCTTTCTCTTCTTTCCTATTAACTTCTTTACTTCTATTATTAACATGTATTTCTATAGCGCCAACTTGTTGCGTAGCGCTGACTGTATATTAAGCCACATAGGGTGATTCATAGTGTTTCTACATTTACTAATTAAGGGAATAAATTGAGAACAATAACAATTTAATATCATTTGAAATTACAACCATTTCAGTTCTGTGTTTTCAGCTGAAAATGTAATGCCCCATCAATGCTCTGAAGGGCAGCCCTCAAGGCACTAAAATTATTTTTTCTGAAATTCGTGACTTTTGTTGCCCCAGTATTTAATTAAACGATATAACAGTATGGTCACTATTACCCAGGGGTTTAATGACTTGCACATTTGTTATATGTTGTGGATCATACGAGATCACTAGATCCAGAATGTTTTCTTGTTGGCTACTCAACAACCTGTGCCATAAAACTGTCATGCAACAAGTTTATTAAGTTGTTAACATTAACTGATCTGGCAGTACTGTTGCTCCAGTCAATATCTGGGTAATTAAAATCCCCCATTATCAATATTTTATATTTTTACCTAAAGCAGCCTTTACTGTTTACATCAGGAGCTTAGCCTCCTCCTCCTCACTTACATTAGCGGGTCTATAGAATTCCTTACAATTAATTTGCTGGATTCTTTACAATTGGTAAAGAACTCTACCCATAAGACTTCTGCCCCCTCATTTTTATAAGTTCAGTGATACCCCAATTGATTTGTGGTACCATCCTTGGCAATTGTCACTTACACTTTACGTACCTTACCATTATCACTAACAGAGGTGGGCCTGGCTGGCTGGATGCACTTGGCAGCTCGACCAAGCTGCCCAGTTCATCCAGCCGGCCAGGTGAGCCAGCTCGCCCCCCATCTCAGTCTTGTGCGCATGTGCGGCTGTGGTACTCCCAAGTGCATGCAAAGCAGCAGCGTTTGTGGGTGTATGCGCGCCAGTGGTGCTCATCAGTGCAAGAGTCTAGTATGGGGGTAGGCAGAAGAGGTAGCTGCTCAGCAGGGGCGTTTCAGGGGCTGCTGCCGGAGCTTCGGAGCGGGTGGAGGAGGGGCCGCATTGCTAGTGCAGCGAGCGCTATTGCTATTTTGCTATTTTAAAAAATGGAAATTCGGCTCTTAAAGTTACCAGAGGCGGCTTTTTGCCGCCCCTGGTAACTGGCCGCTCCGTGCCACCTGAGGCAAGGTTCTCACCTTGCCTCATGGCCGGAGCGGCCCTGCTGCTCAGCACCCCCTTATCATTGTGCCCTAGGCAGATGCCTCTTCTGTCAACCCCTAGTTCTGTCCCTGATCACTTGGGATGTTCTTTGTGATATGTTCCATGGGATTCAATTCTTTGGACTTCGTAGTCTTTCAGTAGTTTAAGTCTATATACTGTATAAATTGCATAAGTGCTAGTTGATCCAGAGGACGGCAAATATCCCAATTTGAAGCCTCTCCATTTAGCCTCAGAGGGGGAACATTGCCTGATGGCAATACCACCAGTCCCTGGATCAACCGGTTCTATGAGTTATGTGTCATATCCCTGTATTCCCTCATTTTCTAAAAAGCCATTCAACCCCTTTTTTAAAGCTATATAATGTAAGCTAGTATGCCTGATTCATGGAGAGAATTCCAAATCTTTACTGTAAAAAACCCCTTATAAATATTTAGATGGGACATCTTTTCTTCTAATAGGAATGTGCGCCCTCTTGTCAACTGAAAGGACCTGCTGGTAAATAAAGTATTAGAGAGATTATTATCTGATCCCTTATATATTTATGCATAGTTATCATATCCTCCTTAATCACCTCTTCTCCATTGTGAACAACCCCAACTTGGCCAGTCTTTCCTCATAGCTGAGATTTTACATACTGTACTTTATACTAACTTAGTTGACCTTTTCTGGACCCTCTCTAATAATGTCCTGTTTGAGCACTAGAGACCAAAACTGTATAGTATATTCTAGATGGCTGCCTACCAGAACTCTGTACAGTGGTAGAAAAACCTACTCCTCCCTTGACTCTATGCCCCTTTCAGTACAGCTCAAAACCTTGTTTGCTCTTGAAGCTGTTGACTGGCATTGCTTGCTACAGCCATCTACAAGGACTCCAAAGTCCTTTTCCATTATGGATTTGCCTTGTGCAGTCTCATTTAGAGTACAAGTTGCTTGCATATTTTTACATCCCAGGAGTATGACTTTACATTTATCAACATTGAATCTCATCTGCCACTTAGCTGTCCAGATTGCCAGTTTGTCAAGATCCTGCTGCAAGGATGCTGCATCCTGAATTGAATTAATTGGGTTGCATAGTTTTGTGCCATCTCTAAACATTTATACATTACTTACAATACATTCCCCTAAGTCATGAATGAACAAGTTATATAATAGTGGACCCAATACAGAGTCCTAAGGGACCCAACTAAGAACCTTACTCAAATTAAAGAATGCACCACCCTCTGTGCCTGATTCTGTAGCCAGTTTCCTATACATGTGCAAACAACTTCAGTAACCCCAAAAGCCCTAAGTTTAGAAAGCAGTCATTTGTGGGGCACTGTATCAAATACTTTGGCAAAATCCAAATAAATCACATCTGTTGCTCCTCCACTGTCCAGCATCTTACTTATCATAAAAAGCAATCAAATTTGTCTGCTGCTTGAGTTTTCCCCATTGATTTTAATGGTTCACACAACTTCCGTAGTGGTGTGAAATGATGGCATCAAATGTCGGACAACACCTTGCACACCTTGATACATTCACCTTTTTTGTTTTTACACAGATTACAAAGGTGGAGAGGGAGTGTGTATGCTGGGTTTTAATTTGGAGGGGTTGAACTTGATGGATGTTATCTTTTTTCAACCCAATTTAACTATGTAACTATGAGGGATATGTTTGTTTTTTAAGCAGGATTGAAAAGCCAATATAAAGGAAGCAGTGATGTTAGAAAATGAGGTAGCTGAAGCCTTATGGGTGGAGTTTTTCATGCAGGGGTATGCTATAGACTCTTTAATGTAAGTGAAGAGGAAGAAGTTAAGATTCTGATGCTGCTAGTTTGGGGCATGTAATGATAATGGGTGGATTTATTTACCCAGATATTGACTTGAGCAACAGTACTGACAGGACAGTACGGTGGAGCAAGTTTATAAACTTGTTGCATGACATTTTTATTTCCCAGTTTATTGAGGAGGCAACCAGAAATCATGTGATTTCTAATTACCCAGAATGTATAGGAGATATGCAAATAATTGAACCCCTGGGAAATAGTGATACTGTGATCTCATTTGACATTTGATGCAAAAATACACTGGGGCAACAAAGACCATGAATTTAAGAAAAGCTAATTTTAACTCTTTAAAGTCTGCCCTTCAGAGCATAAGTTGGGGAATGTGTTCTGCTAAAAACCCAGAACAGAAATGGTTGTAATTCAAAATCATATTAAATCATTACCGTTTTCAATTTATTCCCTTAACAAGCAAATGCAGAAATATTAAGCACCGCACTACTTGTTAAACACAAAAGTAAAGAAGTTAATAGGAAAGAAAATAAAGGCATTTAAAAACTCTGTATATCTAATATATAAAACAACTGGACTTGCTGAGTAATCATTAAAAAAGTTTCACTTCTCATCCGAGAAGCTTCTTCAGTTCAACTGATTGGTGTGGGTAGTTCTCGTTATATATACTCTTCCATTAATCCCATCACAATGGCACATTGTAACTCTTCAAAAAGGTGACATCTGAAATTTACAGATGTCATTTCAAGTCCCAGTTTATATCAAGGCTGCATTGCACAGGTAAGGTGTCTGTTCCCAAATCTAAGTCTCTTAAATCACTGGTGTGATCTTGGGAGGGGAAGGCTTTCATTACTATTTGAGGCTATCTTGTGATGTAGGAGGTTGGAGCAGGCCAGCATGTCTTGTGTTCTCTTGAGTAAACAGATTGCTCTCTCCTCAGAGGGTGATCTTTGAGACAATCAACCACATAAAAGTCTCTCTCTACAAAATGTCTGACATCTTTGCCATAGTCTGTTTCCCCTTCCAGGGCAAACCGTCTGCTCCCATAAATTGCCACTGCAGGGGAAGGACTGTTTCCAAAAACATGAACTTTCATGCAGTACTCTAAGGTAGAGTCCTGAGCGGGTCCATTTTTTGGGACCCGTACCCGACCCGTACCCGCAACCCGGACCCACAACCCGCATTCTTACCCACTTGGACCGCGACCCGACCCATACCCGCAACCCGAGATCCGCAACCCGGACCCGCGACCCATTGACCATCAATAATCAGGAAGTGCTGTCATTGTAAACTGGAAGTGACATCATCGGAAGTAGCCGTGGCCAGAAAAAAAGGAGTAAAACAGGAAGTGCTGTCAATTTAAACCGGATGTGACATCATCAGAAGTAGAAATGCTGAGAAAAAGGAGTAAAAATCGCTATAGCAAGGATCCGCGACCCGACCCTCAACCCGCCAACCTGCAGAACCACCGGCCCGCTTCTATACCCGCACCCAGAAATTCTACGAGCAATCCGCAGGGTAACGCCGGATTTTGCGGGTAATCCGTGGGTACCCGACCCGCAGCAGGACTCTACTCTAAGGTACCTTAGAGTCATTGTCTTTGAACCAGAAGAATCTGAAGAAGTTCCTATGGTCTTCTCTCAACAGAGAGCTATGGAACATTTGCTGGACATCTGCTATGAAAGCAATAGAGTCTCTTCGAAAGCATATGAGTACTCCCAAGAGTTTGTTGTTGAGGTCTGGACGTGTTAGAAGTACATAGTTTAGGAAGACTCCGTTATATTTGGAACTGGAGTCGAACACCTATGTATATGAGGAAAACGGATGTAATTCATTATCTAAAAAGGGATTTATGATCTCAACCTGGTAATTATAGGCCAGTAAGTTTCACATCCATGGTGGGCAAATTATCTGAAGACTTGTTAAGGGATAACATTCAAAGTTTTGTCTCGATGAATGTACACTATGAGCAGTAATCAGCATGGCTTTATGAAGACTAGGTCATGTCAGATATATTTAATTGCTTTTTATGATGAGGTAAGTAAGAAGCTGGACACAGGGAGCAGTAGATGTGAATTTGCCAAAGTAATGCCCCACAAATGAGTACTTTCTGAACTAAGGGCTGTTGGGCTTAAATAAATCATTTGTACATGTATAGGCAACTGGCTACAGGATTGGGTAGAGGCTGCTTGTTGAGGTGCATTCTCCTCAAACCAGGAATTTGTAGAGCAGGCACACAAATGAAGGCAATCTTCCACCAGGCAATAACATTAAGTAAAAATGTTTATTATGTCACTTATAAAACCTTTACACACAGTGCTGGATTTGGGGAGGGATGCACAGGGATACCATCCCATACTTCTTTAATTTTGTGAAACAGCATCCCCTCAGAGGGGATGCAAGAGTTTTGCATCCCAGGAATTGTCTTTTGCTCCTCTGCACTTTTTACGGAATAGTCAGAGAATCATATATTTGAAATAATCTTAGGTAATATAGACTATGATGTGGTTTGCTATGTTATTACACAATATACTGACAAGCTGGATTAACAGCCAAGAAAAGTCATATGCACAATTTTCATTTTGCGGTCAGATCACATGCTTAGGTAAATCTATGCAGACTGGGCATTAACAGAACAGCAACATAAAAAAATGAAATTATTTTTAAGTAATGAATAAATAATGTACTGATGTTCTGCATCTGGGTTGTTTGCTTCAGAAGCAAGACTATAGTATATGCAAACAAGCTGCTGTGCCACCATTTAAGCACAGGACAAACAGTAGATAACAGATAAGTTCTGAAGAATTGTATACTACAGAGCATATCTGTTATCTGCTGTGTATCCTGTTCCTATTCTCCTTTTCAGCTTTAAATGTCTGCCCCATGACTACACATGTTTATATAAACTATAATAGAGTTTCTGAAACAAACACACCAGTTGTACAAGTGAAGCTCAACAGAGCATTATATTTTAATTACTTTGAAAAAGTAATTTTTTTTGGTGTTACTGTTCCTTTAAGCTGTGCATTAGAAGAAAATAGCAAAATAGAAATAGCTAAATGGTTTTGCTTTAAAGCGGGTGAAGTCAGAAAGTATTGTTGTGTGAGTCTTAATATAATAATGGCTTATAGTTGTGGGAGTGGCTTGTTTCAAGCATTATGTGTTACAAACACTTAGTCATAAGTGTTTAGGCTAACTACAAACAGTTCAAGACACAGTATTTAAACACAAATACACCAATACAATAACACTTCCAATGAATCAATTAACAAATTAGCAACAGTCAGTGTTATATTCTGGACCCTGTCGTATACAGAGAATGCTCACAGCAGCTGGATGTAGAACAAACTTTACTTAGAAGAGATCATGGCTGAACTGCCAACAAGTTAGGAGGAAGGACAGCTAGAGAGGCAGGTGATATGAACAACATGTATCAGTAGAACAGAATGACACACATAATCTTAGCAGGTACACAGCGCCACCTAGTGGTCTTACATCACAGTCAATACATAACAGTCAGTCCCAGTTAAGAACATATATTTCAGTTAGGGCTATAACCACAACCCCATATGAGTTAGTGGATGTCATCTTTGTACACCTTTAACTTGAAGCAAAATCGAAACAAGAAAAACCATAATTTACAACTTATAAAGAAATAAGCAAACAAAACCTTATTACAGGAAGGAATGTATAAAGACAGAAATATAAATATAAAAGGAAAACATCATATTTATTATTTAATCCTTTAGGAAATCTAGTAGCCAACATCTTTGATCTCTTAAGTGTGACGAAATAAACACATTTACTTAATTTATTTGCCTGGAGGAAGATTGCCTTTATTTCAGTGCCTGCCCTACAAATTCCTGGTTTGAAAATCTCCCCTTGCTAAAGTCTCAGGGTGGTGCACCTGGGCCTCTTCCATTACCTGGTGAATTACTAATTGATGTTGTACTATCGTACATTGTATATTTAGTGGTACATTCTCTATTTAGAGGAAGGTTCTAAGTGGGGTTCCTCAGGGTTCTGTAATGAGGTCCACTTTCATTTCACACCATTAATTACTTGGGGGAAAGTATTAAAAGTAATGTATAAGTGTTTGGAGATGACACAAAACTATGCAGCCCAGGATGTGGCATCCTTGCAGCAGGATCTTGACAAACTGACAATCAGGATTTTAGAAAAAAGGGCAATCTGGGCAGCTAAAGGGCAAATGAGATTTAATGTTAATAAATATAAAATGGTGCACCTGGGAGGTAAAAATATGCAAGCTACACTAGGCAAATCCAAATAATCTTGGCTGTAGAAAGCAATGCCAGTGAGCAGCTTCAAAGGCAAACATAGATTCATGGGAGGAGGGAGTTATTCTTCTACATCTAGACTATGACATACAATTTTGGTCTCTAGTGCTCACATGGGAAATTATTGATTTGGAGAGAAAGGCAGCTACGCTGGTAAAATATATAAAAAAATCTCAACTATGAGGAAAGACTGGCCAAGCTGGGCTTGTTTACACAGGAGAAGAGACACCTAAATGGTGATAATAACTATTTATAAATATATATATATATATAAATATAAGGTGATCATATAAGAATCTCTTCAATGCTTTGTTTATTAGTAGGTCCTTCCAGCTGACACAAGGGCACCCATTCGAATTAGAAGAAAGGAATTTCCATCAAAATATTCAGGGTTTTTTTAATGTGAAAGCTGTGACGTTGTGGAATCTTTTCCTTAAATCAGTCGTACTGGCTGAAACAATAGTTAGCTTTAAGAAGGAGTTGGATGGCGATAACTCATAGTACAAATTGATCCAGGGATTAATCTGGAGTCAGGAAGGAATTGTTCCAGTTAAACAAAATTGGATATTTACTGTCACCATGTGAGCTCCTTAGCATGGGCCCAATAGCATTTATTACTGGAAGAATAAATAATATAGAAAGGTAGCTCACTTCAAGCATTTTAGTGCAAAATATTTACAACAAACAATATGAAAAGCATTGTTTCAACTATCAAAGCAGTGCCATCCCTATATCAGCATACAGTACCTCCACTTTATCCCAATCTGAGGCAAATTGGAGAGGCTTTAAAAGGTTCTTTTTTGTATTCCTCTGGATCAACTAGCAGTTAGGCAGGTTATACATACAAATAAAAAGTTGACATTTGTCTTTTTTAAACCTAACGTACTGTTAATTTTACACAATTTCCTGGCACTAATCATTTCACACAGTGTAATAAATACACTCGTGTCTTAAAGGGGTTGTTCACCTACAATGTACAAATCTTATGAAACCACTTACAATGCTCTGAATGTCTGAGCAAAAAAGAAAAAGATTTTTCTGTGTAGAGATCAGCGCCTAAGCAATGGAAATTTTAGAAACCAATATAGTATAGTGTGCTTGGATAAAAAGGGAATCACACGGTGTTTCACACTTCATATTTAGACTTATAAGTGAGTTATCCCTTACTTTCGGTGAAAATTACTATTATTTTTAATGTGATGTGAATGGCAATATTGCGTAATTAAGGAACTTAAATTCTAAGTTGAAAACATTTTTTTTCTCTTCAAGTCCCCCACCAAAATGGCTGAATTGCCTACTTACCGACTGCTGTAATGGTATATAGCTTGTAGCCAGATGCTCCTGGCAGTATTTCTCCTGGTGTTCCAATGCACACGAACTCCCCAGTAAAATTGAATAAAAAGCAAGAATAGTGTAATACTAATTTAATAAAAAACTCAATAAAGACAATAATTGCACTCACAATTCTCCTATGGAGTTTCGCATGTGAGTTTCGCTCTGAATGTGTTAGAACAAAAAGACAAAAAGTAAAAATGCCATTGTAAACGCTAATATTTATAACTGTTAACGCAGTCCTTCTCCTGTTACTCTGATCAGTTTTCTGAAGGTATGGGAGTGGCCTGTTTTGAACCTGACACACAAAGAACTTCCTATATGATGACATCATCATGCCCAGACTTTGGCCTTACTTATTTCCTATTGGACATTGATACTGATGAAAACATAATTATACCTCTTTATAGATC
>CM044437.1:32017059-32043030 GCA_024363595.1 Xenopus borealis | reverse complement strand
ATATATATATATATATATATATATATTTACGGGAACAGAGTCTCGCACTCACAGGACTTAAAAAGTGAAAAGACAACTTATTGTGTCACAAACAACACTGACATTTCAGTCAGCAATCTGACCTTTCTCAATGAGCAAGACGGCTATTGTACTTCACTATATTTTGAAAAGAGTTTTCTTGCTTTTAGACTGCTGATCTGTACGTAACAGTTCATGTTAACAAATGATTTATGGATATTAATGTTGTGGTTTATTATAAACTCTAATAAAAAATGGTTAAAAAGAAAATAGTGATGCCAATTATGATCTAATTATTATCCACTGAAAGTAAATTTAAAAAATGTTGGTTTTCTAATTATAAAGATTCTATTTACTATTCTATATTTTGCACAGTCCTTCATTTACCCTAAGGCCAATACTGATTATTTTATGTTTTCCGATATACACAAGCGTATGGATTGGAATTTACTTATTTTGTAAATTATATTCCTTTACTTTCACAGGATACAGCTACTTTTTCAAAGACTGGTATTACTTTCAAGTTGAAGACAAAAGTGTGAAGATTGTTAAGGTTGGCAATGTAAAAAATGACTGGCTACGCTGCTGAGATGTATTCATTTAACTACTCTGTATTGCTTAACATGAACTTTCATACACGTATGCCATTTTTTGTTATATCAACAAACTATTATAATGGACCGGTCTGGAACTGGTATCTGGGGAGGGAGCATACAGAGATATGCTACAGTAATATTAAAAAACGGAATACTTAAGAATGTGTACATTCCACAGTTTAATTTGCTCACTAACTATATCTTTTAACTGCTGCTTAAAATGTTTTTTTTTTAGTATGCAATGTGACACTGATCTAACTCATGCCATAAATTTGTGTTCAGTTAAATGTTTAATAGTTGGAAAAGAACATGTTGTTTTATACAATTAGGCACCGGCTGCCTGTACATTCTTATAATGCTATTGGAACAATGATATGGCCCCATTTGTTCACCAAACTGCAGTGAGAGGCTACAGTGCAACAAAAAACTCTTGTGTGCTGTTATTTTGTTCACATAGTTGTATTTTTATCCATATTTCAAATGAAAATCTGTACATTATTTTGAATGCAAAAACTAATTGTAAGTATAAAATAAAAAGGAAAAACATTCAAAGTGTCTGATTTTTGTAAACAAAGCAAGGGATGAGTAATTGTAGTTATGTATTGACACTACTTTATGGAATACTTTTAAGGTGCTGAGGTACATAAATGTCACATGTGCCACCACAGCCTCTCATGACAAAGCATGCAACCGTAAAGGCCTACGCAATTCCTTGCTAACCTGGGTCAAACTCACATACAGTCACGCCCAAACAGCCCCAACATGCCAAAACTTAAAAGACAAGAAAAGTCTAAAATAGAATAAGGCTAGAAATGCTGTATAATACACATAAACATACATGAACTTACTGCACCACAACGCCTAATCAAACAAATTATTTATGCTTTTAAAGTTGGGCACAGGAACCGGAAAATGTTGGATCTTGCTCTAAGAACTTTTTGGTGGCCTCATTTACAGACGTTGCCAATTTTGTTGTGCCAAATGTGAAACTCCATGCTCACCCTCTGGGTTTGGGGGTCAGTGGCTCTGTATTTAATTGTTGACTTACAGGTTTAACACAATATTGGTGGTAGTTGATCGTTTAACTATAATGGCACATTTCATAGCAGCTAAAGGGCTTCCTTCGGCTGTGGGGACAGCTGAACTCATGCTATGTGTTGTGTTCAAACACCAGATTTTGTTATTTCAGATAGGGGTACTCAATTTACCTCACTATTTTGGAAGGAATTCTGCAGACTTCTGGATATTCGGGTACATCTTTCTTCTGCCTTTCACCCACAGACAAATGGGCAAAAGGAACTACAAACCTATGGGGTGCCGTTTGTCCCATGTACATTATGTTGACAAAAAGTAAATTTTGTGGCACAAAATGAATCTGTTAATAGGATTTTCTGCATCATTTGGACAGAATAAATAAGAACATGGATTTTGTGGCACAAAATATGCAAAGTCTTGCTTCAATATGTATTGTGGAACAAAACTGATAATAGTGTACATATAATACAGATGCAGCCACTTGGATTTGTGAGTCAAATGCGTTATGACTCAGGGCTAAATGAAGAAACTGTGTTTTCTAAAGTTATCTAAACTCATTTAATTCATTTAACCTAATTAATTTTGTCAGTTAATTCTCCAACACAAAATATGTAGAAAGATCACTTTATCAGTTTTGTACTATCATATGTATTTTGTCAATGTAGCATTATTTTTTATCATTTTGTAAGAATTTTAAAAACCCTATTGTCTCCTGTTACCAATCCACTGCTTTGTTTTTATTTTCCAATCAAAAGCTTTCTTCCAAATGTAATATGATCTACATATTTATATAACACATCAATAGCCACCTCATTTAGTATAGCTAGTGCTGCATTCTCAAGAGCTCCAGCATATTTTCACATCAGTGTTCAAATATGGCATCTTCTGAGGTGAGATCACATGATCATGTTTTTGTGTTAATGTTATTGTGCATAATTACTGATTTATAACTGATAAATGTAAGAAAGCAGATGTGAGCATGTCCTATACATCAGCATAAAGCACTCACTAGAGCCAGGTACTGTAGTGCCCAAGAATTATTATTTTCACAGTTATTACTTGGCTTAAGAAATTTTCATGAAAACATCTATATTTGTATTTTTTTGTTTCATACTATCATAAATATGCTCCATAGTCTAACAAAAAATGGACAGTCATAGGTTCAACCATTAAAACCAGGATTGTGTAAAATGTTGTTGACAATGTGCTGAACTAAGACTCCCATACTCCTTTAACAGCTGTAGTCACTGTGAAAGTGATTACTTTCCTTCTCCTTTAAAGGAACAGTTTAGTATAAAAATAAAACTGGATAAACTAGATAGGCTGTGCAAAATAAAAATATTTAAAATATAGTTAGTTAGCCAAAAATATAATGTTTAAAGGCTGGAGTGACTGGATGTGTAACAGAACAGAACACTACTTGCTGCTTTTCAGCTCTCTAACTCTGAGTTAGTCAGTGACTTAAAAGGGGGCCACATGGGACATAACTAGTCAGTGAGTTTGCAATTGATTTTCTGCATTCAGCTCAGATTCAAAAGCAACAGTTATGACCCAGGTGCCCTCCCCCCTCAAGTCATTGCTTACATAGGAAAGTTGGATATAATATTCAATAGTTGGTATTTTTATGTGTAGTTTAAATGGCACCTATCACAAAAAAGTTACCCGCAACAAAAGGTATTTTTAGCTGTCCATTACTGTTTGAGATACTGTTTGTAATATGCAAAGAAATACAATTTGGATAGTTACAAATAGTGTACAGTTCTGCAGATCTTGTTTGTTCCTATGGGGGCAGTATAACTTCTTGTTTAACATATGTGCAGTGAATATGGCTTGTGCTGAATATACTTTTTTTACTTTATTCATGTGTTTTGTTATGTCTTCAGGCAAGAAAGGCAAACAGGAAATTAAGATTACTACATTGGTCCTTATGAGGTAGATAATCATAGAATTCATGCAAAGTTATATAATTCATTATGCAGTGGGATTATCTATAATTTGTTTGCCTAATTATTGAATTACCTATAATACAAGGACCAAACATGGAGTATCTTAATTTTCTGTAGTAATATATTCAGCACAAACGGGGTCAGACTGGGCTAGCGCAAACCCACTCCCGATCAGCCAGCACCCGGAACTAAAAGAAAAATAAGTGTGGTACGCTGCACAGGATTTCACACTTACATGCAATACGCAGGACTTTGGGCATTCTATGCAGGATTTCTGGCATTTGGTAGGATTCCTGCTTGTGCATGGGCCACCCCAGGTTTGGAACCCGGAGGGCCCCAAATGCACCAGTCCAAACCAGAGCACAGACCATTTTCTTCACCCTTCCTAAAGTAGTAGTAGTTGTAACACTGACTTTTGTTTAAAGGAGAATTCATCCCCTGTGTTAAATTACACCTACCCCCCAATCCCTCCTCCCCCATAGCCTACCTACTATCCCAGGCAAATGCCCCTATCTTTTTACTTACCCTTGTGTACAGATTCTGTCCAGTGGAGTTCATGGCAGCCATCTTCTTCTGTTTGTCAATCTTTGGAGTGAAACTGGCATTTCTGCACATGCACAGCTGGAGCAATCTTTCAGTCTTGAACAACTGCGCATACACCAAAAGTCACAAAGTTTCCAAGACTTTTCAAGTGGTAAATTTATCAAAGAGTGAAGTTCCGCCACTAGAGGGAAATTCCGCCGCTCTCCATTAATTTCTGTGGGATTTTGAAAGGCCTATTTATCAATGGGTGAAGTGAAAGTTCACCGTTTAATAAATACGCCTTTAAAAATCCCTTAGAAATGAATGGAGAGCTGCAGAATTTCCCTCTAGTGGTGGAACTTCACACTTTGATAAATTTTTTTTTTAAAGTTTTTATTTTTGAGTTTAAACATTTACAACAACAATTAACCACAGATGGAGAGAGGAAAAAAAAAGTAGAGGTAGAAGATAGAAGGTATTGAGGGGAGGTAAGACAGAGGTATAAGTCCTCTTATACATAATATTGCATGGGTTTAGACACTTAAACAGATTACTTAAACAGTTTACACATTTAACCAGGTACCCCAGATAGCCTCAAATTTTCCTGGGCAATCTCTAGCCAAGTAAGTCAGCTTCTGGTTTGTAAGGGAGTCATTTACCATTTTTTTCCAATATTGTATTGTTGGGGGGTTGAGTGATTTCCAATGAATTAATATGGCTTTTTTGGCATAGTATAGCAGCTGTAAGTAGCAGTTTCTAGAGCCAGAATGGAGCTGTAGGTCTCCTGTTAACCCTAACAGGCATAGTTCTGGTGAGCAGATATTTGGTAATGCAAGCTTTTCATTCAAGTATTGGAGTATTGCACCCCAGAATCTCTGAATTACTGGACATGACCAGAACACGTGGAACTTGGTAACTATTTCCATTCTGCACTTGGGGCATTGATCTGAGACTGTTCCATAAATTTTTGCCAAGGGATAAAGGGTTAGGTAGACTCTGTTCAGGAATTTTATTTCCATGAACCTATCTCTCATAGAGATAGAAATTTGTGTTGCCAGCTTAAGTGCGTCTTTCCACTTTTCTTCATCTAGTTCAGGGATGTCTCTTTGCCATTTGTCCCTAGCTATCTCAAGGGCAGAAGGACCAGTGGTAGATAGTATAGTGTATAACTGGGATAGGGTTTTTTTTTAGGTCTAATCTGTATAGATAAGTCTCCAGTGTTGTCACCTCCAGGTTTATAGGTCTTTCTGGGAACTGCATATGCAAAGCATGTCGTATTTGTAAATACTGAAATAACCTAACTGAGTGAGGATTGGCTTCCCTACCTATTATATCATATGGTTTGCATTCACCCTCAAAGACAATGTCCCTAAGAGTTTTAATCCCCAGCTGTGCCCATTTGGCAATGTCCGGGAGTGAGTGGAAGTGGAGGAGGTGGGTATTGCCCCAGAGCAGTGTATGTGGGGACCAGGCTGTGGATGTACCCCTCACTAGCTTTTGAGCCTTCTGGAGACTCCACGATATGGGAGTTTTGCAAGAGCTTCAAGGGAACCTATAATTGCAGCTTCCAAGACTGTTGCTGTGTTATTCAAGTCAGGAACTAGCCACCAATGAGCCTATACCAGTTGGGCAGCAAGAAAGTAAAGTCTGAGGTTGGGCAGCGCTAGGCCTCCCCCAGAGGATGGTGCCTGTAGTACCCTGTAGTTTAGTCTTGGATGTTTCCCTGCCCATAGGAAGCCCCTAATTATTTTATCCACTCTAGTGAACCATTGAGCTCTGGGAGTTATAGGAGAGTTATGGAGAACATATAGAAATTTGGGGAGAAAAATCATTTTGAACATGTTTATTTTACCTGGGAGAGAGAGAGGTAAATCTTGCCATATGGCTACTTTGCTGCTTAATGCCTGTACTACTGGGTCCAAGTTTAGCTGTTCATATCTTTGAAGATTTTTGTGGATTACCATGCCCAGGTATTTGAATGAGCTAACTACTTTGAGCTGCAACAAGGTATTGGGGGTACCCTGGGGAAGGGGTCTATGGGAAATACCATAGACTTAGAGAAGTTGATTTTTAAACCTGAGTACTGGCCAAATTCAGTGGTCACTGTCTGGAGATTTTCTAGGGCTGTATCTGAGTTAGCCAAGTACAGCAGCATATCATCAGCGTAGAGTGATATTTTTTCAGTCAAGTTACCTAAGCGTAAGCCCTCTATTTCTTCTTTAGCTCGTATTTTGATGGCCAGGGGTTCTATGGCCAGGGCGAAAAGCAGGGGTGAGAGAGGGCATCCCTGTCGAGTGCCCCTTCCCAGTTTAATACCCGCAGATATTTGCCCATTTACCAATATTTTAGCCCGGGGATGAGCATATAATGCTTTAATCCATTTCTGGAATTTGGGACCGAATTTTTTAAAGGGTTAGTACCTCCCATAAATATTGCCATTGGATTGTGTCGAATGCCTTTGCTGTGTCTAAGGATACCACAACTAGTATATAAACGCCTTACATTGATGTCTGTGGCTTTGGAAGGCATAAAGCCTGTCTGATCCGGGTGTATTAGTTCAGGTGCTACTATTTTAAGTCTATTTGCCAAGATTTTGGCGAATATCTTTATATCACAATTGAGGAGGGATATAGGCCAATAGGAGTCACATCTCTCAGGGGGTTTGCCTTCCTTGAGAATTAAAGTTATATATGCATTGTAGCATGAGTCAGGTAAAATCCCTGTTTTATTAATCTCAGAAAAAATGTCTAGCAGTTTAGGAGCAAGGAAGTCCATATATTTCTTGTACCATTCTATTGGTATCCCATCTGGGCCTGGAGATTTGCCTGTAGGGAAACCATTAATTGCATTTTTAATTTCCTCAAGGGTGATGTCTTGTTCTAATTGCTCACCTAAGTGTGCAGGTACCTCTGGGAGCTCTACTGAACCTAGGATTCTCTTAAGTGTCTCTAGTGGGATATCTGGTGGTGATTGATATGTAGACTGAAAATGTGCCTGAAACTGCTCTGTTATCTGTGTTGGGTCTATGATCAAGCCATTTACTCTCTGATAAATTTACCCCTTGGAGCTTGCACAGTTGTTCAGGACAGGAAGATTGCTCCAGCTGTGCATGTGCAGAAACGCCAGTTTCACTCCAAAGATTGACAAACAGAAGAAGATGGCTGCCATGAACTACGCTGGACAGATCTGCACCGAGGGGTAAGTAAAAAGTTATGGGCATTTGGAGGGGAGGTTTCTACATAGGGTTGGGGATAGGTTTTTTTAACATGGGTTGAATTCTCCTTTAAGTCACAGTTGTAAGGGGCAGCCCCCACCTGTCATTGCACTATAATTTCTGCTTAAAGGAATTGTTCAGTATAAAAGTAAAAACTAGGTAAATAGATAGGCTGTGAAAAATAAAAAATGTTTCTAATATAGTTAGTTAGGCTAAAATGTAATGTATAAAGGCTGGAGTGACTGTAAGTCTAAAATAATAGAACAGAACACTACTTCTTGCTTTTCAGCTCTCTTTTGTTTACACTGACTGGTTACCCTGGTTACCAAGCAGTAACCAATCAGTGAATTGAGGGAGGGCCACATTGGTCATAACTGACTAACTCAGATTTAGAGAGCTGAAAAGCAGGATGTTGTGTTGTATTCTGTTATGTTAGACATCCAGTCACTTAGTATGATGTAGACATTGGTATTCAAAGACAATTTTCAATTGGTCCTCATTTTTATTGCTTTATAGCTTTTTGGTTTAGCAGCTCTCCAATTTAGTAATTCAGCAGCTAATTGATTTCTATGTTATTACGTACCCTAGCAACCACATAGTGGTTTAAATAAATAAATAAATGCATAGAATTTGAGATAATAAGATAGCCCTCATAGGAAGCTAAGCAATAGCAAGTAACAATAGAAAAGAAATTGTAGCCTCTCAGAGAAATATTTTTTTGGTTTTCAGTGACCCCCATTTGAAAGCTGCAAAGAGGCAGAAGAGGAATACAAATAATTCCAACTCTATAAAAATAATGAAGACCAGTTGCAAATGTGCTAGTAATAGGATATTCTAAAACATACTACACATATTTATTTAAATATATAATTTTCCTTAAGCATGGGTGATATGTTATTTCTACTGTAAATAGTGTTGGACAAATCTCCATTTCTAAAACACATTGAAGTTAATGACTGTTTTTCTAGCAATATTTTTCAAACTGTGCAACATCTTTTTAACTATACATTATAGTCTGTGGGCACAATCTATAACTATGTTTTTTTATTTTTAGGGATATCTAGTTAATAATATAAAGAGATTGTTGAGTTAAGGCTGACCATATCTGAAATTGCAAGAGGATTGGATATCAGTCGAAATATGTTATATAGACTGATGGATGAAAATGAGATTTCATGGCAGAAATTCGCCAGCATTTATGATGCTACATTGAAAGAGGAGATAAAAGATATTAAAAAGTGCCATATACATGCAGGTGAAGTTTTCATATGGTCACTTAAGAGCACATGGAATATATGTTCAAAGACATCGGCTGAGAACAAAACTTCATGAAGTTAATCCTGAAGGGATTGCAGCGAGAAAAGGACCAGCCATCTCAAGGAGAGAGTATTATTCACCCTGACCAAATTATGTCTGGCACTTAGATGGATTGCATAAACTGATCAGGTGGAAATTTGTGATCCATGGAGCTATAGATGGCTTTAGCAGGCTTATTTTATTTCTTGCTTGTTCCACCAATAACAAATCAGATACAGTTTATTCCTTGTTTCAAAAACGCAGTACAAGTGCATGGATGGCCCATACACGTTAGAACAGATCTGGGTGGTGAAAATCAGAAAGTGTGGCAAGTTATGACAGATCATCATAGAACAGCAGCATCTGTTATAAGAGGAAGCTCGGTCCACAATGAAAGGATTGAGCGCTTGTGGAGAGACATAAACAGATTAATTACTTCCACATTCAGATCAGTTTTTTATAAATTGGAAAATATCTGCTTGCTTGATCCACTAAATGACACAGATTTATTCTGCTTGCATTGGGTTTTAAAAAGGTTAATGATATGTTGGCTGACCACATAAAAGCCCATAACAATCATAGCCTTTCAACAGAGTCAAACTATACTCCATTGCAGCTGCATGAACTAAACACCCATCTAACAGACCTGCACTTACACAACACTTCAGAGGAAGAAAACAATATAGAATAAGTACACCTGACCCAAGTTGAAGTACCAAATGTCAGAATCAATGCACCCCCTGAGCTTTTAGAAATGTTGACTGCTGAAGTACCACAGAATTTGGTAAACCTCAACAACCGTGAACAACTTTATGAAAAAGCTGTGAATATTGTGGGGCAATTTATTGCTGAAAAGCAAATGAACAATGAACAGACCTCATAGGCTTGATGTTTTGAAATATTAATTTTCTGCCAAGGAACTTGCAGGATGATGTCATATAGCAATTACATATTTGGTTGAATTGTTGTCTTGCATGCGCACCTTCAAGTGTATATAATTTAAAGTATATAAAGTGTTCATGAAATACTGATTTTATCTGAATTTACCATTTTCTAAAAAATAATAAATGCAAAATAATACAGTACTGCATGCAATATCTAAGCACACACAGCCCTGGATTTGGTGGGTGGGTACCCGAGGCTGCATGGTCCTAGCGCCTACCTACATACCCTCTACAGCTGCGCTCCCCAGTACTTTTAGGAAAGCGTCTGGGTGGCATGCTGCAATTAATATTTTGCCACCCTAGCCTGGGCCTACAGATGCAGCCACTTGGATTTGTGTGTTAAATGCGTTGTGACTCAGGGTTAATTGAAGAAACTTTGTTATCTAAAGTCATCTTAACTCATTAAATGCATTTAACCTTTTCATTAGCATACCAAAGCACCATTGTTTTCAATGGTGAACTCTTTAATTGGGTGGGATGCTGTGACACAATATTCTATGCTAAGTGAGTTAAATGGGATGTCTGAGTTAAGTAATTCTGTGTCAAACGCACAATCCAAAGTGGCTTTATCTGTATGTGGCCTCACTACAAATCTGGGCCTGAACACACAAGAGCTCATTTATCAACGCTGAGCAAATCTGCCCATGGGCAGTAACCCATAGCAATGAAGGTAGCTGCAGGTAGGACAACAAATGCAACAATTTGGTTGCCATGGGCAATTTTTTCCAGTGTTGATAAATGAGCCCCTTATTTAACCCTTTAACCGCCAAGCATGTACGGCATACGTGCTGGCGGTTAAAGGCTCTGGGCGCCACGAACATTCTATGTACATTCTGGTGCACCAGAGCTAACTCTCTGCTTCGGCAGCTGTTTGCCGCCTCCGCAGAGAGTGGGGAAGTATAACAGCCCCCTAGGCAACAATGCTAGGGGGCTGTCAAGTTGGATCTGCGAATAGATTGTCGCAGATCCGACTTCAAAGTAGCAGACGCATCACAAGGAGCATCTACTACTTTGCTTACCGGCTTCCTTCCCCTGTAGAGCCTCCCACGCACTTCCTGCTGCGCAGAGGCTCTGCAAACACGAGGCTGATCGATGTCCAGGAACTCCAGGATCTCCTGCAAAAAACAGGTAAGTGCACTTTTTTTATACACTTACCTGTACCTACAGACACTTACAACACATTTACACACTTACACCCACATTTTAGTAAAAATTAGTATTTTTAAATTTTTTTATTTTTTATTTTAGCACACTTAGTCTCTTTTGTACACTTATTTACACTTATTTGCACACTCAGACAACTTTTATTAGTGCACAAACATGTATACACAAAAACTCACAAACGGCAGTTTTTTTTCTTTTTTACTTATTCATTGTACTGTTATATTTGCCTTAAAACTTGATTTGGGCCACTAATTACGCTGTCACTCAATAATTTTGTTATTTCATTGATTTACGTTATTTTTGTGGTTTTATACAATTTTATCCCTGCATTATTGTTCCTTATGTATATTTAGTATTGTTTTGCAGTTTGGTGCTTTGGTATAGAAATGTATATTTTACTTCGTTTGATCGGTCAGAATATATGCTTTCCAAAAATGTATGGTTATCTGGGGGTCTTTTTACAGTTTGGGGGTCTTAATGTACGTAATGTACAGTCAGGGTACTGTTTTCAGCATCTGTGTTGGTTAGTGTGAAAATTCATATGTATGTTTTTCATTTGGGGTCCGTACATACCACATACTTTGGTAATTCTATGCATATTGGGTATCAAACTATTCAGTAGACCTCTGATGTCCATATTTAGGGTGATTTTTCTTTGTACGTAAAACGTTGTGTGAGATAAATGCAGAAAACTGCAATACTTTTTAGGCAATTTTCAGAAATGTAAAAAACTCAATGTTTAGAAAAACTTTGCAGTTTGGTAGTTTGGTGTAGAACAATATCTTTATCTGTACTGGATTCATCAGAGAGAGTGTGTACTTTCCAATAATATATGGCTCTGGTGGGTCTTTGTGCTGTTATAAGGGTCTTTTGGCAGACAATGCTCAGTCTCACAAAAAAAGAATTGGCAGCGGAGAAAATTATTATGCACTATTTTTATTTGGTGTCCGCACATGTCAGCTGCTTTGGTATAACTGTGCATACTGGACATCAAACTGCTCTGCAGACCCTTTGAGTCAATATTTAGGGTATTTTACAATTGTATGTAAGAAATTGGGTCAGATAAATATGGCCAATTGCAATATTTTTAGGTGATTTTCAGAAATGTAAAAACAGCTGCCTTTATTGCCAAATTTAGGAAAGGTTTCCGGCTTGGTGCATTAGAGTAGTAAGACATGCATACCCTTTTTGGATTCGAGGGAATGTGTACTTTCAGAAAATGTATGGTTTTTTGTAGTGAACTTACTTTTTTCTAGCTTTGACCCCCCTCAAAATGAAATTTGAGATGATTTTTGGAAATGTCACCAAATTGCCAAATTTAGGAAAGGTTTGCAGATTGGTGCTTTTGAGTAGACAGACATGTATACCCATTTTGAATTCAGGGGAATGTGTACTTTACCAAAAGGTATGGTTTTTGGGGGTGAACTTACTTTTTTCTAGCATTGCCCCCCTCAAAATTATGTAAATCTGTTGATTTTGCAGTACCTGAAATGACAGACCATATGGGGGTCTTCGTTTTGGGGCGTCTATATTCTACGTGCTTGGGTACACCTATACATATTGGGCATCAAACTGTTCAGAGGACCCTAGGCTTTCATATTTGGGGTGATTTATCTTGATACCTAAAAGTATGTGTGGAAATGCAGGGTGGAAATTTTGAGGTAATTTTTGATCGATTGATCAATCGTTTGAATCGACCGATTCGAACAATTTTTTCACAGACACGTTGAAAGATGGTGACCATGTGTAACAAGTTTGACCACAACCCATAATTACCATATTTATTTTAAAAAATTTGGCAGGTTATAAAAGTTTGAAAAAGTTCTCCTTATATAAACTGTTACAATTATTTATTTTCTTATCTAAAAATTGTTATAAAGTATCTTAGTTGCACCTGTTAGCTGTTTTAAGCTCTGCCAAAAGCCAATTAAGTTATAATCTTTGTTTCTTTTTCTGGTTGTTGTTCAGTACATAGAAAAGAGGGACGTTCCATACAAATAAGGGACTGCAGGTTGAGCTCTTAGAGGTACTATCACTCCAAAAAAGGGATAGTTGGGAGGTCAGTGTATATTTCTCCAGGCAGCCCTATAGCACTTGAGTTAAAAATGTCTAAATTTATTGATCCACTTCTCTACCATAGATATTATGGCAATGTCTGAATTCTTTTGGGGTTAGTGCAAGGCAAAACAGAATAATCAGAATAGTCAGGCCTGCTTTAAGGTACCAGTTGGGCCGGGCAGAGATTGCATGGTATGCTCCCAACAGCCAAGATTCTAGATTGAAAAAACATTGAATGGGGTACAGAGCATTTAGTGCAGCCCAGCACAACCAGTTTCCCATATGTAGCTATGTAAAGAAGAATGTTAGGGATACACCTGAAGTAGAGTGCAGAGAATTCAGATAGTTGCAGTCATTTTTTTTTTTTTTTTTTTTAATTAAGCTTTAAACCTGCCCCTTGGTTATAATTTCTATATAAAGGCAATATATGGCTGTAGACATTTCAGACCATCCCCACAAAGTATAACTCTTTGAAATACAAGGAAAGTAAAACTAAAGTAGCTAGAAATGTTGTAAATTATGCTTTATGCTTGTGTACCAGCCCAAGGCAACCACAGCCCTTTAGCAGTAAAGATCTGTGTCTCCCCAGTAGATGAACCGGTAGCTCCCCATCTTCTTTTCTGATTCTGATTCACTGATTCACATGCTCTGTACTGCTGTCACTTACTGAGCTTAGGGACCCACACACAATATACAGTACACATAGGGGCACATTTATCATTGGTCGAATTTCGAACTGAAAAATTTTTTAAATTCGACCATGTGAATAGGTAGGGAAGTAAAATCCTTCGAATTTGAATATCGAATTTGAAGGATTTTACCGCAATTCGATTGGTTGAATGATTGAATAGGAAAAATTTGATCGATTGATAAATCGTTTGAATCGTCCGATTTGAACAATTTTTTCACAAACACGTTGAAAGATGGTAACAAGTTTGAAGTCCTGGATAATTGCTGCTATTGACAAGCTGAAACTTTAGGCTGGTGCAGCAAGTTCACTAAACATGGCAGTTTTAGCCATATTAATTTTTAGGGTTTAGTTCTCCTTTAAAGTAAGGGTCCTTAAAGGAACAGTAACAGTAAAGAAAATATCATGTAGTGTTGCCCTGCGTTGTTAAAACTGATCATTCTGCTTCAGAAACACTACTATAGTTCATATAAACAAGCTGATAAGTAGCAATGGTGGAAATTGAAAACAGATAACATGTTCTGCACAGCTTATCTGCTATCTGCTGTATAACTCGAGCCTTTTCTCCTTTGAATGGCTGCCCCTATGGCTACACAACAGCTTATTTATATAAACGATAGTAGTGCTTCTGAAGCAAATACAGCAGTTTTTCTAGTGCAGGGCAATGCGGCATTATACTTTTATTACTTTAAAACAATTTCAGTTTTTGCTGTTACTGGTCCTTTAAAGATGTAGGGTCCTTAAAGGCATGCCCAGTGATTGGCACTAGTGATGGGAAAATTTGCATCGTTTCACCAAACAAATAGCGAATATCCAGTGAAATTGTACTGGCGTAGAAAAATCAGGCGCTGACGTCGAAAAAACAGATGCCTGGGTACCTTTGTGTAACTTGATTCTCTCTTTGTGCCACTTGCATAGCTTTTTTACTCTACTGAGCATGCATTAGCTGTGGGATTGTGAAGAAAGAAGGAGGGAGAGATGAAGAAGATTGCTGGCTCACTATTGCACCATGCCATTGCAGTTTTTGCATGTATGACATTCTCAGGGTGCATAGTAGGGATGCACCGAATCCACTATTTTGGATTCGGCCGAACCCCCGAATCCTTCCCGAAAGATTTGGCCGAATACCGAACCGAATCCGAACCCTAATTTGCATATGCAAATTATGGGTGGGAAGGGGAAAACATTTTTTACTTCCTTGTTTTGTGCCAAAAAGTCACGTGATTTAGCTCCCTGGCCCTAATTTGCATATGCAAATTAGGATTCGGATTCGGTTCGGCCAGGCAGAAGGATTCGGCCGAATCCGAATCCTGCTGATAAAGGCCGAATCCTGGCCGAATCCCGAACCGAATCCTGGATTCGGTGCATCCCTAGTGCATAGGGCAGGTAGAGTATCGTACACCAAGAGAGCACAGGACATTCAGAGTATGGCACACACAGGCAAAATTGGACAGAGTATGGACCACACATAGAGCATAGGTCAAGTAGAGTATGGCACACACAGTGAGCATTTGGCAGACATGCACATATACAGAGCATAGGGAAGGAAGAGTATGGAACACAGAGGGAGCATAGGGCAGACAGCGTATGGCACAAACAGGGAGCATAGGGAAGGCAGAATACAACAAGGAAACCTATCAGGACCAAGATAAGCATTTCATACTGGCTATATACAGTGACACAATGCTGGTGCCCCTCCACCAGTTTGTATGATTGTAAACTGGTGAACAATGTGGGCCAATTCAGTCTGAGTCTGAACACAGGACAGGACTTTAGGGACTACATGGAAGATTTTACCTGCAATTTCATCAGTTCCGATGTGGCTCGAGGAAGTGCAGGCGTCATGTCGGATGTGATTAATCTAATTTAAATAATAATGTAAGTAATGAGTGTTACACGAAGAAGCTGATTTCATCCGACATGACACATTAACAATACCCTATGCAGTGTGCAAAGTATGCATTAGGGCAGTGTTCCATTCAAGAGGGGAGGACAGGGGGAGGCACATAGGTATGTCTACTCCATGTATCTCATATAAAATGTAGATGCACTATGTACTGAGCAGCAGGAGGCCCAACCTGGATAGTGGCCCAAACCTTAACCCCTTCCCAATGATATTTGGTTTGAAAATAACTCAAGCAGAAGACTATTTGACTCAGCTACAAATGCTAAAGGCAACCATGTCTGATGTGAAATAGATAATATGATAGATCAAATGGTGTGAATATTTATAGCTTTGTTGATTGTCTTACAGTATTTTCTGTGTATTCTAGCAGACTCAAGTTTTCCTGTAGTTTTATGTCTATATTTCCTTTTTATGTTTTTCCTTTTAAGGTAGAACTTAATACCCCTTTGTAATAACCCACAGCTCCCTCATTATGTTCTATACTTGACCACAAAATATAGGCTTAGTACAATATAAAATACCTGGAGCATGTCATAGTCCAGCTTTGGGAATACCTCAGAGCCCAAATTGGCCAGACTTGTATTGATGCCTAACCATGGTGAATAGAGGAGCTAGCCTTCAACCACCAACCTATCCAAACCGTTATCCCTATTTTAACCATTTCTGATCAGGCCAAGGGATCCAGTAATTAAAAAGTTTTCACAGGACATTCCCATCTTACCCAAAAGATGTGGTGTAACATCCTAGAAACACATAGTAACATAGTAACATACAGATGCAGTCACTTTGGATGGTGAGTTTAATGCGTCGCGACTTAACTCATTTATCTCATTTATCCCACTTATCACAGAATATTGTGTCACAGCATCCCATCCAATTAAAGAGTTCACCATTGAAAACAATGGAGCTTTGGTATGCTAATGAAAAGGTTAAATGCATTAAATGAGTTAAGATAACTTTAGATAACACAGTTTCTTCAATTAATGCTGAGTCACGATGCATTTAACTTACAAATCCAAGTGACTCTATCTGTAGTAAGTTAGGCTGAAAAAAGTCTCACGTCCATCAAGTTCAACCTTTTTTTTTTTTTAACTGCCTAACTGCTAGTTGATCCAGAGGAAGGCAAAAAAACCCCATCCTAAGCCTCTCCAATTTGCCTCAAAGGGGGAAAAAATTCCTTCCTGACTCAAAAAAGGCAATCGGACTAGTCCCTGGATCAACTTGTATAATGAGCTATCTTCCATAACCCTGTATTCCCTCACTTGCTAAAAAGCCATCCAACCCCTTCTTAAAGCTATCTAATGTATCATTCTGTACCACCGATTCAGGGAGAGAATTCCACATTTTCACTGCTCTAATGGGAATGGGTGACTTTGTGTCAGCTGGAAAGACCTACTGGTAAATAAAGCATTAGAGAGATTATTATATGATCCCCTTATATATTTATACATATATCATTTCGCCCCTTAAGTGCCTTTTCTCCAGCGTGGACATCCCCAATTTGGCCAGTCTTTCCTCATAGCTAAGATTTTCTATACCTTTTACCAGCTTAGTTGCCCTTCCCCGTAACCTCTCTAATACAATAATGTCCTGTTTGAGTGAAGGAGACCAAAACTGTACGGCATATTCTAGATGTGGCCTTACAAGTGCTCTATAAAGTGGAAGAATGACCCTCTCCTCCCGTGACTGTATGCCCCTTTTAATACAGCTCAAGACCTTATTGGCCCTTGATGCTGCTGACTGGCATTGCTTGCTACAGCCAAGTTTATCATCTACAAGGACTCCAAGGTCCTTTTCCATAATGGATTTGCCTAGTGCAGTCCCATTAAGAGTATAAGTGGCTTGAATACATTTATTTTGGCATCTGTTCAGAAGCATCCAATATGCGGGACAGGTTGTGCAAGCCTGTCAGCTTTAAACTGGACACTGCTGCTCAGGCAAATATCATTTCGTACAGTTTACTGCAAGACACTAAAGCAGATCTACCAATATTTTGGAAGTAAAAAGAGGGACAAAAAAAAAATTGGCGCACATATCTCAGCAAAATTTTTCGACCATGTCCATTTTTTTGTGACCAAACCCCCTAATTACCATGTTCATTTTACAAAATCTGGCAGGTTATGAAAGTTTGAAAATATTTCTCCTTATCTAAACTGTTACAATTACTTGTTTTCATATCTCAAAATTGTTACAAAGTATATTATTTGCACCTGTTATTATTTGCTGTTCTGGACTCTATGCCAAAAGCCAATTGTTTGAAACTTTGTTTCTTTTTCTGGCTGTTCAGTGCAGAGAAAAGAGGGACTTTCCAGGACAAATGAGGGACTGCAGGTTGAGCTGTCAAAAGAGGGACTGTCCCTCGAAAAAAGGTACAGTTGCAAGGTATGCTAAAGTGATACTGACAACATACACAGGACAGAAAATCCCTGTTAAAGGAATGTGTTATTTGGAAGTGCTGCACAAGAATAACAGGTACACTGTGCAATTTATAGTTGTGAAAGAGGAAGTAACACTGATAATAGGTTTGCTTACTTGTGGTGAAATAAATCTCATCCAGAGAGTGATGGCAATAAATGAGCATAACATCTAAACATCCTTTCTGAATATGCAGATTAGGGATGGCGCGAACTGTTCGCCGGCGAACTTGTTCGCGCGAACATCCGCTGTTCGCGCTCGCAGAATATTCGCGAACGTTGCGCGACGTTCGCCATTTTGAGTTCGCGTATAGTTGGCGCTTTTTTTTGCCCTCTCACCCCAGACCAGCAGATACATGGCAGCCAATCAGGAAGATCTCCCTCCTGGACCACCCCCACACCCCTGCCTGGACCACTCCCCTTCCCTATAAAAACCGAAGCCCTGCAGCGTTTTTTCATTCTGTCTGTGTGTGCTTGGAAGAGCTAGTGTAGGGAGAGAGCTGTTAGTGATTTCAGGGACAGTTGAAAGTAAGTTTACTGGCTAGTAATCTACTGTTCTTCAAACAACTGCCATCTAGCTGTGTGAGCTTGTTCACATTCTGTCTAAATATCAATAATATTACCGTCTCCAGAAAAAACACCTGAGTGACTTTTTTCAAGCAGCCATAATATATTTTACGTAATCCGTATCCACCGCTGTAGTAGTGTATACGTTGACCTTGTAGGCATTATTTGCCCTGTAGGCATTTTTTGCCCAGTGTGTTCTTCAAACAACTGCCATCTAGCTGTGTGAGCTTGTTCACATTCTGTCTAAATATCAATAAGATTACAGTGTCCACAACCACCACCTGAGTGACTTTTTTCCCTTTACAACACAAAACGCAGCGCTGTGTCAACAATGGATTTTTCAGATACATTTTTGCCCTTGATCCCCCTCTGGCATGCCACTGTCCAGGTCGTTGCACCCTTTAAACAACTTTAAAATCATTTTTCTGGCCAGAAATGTCTTTTTTAGCTTTTAAAGTTCGCCTTCCCATTGAAGTCTATGGAGTTCGCGACGTTCGCGAACCGTTCGCATATTTTGTCGCAAGTTCGCGAATATGTTCGCGAACTTTTTTTCCACGGTTCGCGCCATCCCTAATGCAGATGTGTTTCAAGGCACAGGCTGTCTGGAGGGGGAGCACACTATACAAATATATGAAGGCATTTCCCCAAAAGTGCATGCTCCTAGAAAAATACCAGTCATGTTAAAGGACAAGTTAAAGGCAGAACTAAACAGAATGGAAAATTTGAATGTAATTGCAAGAATAGAAGAGCCAGCAACGTGGGTGAATCCATTAGTAATTGTAGAAAAACCCAATGGTAGTTTGAGAGTGTGTTTGGACTCCAGGGACTTGAACATAGCAATAATGAGAGAACATTATCAACTTCCCACAGTTGAGGAAATCACACATAAACTCCACAAAGCAAAAAAATTTTCAGTACTGGATGCAAGTTCTGGGTTTTGGCAAATAAAGCTAGATGACAATAGCTCACGTTTGTGTATATTTAACACACCATTTGGGCACTACAGATGCCTTAGTATGCCATTTGGTTTAAAATCTGCTCTAGAAGTTTTTCACAAAACTGTAAAGCAACTGTTTGAAGGTGTTGAAGGTGTGGAGACCTATATTGATGATATATTGATTTGGGCAGAGACAAAGGAACAACATGATGAGAGACTTAGATAAGTACTAGAGAGGTATAGGCTTAAGAATTTTAAACTCAACAAGCACAAATGCAAAATTGGGTTAAAAGAGATCAGATATTTGGGACATATTTTGTCAACTGAGGGGTTAAAACCAGACCCAAGGAAAGTGGAAGCTACAGTATAAGACAGATGCCTACTCCAGAATGTAAAGCAAATGTGTAGAGATTCTGAAGAATGGCGAATTTTTTAGGTAAATTCATCCCAAATCTCTCAGAAAACAATGACACTTTGTGAACTTAGTAAAGCTGATGTAATATGGACACGGAAAGAAGGACATCAGCAAGCATTCAACAATCTGAAAATGTTGCTGACGCAAGCTCAAGTCCTTAAATATTTTGATGTAAATTCACCAGTGACAGTCTCTGTTGATGCTTCTCAAACTGGTCTTAGAACTATGGCTTATGCTTCAAAGGTCATGCCAACCACAAAGAAGTGGTATGCACAAATAGAAAAAGAGATGCTCTCTATAGTTTTTGGAGTTGAAAGATTTCATCAGTTTATATATGGAAAAGAAGTTGAAGTTGAGACAGATCATAAACCTCTTGAAGCTATTATGAAGAAACCACTCATCAGTGCTCCAGCAAGAATTTAGAGACTGTTAATGCGTTTGCACAAATATCAAAGTAAAATAAGTTCCAGGAAAGGAAATGTATATTGCTGACATGCTGTCAAGAGCTGACCTACCCAATACAGAAGAACCATCTGAAGAAATCGAAGCTCAAGTACACATGTTACTAGCAACTTTACCTGTGTCAGCAGACAAAATTTTGGAAGAAAGACACAAGATAATGCAATATTACAAAAATTACAAGCAGCAGTACAAGTTGGATGGCCAGAGAAAAGAAATCAAATACCACAAGAGATACAATTGTCATGTGTGTAACACACAGAGTAGATTACAATCTAAGGAGCCATTACTACCACACAAGGTACAGGAAAGAGAATAATTTAGAAATTGTCAATTATTATACACATAATACCTGAAGTATTGGCACCAAAGAATTAATTAATAGGCTCTTGCACTTTATTTGATTTACTTGATTAAGTTCACAATACAAGGTCCAGGTCACGGAGGTCCCAGCTACTTAGGTTGTAGCTTGTAACTGTGGAGGCCCTTCATTTTTAACATTGTACAGACACCTGATGGCCAGAAATACAGGAGGAATAGAAGGTTCTTGAAAAAAAAACTCAAGAAGGAGACTTAAATGTCAAGAAGATACAGAAAGGATTCTATCATCAGAAGAACAAGTCCAAAGTGGTGCTATCTCTATTCTATCATCTAGAAGAGTCAGAGAACCACAGATCTCCAGTTAGAACCTCAAGTGGGAGAATTGTAAGAAAGCCACACAGACTTATTGAAGAGTAATTACTTAACTTGATTTGTTTTATATGTATGTTAAAAAAAATGAAGATGTCATGATATCACTCCACCTAGCACATGGACAGGTTGTTGAATGTAGTTCCAGAACAAGGAAGTAGGAGAGTAAAGTATACTGAACAGATCTGTGTCTCTGTGTGCTGATTACAATACACATAAAGCCAAAACAATACATTCACGGCTCTTGCTTCAGTCTATAACAGCCGCCTTTCACCTCAGGAGGAGCCCTCGGCCAAGCTAAGGGTTCAGGACAAGCAAAGGGGCACAGGAGGAAGAAGACGCGTGTGCGACACGCACCTTAAGGAAGCCAGCACTAAGAAGAGGAGTATCGTGGTGGGCGTGCCAGAAATGAGAATATCCCATACGGCTATCACCATATAATGGTTAAGACCAGATAGCAGTGTCAATAATCATTTGCTACTATATATTAATATTGAAAATAACATGTTTTAGTGATTATCCTTTCTAACATATAATATTTATGACCTATAGATGAAGTGACCACCAACAGAAACCCACCTTCTCCTCCAGATGGCTAGCCTAAACTACTCCAGACCAGCAAACTGATACATAAGAACTGGAGATGCGACCTGGAGAGGTAAAATCTTCCAACACCACTTCCCTACACCCCCCCCCCAAGGAGGTAATACCTCACACCACAGTGCATACACAATAAGCAGGACCTATTGATCCTATAGTGGTTTTGCACTTATCTAGTGTTTTTTGTTATATTTTCTACAACTTTCCTCCCAAACCCCTTTTCTTTTTTCTTACCTCCACATCACTAAATTTCCAGCCCCCCAGTCTTTTGTGGGTTGGGAATGGGGGGGCCATATCCAAACCCACAAAAGCCAAGGAAACAGCTATATTGACAGAATAATTTAGGATTTAAAATTGAAAATACCAAAAATGACCCACAAGGGAATTATACATTTATAATTTTATGGCAAAATTATAAATAGTATGCAAAGACTATTATTTTCTGATGTCAGTATCTCTTTAAGCTACTAAAAAATGCTTTACTCTTTAAACAAAAAAGGGATTTTTTTATCCATATATTGCAATGTATTTAACTGGCCAACTACGTCAAAGTCACCCCTAGTCCTACACTCAACTTGCATCTGATTCATTAAGAATTCTATTGCTTCAGTATACATCTTACACAGGAACTAGGTTTTACCTGCAATATACTTTCTGCATTCAAGGTTAAAACTTCCAAACATTGTTTTGTGGCCAGTACTGGGATCACCTGACTATCGCTGGAAAGGGTTGGATCTACAACGTGGAGCTGGCCACTGCTCCTGCTTATTTGCAAGGAACTGTGGTAAGCATTATTGTTGTTCTGATGCAGGGACAACTTCATATCCTTCTCCTTCTGCTCTGTGTATTATGGGCAAAGGTTTTGTCAAGTGCTAATACGCATGTTCCCTTGACTTGTCAATCATGTTTATGTATTGCCATTCATTGGACTGCAAAATTATCCAATGTTACCATTAAAAGAATACTAACTGAAGAAAGATTGGGCAGTGGCATAAGGATGCCATGACAGTAGACCTTGAAAATAAAGTTTTAGAAAATTCCCATTAAAGGAAAAGTAAATGTTTTTCTTTATCTCTCTGTAAATTTGCTCTAAACAGCCCCCCAGATTAATGTACCTTAGTCCCTGCTGCAAGTCTGCTCTGGTTTCTGTGTTATCAGCAGCTTGTTTCCCCTTCTTCCTGGTGCAGAGTGAAGCCCAGCCCCTTAGTTTACTGAGCAGTGCATTTTGCTGCTGTTCCACAATAGAGAGGAAGAGGGAGCCAGTGTGTGCATTAGTAAGCTAGTTTCCCCAAGCAAAAGGTGCTAAACACACTGCTCTCTGCTGTGTCACATTATGCAAATGATCTCCAAGACTAGTCTGAGAGATAAGGTCAGCTCAGAAAGCTAAGGGGCGGGGCTTCACTCTGCACCAGGAAGAAGGGGAAACAAGCTGCTGATAACACAGAAACCAGAGCAGACTTGCAGCAGGGACTAAGGTACATTAATCTGGGGAGCTGTTTAGAGCAAATTTACAGATAGAAAAAAAAAAGGTTTACTTGTTCTTTAACTATGCTGTGGGAAAAATAGGGAATAACCATTATCTGGGGTAATTGTTTAAAAAAACCTGTGGCTCTCCATTAAAGTGCTTTGATTACTTACCATTACATAAATACTAGCAACTGACCATCCAAGCCGGCAGGTGAGCCCATTATATCCTTACCAAGGATATTTCCTTGCTAGGATTGATGTGTAAAGTGTGGTCTTGATTATCACAAACTCCAGACCATGAACCTCAACTGCAGGGATAAGTATACGTATACCTAAGTGTTTTGTTTTGTTTGTTCTGCCTTGTCTGCCATAACCTAAGTGTTTTGCTTTGTCTGTCGTAACATAATCATAGAGTGATAAGTAATATACGTACATCGTACAGGTCATCTAACAAATTATTTACTGTGTAAGATTAAACATTGCCAGGAGGTATTCGCCAGAATAAGATTACAACTGCATATATTGTATAAATATTGTGCCTTAAAAGTTACCACTGTTTTTCTACACGTCTAAGTAAATCGTCACTCTCCTTTCTAACTATATGCCCATATCTCTCTCTCTCTTTCCCATGCCATATTGACATAGTATTATCTCCTATTGATTTAAACATATTTGCTTTGTTTTTCTTTTCTAAACCAAAGTTTGCATTCGGGAAATTAGAATTAGAATAGAGGCAATTCCATGTATCACTGAGACTTGGTTTGATGACTGGACTGTGAATTAAAATGGTTACACCCTTTTTAGGAGGGACAGAGGGATTAGAAATGGGGCGAGGAGTGTGTTTGTATGTAAAGCCTGAATTAAAGCCATGCACTAAGAAAATAACCATTACGTGCACTGGTGAGGGTTTGGAATCACAACTGGGCATAAGGTTACAAAGAAAATTTTCATTGGTGTATGCTATAAACCACCTCGTATAAGTGACGATTATGGAGCCCAGCTACTTTTACAAATAGAAGCGGATTCACAACTAGGCCAAGTTATTATTATGGATGACTTCAATTAGCTGGACATTGACTGGGGTAATGGGGTTGCCAAGACAGATAGTAGGTTTGTAAATATGCTAAATGACAACTTCTTATCCCAGCTCGTTCAAGAACCTATTAACTCAGATTCTGAATGCATACTTTTCGTCTGTTTACACAAATGAGGAACCAGCTAACAAAGGTTTCCTTATTAATAGTCCCAATTGTAATAATACATCTAATGATGCATGGTTCACACATGCTGGAATTCAAAAGAGACTAGAACATGTTAAGATAAACAAAGGTCCAGGTCCAGATGGGATTCATCCCAGGGTAATTTACGCGCTCATCTCTGTGACTGCTAAACCTCTCTACTTAATTTTCATTGAGGTCTGACATGGTGCAGAGAGATTGGCGAATTGTTAATGTGGTGCCGCTATTCAAAAAGGGATCCCATTCTCTGCCTCAAAACTATAGGCCAGTAAGTCTGACGTCGGTGGTAGGAAAGCTTTCCAAAGGATTAAAAAAGGATAGGATACTGGACTTCATAGCAAATAATACTACTATGCGTCTTTGCCATCATGGTTTTATGCGTAATAGATCTTGCCAGACTAACTTAATTTCATTTTATGAGAAGGTAAGCAGGGACGGTTGTGGATGTGATTTACTTAGTCTTTGCTAAAGCATTCGATACAGTGCCACACAGAAGGTTACTAGTTAAATTAAGGAATGTTGGCCTGGATCATAGTATTTGTACCTGGATAGAGAACTGGCTAAAAGATAGACTTCAAAGAGTGGTGGTAAATGGAACATTTTCTAATTGGACCAGTGTTGTTAGTGGGGTACCGCAGGGCTCTGTACTGGGTCCCTTGCTTTTCAACTACACTAATGAGACCTAGGAACAAAGGAGGTATGGCACTCCCAGACCTATACTTGTATTATCTAGCCGCTCAACTTACACACTGCCTACCCTGGGTGCAACAGGATCTATCTCCCCCCGCTATTCCGACTATGGTCGACTGCGGTAAACAAACTAGTCACGCCCTGGGCAGCTCTGCTGGATAATAAACACCATAAGACACAGATGCCCTTTTTAAGGCTTCAGAGCAATATTATATGCAATGCCCATAGAATACTGGGGTACACTGGGGTGGTAACACAAACCTCCCTGTGGGGACCTGAAAATAGTGACCATGGTGGATGTGTGGGAGACGGACCACATCATAGCTTTGAACCAACTATACAATGCCAGATAACTCCCTCATACACAATGGCTAGTATATCATAGAATTACTACAACCTTACAAAAGTTTTTCTCAGGCCACCCCAATTTGGCGGAGGTAAATTCCCCCGTTATAGAAACCTTACTGGTCAATTACACTAGAGGGAGGATATCAGCCCTGTATAAACTGTTAAGTAAACCGCAGTACGTAGACACTGAGATGAAAGCTAGGGGTGCATGGGAAGCCAAAGTAGGTGTGATAGCGGATGACCAGTGGGAATGGATACTACGCACACCAAAGATAATAGCCCACTCATATAGGCATACTCCAGCTGTATATGATCCATAGAGAATATTACACTAGACATAGATTGCATGATGAAACTATTGCCTTCTATGTCCTTGAGGCGAAATGGAGTCTGTTATATTCTGGACCCTGTCGTATACAGAGAATGCTCACAGCAGCTGGATGTAGAACATACTTTACTTAGAAGAGATCATGGCTGAACTGCCAACAAGTTAGGAGGAAGGACAGATAGAGAGGCAGGTGATAGGAACAACAAGTATCAGCAGAACAGAATGACACACATAATGTTAACAGGTACACAGCGCCACCTAGTGGTCTTACATCACAGTCAATACATAACACCCCTCCCCTCCTAGATGACATAATCGTCTAGGTGGAGGGGCCATTGAATGACCCTTCTGGGCCGCTCCTGTGGAACACAGATAACCTCTCCTTGTGGATTGGTCTCAGTATCTATGGTCAACTCCTCAGGCACATCTAC
>CM044437.1:31989419-32007146 GCA_024363595.1 Xenopus borealis | reverse complement strand
CCTTCAAAAAGCTTTCCTACCACAGACGTCAGACTAACTGGCCTATAGTTTTGAGTCTGAGAATGGGATCTGTTTTTGAATAGCGGCACCACATTAGCAATTCGCCAGTCTCTCGGCATCATGCCAGACCTCAATGAATCCTGAAAAATTAAGTATAGAGGTTTGGCAATCACAGAGCTAAGTTCGCTAAGTACCCTGGGGTTAATCCCATCTGGGCCTGGACCTTTGTTTATCTATGTTACTATGTAACTAACTATGTATAGTGATGGGCGAATCTCCCGAGATTCGCTTCGCCGAAAAATTAGCGAATTTCCAGAGAAATTCGCGAATTGGCGAAAAATTCGCGAAACGAGTCACGGGGTGCTTTTGACACGCGTCGCGTCGTTTCCGACGTGCGTTGCATCGTTTTCGGTTTTCGCTAAGCAAAATTTCGCTGGGGATTCGCGAATTTATTCACCAGCGGCGAATCGCGGGAATTTGTCCCTGGCGAATAAATTTGCCCATCACTAACTATGTATGCTGGATTTTAATTTGGAGGGGTTGAACTTGATGGATTTTGTCTTTTTTCAACCCAATTTAACTATGTAACTATCTCAATCCACAGTAATCCTATCCCATCCAGCCTCATGGTAGCATCTTTGGTAGGTATTACTTGTTCCCCAAGCCTATCTATAAAGACAGATTATTTGCATGTTTTGTACCTTAGATGCTAGTTTTATACAGTATATACAATTACCTCATGGCCCTGCTAAACTCTCTCTATATGTTCCTTCCCAGGTATCTAGGCCTTATAGTATATGCAGATGCATCTCATCCCCTTAGTTTGACATGCATTTACACAGTGTTATGTATTTTATATGATTATGATTTATTGTACAGATTACTAAGCATTGCCATTTTCTGTATTCCTAGTTTTACACCTTTCCCTTGTTAATAAAACTGAAGCTCAGTATCCTTTGTCAGTGGATTAATAAGGAAGGCATTTAGCTGCATGTAAAGCTTTACATTACCCCAGGGTAAGACATAGTGAGGACAGAACAAACTTTGTTAACTATCTTTGCATGACCCTGACCCTGCACATGCTCAATGTGGTCTACCCTGCTTAAGGATCATCATAAATTATCAAAACAGCACAAGTCAAATAATATCTGCCAGAAGCCGATACAGCAAAACTGATTAATAATTAGAATATGCAGACTGCATTAGTTTCATGTGTTGTCATGTAATCTAATGTGGATTTCATAGTTTTTGTATTGTTTATTCCAAACTTTCTCCAACTCATTTACAAAGTAAATGAAAGGAGAATTTCACTGCATACAGTCAGGTTTTTTTTATAAAAACAGTAGACTTTTGTTAATTGGAGATATTTCTTTTTCCTTGAAGAAAGTAAAAATGGGATTTTATTTTTTGACTTTCCTTGTCCTTAAAGGCACATAGAGTGTTTCATGGTGCTTCTACATTAACATCTTAATGGAATAAATTGAGAACAATAACAACTTAATATAATTTTGGCCACTATTGATTTGCTGCTGGACCTGGTTTCCATGTTGGTCTGCATCTGCGGGGTGATCTTCATGTTGTTCATCCCCTTTGATAGCTTCAGGTAATTGAAAATCCCCCAATTGTCCGCTGCAATATTTTGTATAATTGTAGGGACCCACAAGTATCATGGCCCTTAAGGATTCATTTCCCTCCTAGTGCCTTCCTTTGCCCTGTTGCTGGGTTAAATCCCATGTAACATATTGGTATCATTCCTATTGGTTATAGGTTGTGACCACTCCCTGCAGTGCTGTAACAAAATGCCTTGCGGGGAGGGGCACTTCCTCTTTGGCTTGCAGCAGTCGTTCTGATTCAGATTGCCGTAGTTATATCCTTCTTATGACTGCTGATTCAGGTGCCTGTGTCATACCTTAATAGGTAGATAATCCAAAAAATAATAAATGAATCAAACAGCTCCAAGCAGTTTTTTATAACTGCAGTGTATTTATTTAGCAGTGTCAGCACACTACATGTTTCGGGCAGAGCCATTTTGTTTTGGCAGTTAACCTGGGCAGATGATCCACTGAGCCTGGAGTCAAGGCCCCAGAAGTGTTAGGCCCTAAAGGGATGTTCCCCTTTAGAGAAGTCGGGGTACAGGGACCCTGTGAACGAGGTGAAGCCAGTGTCTAAATCATATACAAAAAGTGTGCAGTATCATACTGAAAAAACATTTATTTGTGCAAACACAGAAAAAATATATTCACAAACACATCTTTTTAACAGAATCCACAGTGCAGTGTTACCCCTCTGTCTGCCTACCTGTGTTAGCCACTCCCTCCTGACGCGTTTCGCGCTATTGGGCGCTTCATCAGAGGAGGTGTGGCTATCAATACCTTTGTCCCTTAAATACCCTTTAGTATAATTTAGGCTGGTACCTGGGTTTAAGAAAACACAGGGTTCCTCCTATATAAACCACCTGTGTCCACATATAAGTGCTATTTGTGATAGGGCAAATAGTGACTTAGTGCTTATCTTAATAATAAATATCAACAAATGTATAACAAATGTATATAATTGATTTTCGATATTTTTAAGTGTTCTTTTAAGTGTATCCATTATTTTTCATATTAAATACAGTGTTACAATTAAGATATATATACATATATGTGAATAAGTATTTTAATATTAAAAAAAAAATTTTTGAATTTTTTTTTCCAATTAGTGTCTGTTATAAATACTTTATTTCAAATATATATATTGATTTACAAATTTATAAATATATAAATGAATTTAACTTAATCTATTGCACTTAAGGATATCTCTCTTTACAACAATTTCTAGTGGAAGTGAGTCAGAGAGGAAAGCTAGCAAGAGCAGCTCAAGCTCCCCCAAGGAGGATAGAAGGGAGTAGCTCTCCCCCAGGCTCTACTTTGCCTGTAGTGCAGGGACCACAGTACTGACAATGGACTTCAGGCAGTGTTCTTAACCCTGATCCACATATTCTGCAGGGATCCAGTCGACATGAGGTACTGACATCCTGGAAGGTGATACTTTCAACTCCAACTTGCTATTTCTACCATGGTGTCTTTCCTTGCTGTATCTGCTACACCTCTGAATATACCTGTCATATGATATATCAGTTTTGAGTATTACCAACCCTGTGGCGCTTTGTGTGTAAAAAAAGCCTGTTCTACCTGTTTGCAAAGAACCCCTGGCGTCCAACATCCATTATTTTTACATATCTGGCAGTATTGAGTTACAGTTCAACTAGCTTAACATGTGTATTTCCACTTAGCCAAAGCCCTACCTTTACATCTTTACATCGCTAGTTGGTTTTGGTTTAGGTCAGCCAAAAAGGGGTTATATAATGAACTTTGTTTATCTTAACATTTTCTAGTCTCTTTTGAATTTCCTCATGTGTGAACCATGCATCATTGGATGTATTAGAATTGGGGCTATTAACAAGGAAAACTTGTTCTGGCATAAGCATCCCTTTTATATATACAGTTATATTGGAAGCTCAGCCCTAGTACTAATAGTACAGTTTTACAGATGTGTGTGCATGTTTGCACGTATATTTAGATGAATTCAAAATGAATGTACAGTATATGTGAGAACAAATCCATACGAGGATGGATAGTAAAAAGCTTGGGAAACATATAGCTAGTTTGCAGTATGTAGGTGTATGGTATGAAGATGCAATATTAAGTATCCCAAGATACTTAATCTATAGCTCTGCAGATTCTCTGCTTACTCTTTTCTCCCCATTCTGCTTTGACCAGGCCACTTGAGGCAAATATCACGAAATGCAGTACTGATAGCTGATCTGTGGGCATCCAATACGCTGGTGCAACGTAAAATCCATCTTGCCAACGTATGATAGACCACAAGGACACGTGATCAGATACACCACAAAAGTGGTAGTACATATAATATGATGTCGTATTTGTAAAAGTTTCCCAGTGTGTTAGTGTACAAAACTTCAACATGATGTACAGGTTGGACATCTTAAACAGCCACATTTTTAACCACGTATTGGTATCTGATTCACGTGTATAGCTCGGGTCATTAATAACTAGCATGTCACGCAAATTTTTTTCCTGTGCCATAACCAATTGACGGAGGGATTGGGCAAACCTTGTCTAAAGTCGCATCTGCCTGTATAATTCTCCAGTTAGCTCTCAATGCATAATTCAATGATGTTGAAAGATTAGTAGCATGTAGAAAAAACAAAATCAGGCTCTTTTCTATTATCTTTATGATTGATTGTTTTTCTGGCTTTCACTAATGCTGCATCTTATGCTGCTCTCTTGTATCCATGTTGAATAAATCTTTCTTTCATTTCACCCAATTGTTTCTCACATAATAATGGATCTGAGTTATTTCGCAAAACACAACAAAACTGTGACAATGGAAGTGAGCATCTCAGAGATGGAGCATGATAACTATCAGCATGTAAAATAGTATTACGATCAGTAGATTTTCTGTAAAGTGTATAATCAATTTTTTTATCATTCATTTTCAACTTCAAATCCAGAAACTCAGTTTCATTGTCACACTTCGCTGTAAATTTGATGTTATCAGAAATCAAGTTCAAAGCTTCAACCATGAGTGAATTCACTCTTGGGCCCCCTCCACACCATAAAGATATCAATAGCAATAATTTTTGCTTGTATTGTGGTATAATATTAACACTCTCAAATTGATGCATAAAAATATTTGCATATGAGGGTGCCATCAGTGCCCCCATAACCGTGCCCCTTATTTGTTGATAAAATGTATTTTCAAAACGAAAATAATTTAGTTGAAGGCACAATTCCATCAATGATATCTCAAACTGTATGCAGTGTCGGACTGGCCCACCGGACTACCAGGAAAACTCCCGGTGGGCCAAGGTGTCAGTGGGCCCTCATGCTGCTAAACTTTTGGCCTATTTTATGGCCATTCCCTATTTCTATGAGAACAAAGAGGCTAAATAGATGGAATAAAGTAAAGTAAACAAACTAGGAGACAGTAACGTAACTAGGTAAGGGAGGGCCCGGGTGCGGCGAAATCTGCCGGGGGGGGGCGCTGGTACACTCGCACCCCCTGCTCCCCCGGTAGTTACGCCACTGCTAGGAGAATATAGGTTGATTGAGGAGATGAAGAATATTAGTACTGAGAGTGGGCCCCTGGTCTAAGGTTTTATGGTGGGCCCCTGGTCTAAGGTTTTTGGGTGGGCCCCTGGTGTCCCAGTCCGACACTGACTGTATGGGTGGGTCACTATATGTCTCACTCTCAGTAAGTGTAGTTTCAATAGCTCTCAAGCCTTCTGTATGAGTAATGCTGGCGTATAAACTCACCACATCTATTGTGGCCAGAAATAGTGGTTCATCAGCCGGTAAAGTTAACTCCTTAATAAATATCAGGAAATCCGGTGTATCTCTCAAATATGTGGGGGTTTAACTGAACTACAGGCTGCAACAACTGATCCAAATAAATGCCCAAAGGATGTAACAAACCATCTCTTGCCAACACAAGAGGGCACGCATTCCGATTAGAAGAAAGGAGGTTCCACCAAAATATCCAGAAAGGCATTTTTTTTACAGTGAGAGCTTTCATAATGTATCTTTCTCTTCTTGAATCAGTCATACTGATACATGAGATGCAGGGACTGGTTTGATTGCCATCTCCAAGTCAGGAAAACAGCTGTATATTTAAATGGTTGAACTTGATGGACTTGTGTCTTTTTGCAGCCTACCTTATTATGTTACTATGTTCCATTGAATGTATTCAGTTGGTGTTAGCTGAAACTCACAAATGTGTGAAAGTCTGGTCACTGTTGTGAAGTTTTAGGGCTCTTCCAGACGAAGAGATTGCAGGGAGATTTGTAGCCTGCGACAAATCGCCACGTGTTTGAAGCAACAAATCTCCCTGCATCTCTTCCCCCAGCCTTGCGCCCGCTTAAGTTAAAGTCGCGTGTGCCTATTCACACGCGGCGCGGTGCTTTAGCAAAACGCTCGCCAATGCATTTTCGCTCGATTTTCAAAAGCGCCGCGCCGCGTGTGAATAGGCACATGTGACTTTAACTTAAGCGGGCGCAAGGCTGGGGGAAAAGATGCAGGGAGATTTGTTGCTTCAAACACGCGGCGATTTGTCGCAGGCTACAAATCTCCCTGCAATCTCTTCGTCTGGAAGAGCCCTAAGGGGTGAGGATATCAAAGCAGCATTGTCGATGACAAGCAGGGGTTTGGATAAGAGGCACATGCCTAGGAGGCTAAACACATTCCTCTTCTGTCTGCCTACCTCTAAATATCGAGGCATTTTTCATCATATCAGGAAGTGGCTAGTGGCTTTTTAGCAAGTGAAAAAGTATGTGGTTATTGAAAATAACTCAAGGTAATTGATGCAATGACTGGGCCAACTGTCATCTTGGAGTCAGGAAGGACATTTTCCCCTATGCAGCATATTGGGAAATGGGTCTATTCAAACATAAAAATTCTGTATTGCCAGCGCCAATTGTCCTATTTGGGGCATTTTATTAATGATGGAGCGGGGCATGTTTCAGCCAAGGTGCAAGCAGCACATCAGTGGCAAGTGCTCTGCAATATAAGCACTTAAGGATTTCACCGCTATTGTCGTCCCACTTCACTAGTTGTTAAAAGGGTATCAGTGTGAAAAGGCAAATAGCTGTAATTAATAAACTGGGACTGAACTCCACTGGGCAGGTGTTGGGTGCTGTACTTGGTCCAGTTATAGACAGGAAGGCTTGTGGCTTTTCAATGCACAATTTGAAACCTACAGTGTGAAAGCAAACCCTGACAATTACAGAAAATTCAAACTGGAATTACTAGTCTAAGTATGGGTTGTTGCTGAGAAATTTAGAAATTTGCTGAATACCCGGTAGACAACCATGTGGACATTTATGCAGACAATCTTAGTTTACTTGGGCTCAGCCTTACTGTATGCTTTAGAAGTGTGGTGGGTCTCCTGTCTTGCATGATTGAATCATAGTAACCATAATAAAGTAACTCTGTTGCCTGTGAATTTACAGCTGACCTTTGCTGATACCCTTACTGAACATAGTCTGGAGTAGTGCACTTGGCTTTTGTCAAGGTTATAGGCAGGTCTTAGAAGTGCAGGGTATGCACCTATGGTTGATCCTGTGCATGCCAGGCTCTCCTACCTATAGATTTTGTTCCTTTGAGGGATTGCCAGTCTGCTGGGTGTTATAAAACTATACCTTCCTATCTGTTATGTAAAAATTAAATAAAATTTATGGATCCCTACAGAGTATTCAAAATAACTGTCTTCAGTTGCAGAATTTAGTGTTAGAACTGACAGTAGCAGGTAGACACGGTGGTACATGGTCAATAAAAAAATCTTCCCCATTGACAACTTTAGGGGCCATTTACAAAGTGTAGGGCAGGTTGGAATAATCAGACACAAATTATGTTTTCCCTTCCATTCCCTGTACTTTTTCAAATCAGCATTTGGCTCAAAAATACAGAGCTGCCGACATTCTGCAGTGACTTATTCCTTTTTCACTGAAATAAGACAACACTACATTGCACTTCATTGTAATGTTACAAACATAAATCCTGGTACAGTAATCATATTTTAACTTTAAGTCATTGTGAAGGAAATTTTTTTATTAAAGTCTAGGTTTTACTAAAAGAACTTATTATGTTAGATTTGCTTCTGATGACCTAGAGCTAACCTTTCTAACCCTCACCCTGAACTTGTGCAACGCCTACAAGTCTACCATTTTCTAGACAGTAATAAAACCACATTACACACAATGAGCAGGAAAGGTATGTTGGAGGAGATAAGCTCAGAATAGAAAAGGACCAACAAAAGTGGAAACTGCACATCTTGCAAAGTTCCATCGTAGGAGAAAGGGCACACCGGACAGAAAGGGTGAATAAATGTCCTTACATGGTCAAGGATGTATTGATTACTACTGATGTACTGCTTGTGATGTGTTAAGTTTTTCCTTTCTGTAATGGCATACAAAGCTAATGCTTGCTAATGTTCAGGGCAGTTCTTCTTAATTGATGAGCTGTCCGCTTATAAGTGTAATAAACTTTTACTGATTTTAATCCTCAGAGTCCTGGTAATTTGAAATTGCCACCACAGTCATGTTTACATTTTTTTATTGTGCATGTTTAGATATGCTGTTCCAATTTACAGAAACAATCAGGTTCTAAGCAGTTCAGATAACAGATCTCTTACCTGTATTAATAAAACTGAGAACTATATTCAAATTGAATTTTGGGCTATTTGATAGTCGAAGTAGCCCAAAAGTACTTCGAAATTAGAATTTTTAAAATTCAAATCTCATTCAAATTTTCACTTTTGAATGAGGTTTAAACAAAAATTTCTCTCCAGGGCTAAGGTTTTGTAACAGTATTGCAAATGGATAGATTAGTCTCTAGAGGTCAGTAAAGTTCCACTTGTTATCACAAGATTCTTCATTCAACCTACAACATATTGCTGTCTGTCAAATTCCACTAGTCTTAATTATGACCAGAAATCATAATGAAATATAGCTTCTCCTGTATAAAAAAAAATATATGAAATATAACATGTCTCTTTTTATTAATCCTTAGATTTATTAGATTATTGCTGAATATTTGCAGGCTGTATAATAAAGGAATGGAATCCATTATCCAGAAATCGGTTATCTGAATTACAGGAAATAACTAATAATCAAAATATTAATTGTATCAAATTCAGCAGGCAATTTTCCATACACAACCGCAACCTTATAGCATGGATTTTGCTTTCCTATAGCATCTTTTTACATGTACAGTACATTGTTACATTAAATGTAATACTTTGTCTTTTATGCTTTGAAAGAACCCTAGCCTACAAAAGTGAAAATGTGTGCCATATCCATCAGCATGCTCTGTACTGATTAACCATTATTTACTGCAAGTAGGACAAGTGTGTGTTTCAATTGCTTTAACCCTTTCACTACAAGAGTGCATGGCATCTCTCATCACTAGGGTTTGAGAAGTATGAGAGTGGTTGTAGCTGTTGCACTAGTCTAACCTGTGTGCAAGATTAGAGCTACTGAGATAGTGATAACCACACTAAAGTAAGTCACATGCAGCTGGAAGTGCTCTTATATGTTTGATGTTTACAGTGATTTATTATACAACACTGCAAAATATGTTGGCCTTTAGAAATATGTGTTGTAATTATTAATATTAATAATAATAATAATAATAACTGTAGCATAATTAAAAGGGTCTTCTTCAGTGTTGGGCAATATATATATATATGTATATATAAATAAACTGCTGGTGTCCGCACTCAATTTCCAATGAAGTCGAGGTGCACGATCAAGGTTCCATTAAGCAGAGATTCAAAAAGGATCAGCACTCTCTTTGTTGAAGTGAATGAAGTGTTTCTTTATTCAATAACGCAGGATATATCCGACGTTTTGGTCCCACCTGGGGACCTTTATCAAGGATGGTGTGCACATCTAGTGAAAAGATTTAAATACCCACCCCCATCAGTGTATTTTGGCGCCCTCATGACGTTATACAGTATGTCCATATACAGGTTGTTGTTTCCAAATAAAGCTTTTTCCTTCAAGTGATTGCAAGTGTAATTCCACATTTTACCCACAAGGTGTCAGTGTCGTGACTGTGTGAGCTCTCTTAGAGGCATTTGAACTTGCACATATTCCAGTGATAACAGCGGATAAGGAGACGGACTGGCTGAACAGGCTACAGGATCAGGAAGCTAAATACAAGGCAGATATATTGGCCTTCAAGAATTCAAAATGATTGAAAGTATTACAAGATTATAAAGAATCCAGGGTTTATTGCTGGCTACAAGGAGCGGTTACGCACCCGCTACCGCACCACCAGCATCACAAGTTTTTTTAGAAGCAGCCAGCAACTCCAGAGTAGGGATGGCGCGAACCGCGGCAAAAATGTTCGCGAACATATTCGCGAACTTGCGACAAAACGGTTTGCGAACGTCGCAAACCCCATAGACTTCAATGGGAAGGCGAACTTTAAAAGCTAAAAAAGACATTTCTGGCCAGAAAAATTATTTTAAAGTTGTTTAAAGGGTGCAACGACCTGGACAGTGGCATGCCAGAGGGGGATCAAGGGCAAAAATGTATCTGAAAAATCCAATAGTCGCAGCCACTGAAGCACAGAAAAAATACGCCATATAAATGCTGAAAATAGTCGCAGCCACTGAAGCACAGAAAAAATATGCCATATAAATGCTGAAAATAGTCGCAGCCACTGAAGCACAGAAAAAATACAGGTCAATGTATGGCAGTTGTTTGAAGAACAGTAGATTTATTTACTAGCCAGCAAAGCTACCTAACCTAAAATGTCCCTCAAATCCCTGCAGACTTCTGTCCCTCCAATACAGAGCAGTATCAAGCAGATTACTAGCCAGCAAACTTTCAACTGTCCCTGAAATCACTAACAGCTCTCTCCCTACACTAACTCTTCCAAGCAGCACACACAGACAGAATGAAAAAATGCTGCAGGGCTTCAGTTCATATATGGAAGGGGAGTGGTCCAGGGGGTGTGGGGGTGGTCCAGGAGAGAGAGCTTCCTTATTGGCTGCCATGTATCTGCTGGTCTGGGGTGAGAGTGCAAAAAAAAGCGGCGACTATGCGCAAACCCTAAATGGCGAACGTCGCGCGACGTTCGCGAATATTCTGCGAGCGCGAACAGCGGATGTTCGCGCCTTCCCTACTCCAGAGACCCGGGAAAGCCACCTGCAGGGGAGGATCAAGGCATCACATTGCACACAAGGCAGGACAAGCGTCCGTACAAGAGGAAATGATTTTCAACTTGTCGTCTTACCAGCTGACCCCGTCAGAGACATCTTTGTTATGGAAAGGACTGAGCTATGTTCCTATGGTGAGTAATCACCCCTTTGAGCATATGATTGATAACTATAAATTCACCTGCCAACTGAGACTGAGAGACATGTTTGATGGGGACTGTGAGGGGAAAACTATGACACTGAATGGGTCTGCTGGGGCTAATTACCAGGCAGAGGAAGATCAAGGGGACCCGTGCGAGCGGGTCTTCCAACCCAAAAGTACATATGATCCCCCTAGCAGTAATGATTCCATTAAGATATTTCATCGGTTACTTAATAATAATTCGTTATCTATCAGTAAAAATATACGTAAATGGAGGGGAAATTTAACCCCTGCCGAGAAGGACGCTATCAAAAGTCTCAAAGGAAATAACGAGATTATTATTAAAAATGTCGACAAAGGTGGGGCTCTGGTTATAATGGATTACACATATTACAGGACGGAATTATTGTCACAACTGTCTGATGTAAATAATTATGGCAAACTTACCTTTGATCCAACAGAGAAGTTTAAAGGGGAACTAAGGGCCCTGGTCAATGTGGGAGTGTCTCAAGGCTGGCTATCTAAGGAATTACGGGATTACTTAATACCTAGTCATCTGGTTTTGCCTGTTATATATACTTTACCCAAAATCCACAAGGACTCCATGAGGCCCCCTGGGCGCCCTATCATTTCATCAACAGGTTCACTGAATGAGAAAGTTGCCCAATACTTGGACATTTTGCTGCAACCTTGTATAACAAACACAAGCAGTTATTTAAAAGACACCACAGACTTTTTGAATGTGATAGGGAGCATTAATGTACCGGTTGAAGACCTGTTATTGGTCACTATGGATGTTCATAGCTTATACACATGTATACCACACAGTTCTGGCCAGGGCCGGGCCATGGTAGTTTGGCAACCTAGGCAAGGGGTTCAATCAGAACCCCCCCCCGTTATGTGTGACCATTTCCCACCTATTCACTTTTTCTTAAAGAAAGAAACCTTATAACACATTAATGAATCAAACTGTATGTGTGCCAGCCAGCAGCAGGCACACGTACAAGAGGGAGGTGGGGACTGAAGTAGAGCAGAACGCTGCTGCTGGAGACAGGGGCGAAGTTAAAACTTAAAGAAATAAAAAAAACATTATTTCCCTTCTAAAGTGTGCCCCCCCCCATGAATGCGCCCTAGGCGGCCGCCTACTCTGACTACCCCTAGTTCCGGCCCTGGTTCTGGCATTAAAGCTGTGCAAGATTTGATAACACAGAACCCAGCATTTAAAGGCCTGAGTGTAGATTATACCTTGCAGTTGCTAGATTTTGTGCTGCGGAAAAACTACTTCAATTTTTTAACTAAATTTTTACATACAACGCACAGGGACCGTGATGGGTTCAAAGGTCGCACATGCATATGCAAATGCTTTCATGTGCAGCTATGAAGCAGAACACATTTATGGGCATGAAACATTTAAAGGGGTTGTTCACCTTTGAGTTAACTTTTAGTATAATGTAGAGAGTGATATTCTGAGACAATTTGCAATTGGTTTTAATTGTTTGTGGTTTTATAGTTATTTCGTTTTTTATTCAGCAGCTCTCTATGTTGCAGTGTCAGCAATTTGGTTTCTAAGGTACAAATTACCCTAGCAACCCTGCATTGATTTGAATAAGAGACTGGAATATGAATAGGAGATGGACTGAATAGAATGATAAGTAATAAAAAGTGGCAATAACAATACATTTGTAGCCTTACAGAGTATTTGTTTTTAGATGGTGTCAGTGACCCCCATTTGAAAGCTGCAAAGAAACAGAAGAAAATTGCAAATCATTAAAAAACTATGAAAAATAAATACTGAAAACCAATTGAAAAGTTTCTTAGAATCGGCCCTTCTACAATATACTAAAAGTTAACTTGAAGTTGAACCAGCCCTTTAAGCAACATGGGGGCTTCTATAGACGGTACATAGATGATCTGTTCTTTATATGGACAGGGACATCTGACACATTGGAGGAGTATGTACAAAGTCTCAATGCTCTGGAGACACCAGTAAGATTTACATTAAGTTATGACACACAACAGATCGGCTTCCAGGATGTCCAGATTTACAAACATAATGGAGGTCTACAGACACGCATTTACACAAAGACCACAGATAGAAATACCTTGTTGCATTACAAAAGTCATCACCCAAGACACCTCCTTAACTCATTACCCAAATCACAAATGATGAGGGTAAAAAGAATTGATAGTGACCCCGGGCAATGTATAGAGAATATCAATAAAATGGGTAAAAAATTCCTAGAGAAGGGATACCCGGCCCAGTTGATTGAGGACACTATGAACACTGTAATGTCAATGGATTGTAAGCAATTGCTGTGTAATAAACCAAAGGAACCAAGGGAGGATGCAAGTAATGACATTTACTTTGTGAATAAATATAATCCACAAAGTAAAGCAACTAAGGAGACAATCCTCAATTATTGGGAAATAGTGGCAAATGAAAATTTTAAAGCAAAAAGCTATTCTAGAAATACAAACCTCAAAGAGCATCTGAGTCCATCCGATCCAGTCAGCAAATACATGCAGCCCAAGGTGCAGCATTTCCTGTCCTCCCGTCCGGGAGTATACAAACGTACAGGTTGTGTAGTATGTAACATTAATTTTAGGGAGAGAATTTAGACATCCAAGAACAGGAAAGAGATACGAGATAAGGCATAGACTTACATGCACCACATCGATGGTGGTTTACATTATCAAATGTCCTTGTGGCTTAATTTATTGTGGAAAAATCATCAGACCGCTAAAAGACAGAGTAAACATGGACAGGGCTAGCATCAGGGCAGCACTGGACACAGAAAGGAAAGTTGACCCAGATAAGCAGGACATTGCCCAGCAGCCAGTTGCTAAGCATTGGAAGGAGGCAAGACATGATCCGTCAGCTTTTAGATGTATGCCGATCGATCATATTGTGAGACCACCAAGGGGTGGCAATATCGATAAAATGTTGTTGAAGCGCGAAGCGTTTTGGATACATGAGCTGGATCGTGTCATGCCTAGAGGGTTAAATGGGCAATTGTTTTTTGGCATAATGATTGTTCAAACAGGATTGTTCAAACAGAGCGGCACTGAAGTTGTGCTTCTCCAACCCACAGGTGAACAAATGCATAAGTACCAATCTAAACTGATGTGAAATGTTTCTACATTCTTTAAGTAATATTGTTTCAATGTTTCAATGTTTCATTTTAGTAGCTGGAAAATTGCTTTTAAAGAACAAGTAAACCTTTTTTTTTTCTATCTGTAAATTTGCTCTAAACAGCTCCCCAGATTAATGTACCTTAGTCCCTGCTGCAAGTCTGCTCTGGTTTCTGTGTTATCAGCAGCTTGTTTCCCCTTCTTCCTGGTGCAGAGTGAAGCCCCGCCCCTTAGCTTTCTGAGCTGACCTTATCTCTCAGACTAGTCTTGGAGATCATTTGCATAATGTGACATAGCAGAGAGCAGTGTGTTTAGCACCTTTTGCTTGGGGAAACTAGCTTACTAATGCACACACTGGCTCCCTCTTCCTCTCTATTGTGGAACAGCAGCAAAATGCACTGCTCAGTAAACTAAGGGGCTGGGCTTCACTCTGCACCAGGAAGAAGGGGAAACAAGCTGCTGATAACACAGAAACCAGAGCAGACTTGCAGCAGGGACTAAGGTACATTAATCTGGGGGGCTGTTTAGAGCAAATTTACAGAGAGATAAAGAAAAACATTTACTTTTCCTTTAAGTTATGCACACCCACGGAACATGGAGAGCTCACACAGTCACAACACTGACACCTTGTGGGTAAAATGTGGAATTACACTTGCAATCACTTGAAGGAAAAAGCTTTATTTGGAAACAACAACATGTATATGGACATATGACATCATGAGGGCGCCAAAATACACTGATGGGGGTGGGTATTTAAATCTTTTCAGTAGATGTGCACACCATCCTTGATAAAGGTCCCCAGGTAAGGGACCTTTAAAGAAATGTCGGATATATGCTGTGTTATTGAATAAAGAAACACTTCATTCATATATATATATATATATATATATATATATATATATATATATATTATTGCTGAGCTACTAATCACTGTGTAATATTAATTTGCATATCCATTAACTCTAGTGTATTTGGAGAAATTCCATGGTTTAACAAACTTTTAAATGAAACAAAACACCACAACATTGCTCATTACTAGTTCTTATATACTACAATGGGGTACATTATTCTCTGTGTAAATCATAAGTATAATATAGTCTTTAGATTACACATCATTCCCTGTCCCCATAGTGTACACTCTGTCCTTCAAATTCTCACACTATATTTCATTTTATCAGGAGCCAACTAACCTCCCATAAGTTTTTGGAGTGTGGGAGGGATGCACAGTACCTAGACAAACGAACATACAAACTCTTTGCAGATATTTCTCTGGGTTGAATTTAACTGCAGACAGCAGAGCATCAACATGTCTTTTAAAAAGACAGCCTTTCTCCTAGGTTTTTTTTTCTGCAGGTTTAATCAATTAATGTATATTGCAAAGTTGCTTAGAATTATGTTTTCCTTTATTAGGAAAAAACTTTTTTTCAGTTCAGCTTTAAATAGCTTACAATATTTTATAAACTTGACCCAAGAGGCAAGTGAAGATCCAAATTTCCACAAAAAGAATCTAAATGGTATAGTATTCACTGGTTTTCTACATTTCTATAAAAATTTATTAAATACTTTTCCTGAATGGTACTTCTATCTCTGTACAAGCAAAAAGTTCTGTTGTTCCTCAATAGTGAAGGGCGAATACATTTGGCAGGCATGGATTCATGGTCGTCTGTGAATGTTTTTATTAACATGTATTTCTATAGCGCCAACATATTGCGTAGCACTTTAAAGTAAATGTGATTATACAACTAAATCACATGAATTACGTACATATGGAGTTACATTCAATCACAATCAGTGCACATAAAAAGGTGAGGAAGGCTCTATACAGAAAGAGCTTACAATCTAAAGGTAAGGGAGTTAAAACATAAGATGTGGGAATGGGCAAGATCGAATTAAGTGGGTTAGAAATGTGGTACTGTATGTAGTGTTGCATTTGGTAGTTAAGAGTGAGGGTAGGCTTCTCGAAAGAAATGCCTTCAATACCAAGTTTGCCCAGGAGCAGTAACCCATAGCAACCAATAAGATGTTTGCTTTTAAACAGGTGGCCAGTAAAGTGCTCCCTGCTGATTGGTTACTAAGGGGTTGTGCCCCTAGGCAAACTTAGTACCTTTTATTACATAACCCCCAATGTGTTTTGTGAATTAATTGGGACAGATTAGCACATCATTGGTCCTCACTAGTCCAGGTTGCCTTTGAGGCTTCAAAACTCTAATTTTCTCTGCACCTATTTTGTCACCCACATCATTTCAAAAAGTGCATGTCTTAGAATCTGCTGCATTTTTAATCTCAAAGATGTGGTCCTGTAGATGCTCCTCTTCATGTTTCTTTTCAAGGAAACAAAACAAAACAAAACCAAGCTGAATTATGACACTGCTGATCATGAACTATTAGCTATTAAATTGAACTTGGAATAATAGTAATACTTTCTGGACTACTTTATTATCCTAGTCTCTTTTCTCTACATACTTATTATTCTTCCATTATTATTTTTCCCATAAAGAAATAGGTAATGAGTATGAAGCACGAGGCCCACTGACATCTGTGCTCAACAGGAGTTTTCCTGGTATCCCGATGGACCAGTCTGACCCTGACCATCCTAATCTGATATAAACTGATTGCAAGAATATTGAGTATCTCTGTGCAAAAAGACCGAGACAAGATTGATTGGCTCTATTCTTCATTTTATTTAACCCGTCATCCTGGTTCAAAAAAATATTAAAGTTGAGGCTTTTGTTAGACTTTGTTCAACACAACCCGAAACTATAGTTCAGCTTCATAATTTCATTTATAGCTAGTGAAGTGCAAATTTTTTGGCCAGCCATGGCGCACTTTGCTATTTTTTTTTTCGAAACTGTGGAAAAAAAAGTCACCAGAATAAAAATTTGCTGTATATAGATATTTGGCCCAACCAGTCACAAAGGAAACACTTGGGTGGTTCTCTGCAAGCACCACTTACTTAAGGAGAGAGAGCAGGTCTAGACATAGTTGGCATCTCATCCCTTTACACTGTGGAAAGATCTCAACATCATGTCAGTGGGGTCCATAGACAAAGTCCCTCTGAATAACTAATTTGAAGTAGTTTACTGAGAAATCCAGCCAAGAATGCAGTACTTGCTGCTCAAACTGTGCTTTATTGCCACAACATGTTTCGGGCTATGAGGCCCTTTGTCAAGTGTATAAATTAACAAGTGAAGACATCAGAAGATTTATACAAAGTGGAAAAAACTAACCCCGCCTCTGTAGGGGGTGGTGCACAACCCAATTAAAGTCCATGATAAGTTCATTAATGCTCAACCCAATTAAAGTCCATATAAATTCATTAGTCCGTTTTCTGACGTGAAGAACCATCTTGTGATTTTGTGCAAACCTGGCCCTGTGTGTCGCTTCATTTTCAATGGTTAAAAGTGGACAAAGATTGCATGGTGTTAAAAAAATTTTTGCATGGTGTTAAAAAATTTTTGGTGTTAAAAAATTTTTGGTGTTAAAAAATTTTTGGTGTTAAAAATTTTTTTAAAAATAATTACAACAATTATCTTTTATAGGAACTGCCACCAACGTGGCCTACCTATTGTAGTAGAAAATCACTTGAATAAAGCTGAAAGCTTTAGGGGTTCTGCATTTCATACATATTATTCATATGCTTTATTATTACATATATCAAACATATTTTTTCCAACTTATACCCTGTGTCCAAAAGACACTACAAAAGCAGTAAGTAAACGGTCTTA
>CM044437.1:31940224-31955192 GCA_024363595.1 Xenopus borealis | reverse complement strand
GATCACATGCAGCACTCGCTAAGCAGCTCCCATACTCGCTTGCTGTATTAGAGATAAAGGCAGTTGGAGAGCACCTAATATGGCTGCTAACTGTAACTGGGAACAGTTGAAAAGGGGGAGGTGAAGAATGAATATGGGAAGATGCAGAAAACAATATGTAAAGACAAGTTGTGTGCAACATAATTAAATATTCCCTTTGAGAGAGTGGGTGTGGATCTTGTTGGCCCTTTACAACCCTTTGCCAAAGATACAAGTTCATTTTGGTAGAGGCAGAGTATGCCATTCGGTACCCAGATACATTCCCTTTAAGAAAAGCTACTGCTAAACTTTTTGAGTTGTTCACAAGGCCAGGGTGGGGCTCTCTAAGGAAATGCGTATCCATCAAGGGACCAATTTCAAGTCCAATTTCATGAAAGAGGTTGAGGTGCTCTTAAAGGTACAGCTTATAAAAACCTCAGTCTATCACCCACAAAATGATGAGTTGGTTGAGAGGTTCAAGCAGACTTTAAAGAGTATGCTAAGAAAATTAACTATCTTTCGAAGTAACACTTTCATAGCAATGCTTGTCTTTGGACATTTCCACAAGGTATTCTTATTCCTCCCTTCCTCAGAAATCAACCTTTTAGCAAAATTGCTGCGTCCCTTTGAGATATTGCACATGACAGGGGAAGTACAGTAAAGTGATACTGACACTAAAAAAATAATTTTAATTGTACATTAAATGTTACCCATAAGTAATGTTTAGAATTTTTTGCTGAGAGGTTTCTTTTTGTATATAATTATTAGTTGAAGTTCCTAAGCCTGACTCTCTGACTTTGCCAACCTGGCTGTCCCATCTGAGTGGACTCCTGCTGCACAAATATGGTAGCCCCCTCATACAGGAACATGGGGGAAACAGACAGGTAATGTAAAAGCATCATGCAAATACTATAATAATCACTTAATGGTTTTGAAAACTGAGGGCACCATGTTTAATCACACTGTCCCAAATGACAAGAATTTGGACCCCACACTGTACCACCGGTAAAGGAGCAACAAGTCTCCAGGTACCTATGGGTCAGTAGCTTACACTAACACAAAAACATAATCTGCTAACTCTAAGATTACAGGTGTGTTCTCAGAACTCCCTGGTAAAACAAATTTTATTACACATAAGTTAGAAACAGACCAAGGGGTGGGAGGCGTTACCTTTAATACCTCCCTCACAGTAGGAAAGGTCTTGTGCAGAAGAAGCTGACAGAAATGCTTAGGCTTTCCAACCCTTTTACTTTAGGGCTTAACACAGGCCTAGGAAGGTATATCCAAATGCAATTTCCTTTCCAGACAAGGGTTGGACAGTCAGGTTGTAGTCACCGAAGTCAGGGCCCCCTGCACACGGGGGAGGAATCTATCAGAGTTAAGTGCTATGGATGGGTCTGATTAGCCTCAGATGGCTAATCAGTAGACCTTAAAACCAAGGCTGATCAGTCTACCAGGAGCTCTCACTGAGAGAAACAGAGAGGTTTGACATGTAACACACAGTTAACTGCTCAGAGGTCTGTAATATTTCTGCCATTTTCTTTTTGCTGCTGAAGCTATTTTTGTTTTTTAAACAAATAAAAGCCATTTTTCTTTAAGAAATGTTTGATGGCTTGACACATACTCCAGTGGGAACCTGCCATAGGGGCTCAGAGCAAAATCATTGAGAGATGGGAACAAAAATTAAAATGGCCAAATGGAGTTGAAAAACACAATAAAGTTGGCTTGAAAGAATGGTGAGTCAGCTAAAGAAGGTTCTGTGCTCAAAACTGGTGGAGGCCTTCCCCCAGCCTGCCACTTCTCAGACCCCCACACATCCAGCAGAGATGGGACTGATCAAGAAGTCTACTGGAGCAGCACTATTAACTGATGCGACTCGTTTCGCAAATTTCAAAACGGGATAGATTCGTCCATCACTACATAGGATACCATGGTTTCTTCTGTGCCCAGTACCAAGCCTTGGATTTTGCTAGTAAAATCATGGGAGTTCTGGATGCAATTCTCTGTATTTCCAACCTAAGAGGCTAGGAGGTTGGCTAGGTATTTTGTCACAAGTCTGTACCTCCTGTGTGTGTATTTTTACCCATGTGTCATCCACATATCAGAACCAATGACTGCTTTGAAGCTATCCAGGGCTTTTTCCATAGTAGGCAAAACTGGTGATCCCATGGCACAGCTATGCTTTTGCCTGTAGAAATATCCTTGTACTTGAAATAGGTGGTACTTAGGCATAGGTCCAGGAAGGAACATACTTACTCTGGGTTAAGCTTTGTTCTGTTGTCAAGGGTTTTGTCTTTAAAGGGATCCTGTCATGGAAATTTTTTTTTTTTTTCAAAATGCATCAGTTAATAGTGCTGTTCCAGAAGAATTCTGCACTGAAATCCATTTCTCAAAAGAGCAAACAGATTTTTTTATATTTCATTTTGAAATCTGACATGGGGCTAGACATTTTGTCAATTTCCCAGCTGCCCCAAGTCATGTGACTTGTGCTCTGATAAACTTCAATCACTCTTTACTGCTGTACTGCAAGTTGGAGTGATATCACACCCTCCCTTTCACCCACCCGGCAGCCTAACAAAAGAACACTGGGAATGTAACCAGATAACAGCTCCCTAACACAAGATAACAGCTGGCTGGTAGATATAAGAACAACAGCCTGCCAGAAAGCAGTTCTCTCCTAAAGTGCTGGCACAAGTCACATGACCAGGGGCAGCTGGGAAATTGACAAAATGGCTAACCCCAAATTTCAAAATTGAATATAAAAAAATCTGTTTGCTCTTTTGAGAAATAGATTTCAGTGCAGAAGTCTACTGGAGCAGCACTATTAACTGATGCGTTTAAAAAAAAACATGTTTTCCCATGACAGTTTCCCTTTAAGCTACCATTTTCTCACTGTTTTAACTGCCTCTGCAATTGTAATGCATGTAAAAAGAGAATTAGCATCATAGGATTAGTGACGGACGATTCGCTGGCGGCGAATAAATTTGCGAAACGCCAGCAAATTCGCTCGCGTAAAAAACCGATGCAACGCGCGTTGAAAACGTGATGCGACTTGTTTTGCAAATTTCGAAACGGGATAGATTCGTCCATCACTACATAGGAAACCATGGTTTCTTCTGTGCCCAGTACCAAGCCTTGGATTTTGCTAGTAAAATCATGGGAGTTCTGGATGGAATTCTCTGTATTTCCAACCTAAGAGACTAGGAGGTTGGCTAGGTATTTTGTCACATTGTAGGTCACAGAGTTAATGCTGCTGACAATAGGTCTGACAGGGGCCCCTTTCTTATGTATCTTATGGTCTCCATATATATATGGAGGGGTTTTCTTCGGGTAGAGGCAATGATATATGGCCTGATCAATATCTTTGTCTTCTTTCAGCTGTTTTTCTTGTAGTTGTTGGTAGGATCCCTTCTTAGGGTTTCATACACGTTGTTGTTTAGAAGTGTGGTCAGCTTTGCATGGTAGTCTGATATATTAAGTACAACAGTGCATCTTTCTTTTTCCACTGGCAAGATGGTGATATCCAAGTACTTTTTGATGAATGTCAGTGCTTCCCTTTCCTCTGATGTCAGGTTTGATGGAGGTGGTTTAGCACTAGCTAGGGCTGCATAGGTAAAGCTGAAGGATTTTTAATAATACCATTTGAAAGTAGCTATAACTGATCCCTGTCACAGCAGTTTACTATAGCGCTACAATTGTATATACAGTCCAGCGCAGTGAGGAGTGCTCTGATCTGTATGTGGGAGAAACCAAACAACAGTTATACCAGCATATGGTGCAGCACAGAAGCGCTAGCTCCTCTGGTCAGGAGCTGTGTACCTACATCTAAAAGAAAAAGGGCACATGTTTAAAGACTGCCAGATTCCAGTCCAGATTCTAGACCGGGAGAGTGATTGGTTCAAAAGAGGTGTTAATGAAGCCATATATCTAAAAACTGAAGAACCAAGTTTGAATAGAGATGGAGGGGTGCAACATCTATTGTCTGCCACATACAATGCGGTTTTGGCACCTCTCCCTGGAAGATTTAGGAACACCTAAAAAGCTCCAATCATGCTGATGCAATCAACACCTAACTTCATGACATCCTTGTGGATTATGATAACCATATTATGCTAAATGCAACAATATTCCGGAGGATATATTCCCAAAAAAGATCCTATTTACAAGTTATTCTGAGAACGCCAGGTGGATGACTGGTCAAGTGTCTTCAAGGAAGAAAACAGCAAGTCCAGTTGATATAACTTATTTCTACAGATTTGCCACCTGATGGGAAAATATGCAATCATAATATCACTCTCTAAAACCAGTGCTCAATAGTGCCAGGGATGTATGACAAGGGATCTGAATGACCAGCAGCCAAATTACACTGGTTTATGTTTAAAGACTGTCAGAATCAGTTATAGCTGGGAGAAGGATAGGGAGGAATGAGGAAAAACAAGGGAAAAACTGGGCTGGGGGTGGAGAAAGAGAGGGATGTGATGGCAAAAGCAGTTCACTTCCTTATCTTCTGGGCCGGTAGAAACATCCCACCAACTCTCCACCCTTTTTTGCATATTTTGTGAAATGTCAGGAGTTTCTCTTCTTTATGTTAGCATTATACAGATGCACTTATATTTGTGTGTTAAATGCGTCGTGACTTAACTCATCTATCCCATTTATCCCACTTAGCACAGAATATTGTGTCACAGCATCCCATCCAATTAAAGAGTTCAATATTAATAACTGAATGTGGATGTTTTCCTGTATTCACTGTTATATTGTGGTTTTTGTACCGATCTACAGGATAAAAGTGAGTGTCTGCATGGTATCATTTATGTTAAATTAATGTCAGATGCTTGATCCAGGAAATGTTTTCGATTGCCACAATGGTCAGAAGGAATCATATCCCTCTTGAGGCATAGTAGGCACTAACTTCAGGGTGGCTTTTTTTGCCTTCCTCTGGATCAAAACATTGAATACAAATGCTACTACAGCTTGTGCTAGGTGACAGTCTGCAGATTCAGGGCCTCCAGCAGGGCTGCTGAACTTGTGTCATGATGAGAAATGCAGATCCTGCTGGTAACAGAGTTTGGGGCCATCTTCTCTGTCGGTAGAGGCAGCCTAATGCTCAGTGGTGGGTATATTGACATATCACTGATCTCAATACTTCACTGAGGAACTGCAGAGCATAGTTGGAATTTGCTAGAATTGAACGATTTTAACCATTCGAATTTGAATAAAAAATTTTTTATTCGATCTAAAAAAAACTTAAAAAAACAAAAAACCTATGGGAGCTTCCCATAGGGTTTAATAGCAATTTGGTAGGTTTAATCTGGCCAACTAGGCAGACGAATTTAAATTTAAAGGGTAAGTAATTCGACTGTTGAATATTCAAATAGAATTTTATTCAAATTATTCGATTCAATCAAATTTTCAAAATTCGATGGTCGAAGTGGCCACAAAAAATATTTGAAAATGCTAATCTTTTTGAAAATTCGATTGAATTTCAAATCATTCATGTGAATTTAGTAAAACTGCCCCTGTGTATTTAATTGTACCTGACTGAGGTAAACAGTTTCTTTTTTCCTCCATGTGTGGTATAAGCAGGAGGATAAAGAAGTTGCTAAGGGGCACATCTTTTAAAATTAATAGGTGGAAAGGCCACCTTGGCCCGGGCCTAGGGTGGCAGGGTTTTAGGGGGCGGCATTTTGCTCAGCCACGCCCACATTTGTTCAGAAACACTGGGGTTGCGCAGGAGATATGATCTACGAAAATTCCCATGCTCCAACCCCCATTGCTCTGGTCCTGATGATGAAATAAAGGAGAAAGTATGGGGAATGTCAGTGGGCCTAGGGGCCCCTGCTATGTAAATCCGGAACTGATAAGGGGTGGATTTTTACTGCTGTTAACTAACTGCATTTTCTCCTCTTCCTTGCCTGCTAGTTAGGGTAGAACTAGGTGTGATCCGACGTGCTGCGCGAAAACACAGACGTCGTTTTGGATGCAATGGAAATAAGGTAAGAGATGGAAATGTCGGATGAAGTTGCAGCGTTGATCTGAGAAGACACAGCTGTCGGATGCAGACCCAGTGTGCAGCTTCTGCATCCGACAGTCGTGTCCCGTTGGATCAAAGCTGCAACACCATCCAATAATGAAATTACTTACCTTATTTCCGTCGCATCCAACGTGACGCCTGCATTTTTGAGCATCAGGCTTTGTGTTATTTAATTTGATACTTCAGTTAGTTTCTGGCTATACAACAATTGTTGTATGTGATCTTAGCGCATGGGACAATTGGGTGTGATGCATCGCCGCACAAGGGAATAGATGTGACAAGTTAGAAGCGTGGACTATATTGAGAGTGATAAAAACATTGCAGGTACAAACTACTTGTATCAGACACAACACGACCTGTTGCATGTGAACGTTGCACGCTGCATCTTCATCCAACAGACGTGTTGTGTGTATTTTGTACCTGCAATGTTTCTATCACTGTCATTACTTATATTCAGCGCTTCCGACTTGTCACATCTGTTTCCTTGTGTGGCAACACAACACACCTGATAATCCTGTGTTCAGCCGTTAGTGTTGCATGTAAATTAAAGGCATTCTGTCAGTATGTTTAGGGGGATGGGGGATGATATCACTCCAACTTGCAGTGTAGCAGTAAAGAGTGAATGAAGTTACCTGAGGGTACCTGGGAAACTGAAAATATGTCTAGCACCATGCCAAAATGAAATATAAAAAAATTTGTTCTTTTAAAAAATAGATTTATGTGTAGAATTCTGCTGCATCAACACTATTAACTGGTGCACTTTGAAAAAAACAAGTTTTCACGCAACACTATCCCTTTAAGTGGATAAATGGCCCTGTGGAAAGTATAACTGATTTAAGTACACTGCAATAGCAGCTCGGAAATTAAAACATAAACTTAAGGACAATTGGCACTAATTAACTAATTATTGTTCGAGTGGATTGGTGAACTATAACAATATCCGGGATAAGATATAACCTCCATTCACGAATTTTAGAACACTATGAACTGTAATTGAAGGTGTATGAAATATTCAGTGATTTGATCTGGTTTTTAAAGTCTTTTCAAACTTTTTAAGGATATATGAACTGCAGCCAGCTAAACAATTATAATTATAATATTTTTCTATTTATATTTTTAAATTGGTCAAGTAAATAAGGGCCATCCAGTCAAGTGTATGAATTGTTTTATTACACTGTGTTTTAGTACCAATAAAATGTATTTTTATTTTTTGTGCGTAAAGGGTGTTTAAAACTACAAATGTGTTATTGAAACTTGGGAAACTATAAGTACCCAGTGTAAATATGAGTTCCAGTGGGTTTGTTGGTATCATTCAGTGTGGGGGGTGGAGCAGGGGCAGTGGAGGCTAATGAGGGAGATGTTTGAGATGAGGGGTTTGTTACAGTTAAGAGGGTCTGGAAGTTAGTAAGACGGGTTCACCGCTAGTCCAAAGCAACAGATTTGCCATATTGGGTGAGGAAGCTGGGGAGGACAGCTATGGAGTAGGGTGACTTTAAGGGCACCATGGGAGGCAGCATCTCTGATATGGGTGTGGGGAGGAGTGCAAGGAAAGAAAGCAAGGTTTTAGTTATTAGAAAGGTGGATGGGGTAATCAGTCACAAAGTACCCTTCATGCCGGCATGTGGGGTAACAAGTTGTCAAATTATTGGGTGGGGCTGGAGAAGACTCTGTGGTCTTGGTAAACACAGAAACCAACGACAATGTTACATAGTTACATAGTTAAAGTGGGTTGAAAAAAGACAAAGTCCATCAAGTTCAACCGCTCCAAATTAAAACCCAGCATACACACACAACTCCACTCTTTCACACAAACCATATATGCCCATAGCTATACTAACTGTAGAGTTTAGTATCAAAATACCCTTTGATATTATGTCTATCCAAAAAATCATCCAAGCCCCTTTTCAAAGCATCAACAGGATCAGCCATCACAACATCACCCGGCAGTACCTTCCACAACCTCACTGTTCTCACTGTGAAGAACCACCTACGCTGCTTCAAATAAAAGTCCTTTTCTTCTAGTTTGAAGGGGTGGCCTCTGGTGTGGTGACCCTCTTTATGGGTAAAAAGGCCCCCTGCTATTGGTCTATAATGTCCTCTAATGTATTTGTAAAATGTAATCATGTCCCCTCGCAAGCGCCTTTTTTCCAGAGAAAACAACCCCAACCTCGACAGTCTACCCTCATAATGTAAGTCTTCTATCCCTCTAATCAATTTAGTTGCAAGTCTCTGCACTCTCTCCAGCTCATTTACATCCCTCCTAAGGACTGGAGTCCAAAACTGCACTGCATATTCCAGATGAGGTCTTACTAGGGATCTATAAAGAGATATAATTATGTTTTCATCCCTTGAGTTTATGCCCTTTTTTATGCAGGACATAACCCTATTTGCTTTAGTAGCCCAGAATTAGACAACTTGTTATCTATAAAAACCTTAAGATCCTTCTCACTTAAGGTAACTCCCAACACACTGCCATTTAGTGTATACCTTGCATTTATATTATTTTTGCCAAAGTGCATAACCTTGCATTTATCAACATTGATCCTCATTTTCCAGTTTGCTGCCCAGTTTCCCAATCACTCTGCAAAATGGCAGCATCCTGCATGGAACCTATAGTTCTGCACAATTTCTGCAAAAATAGAAACCATACTTTCAATGCTCACATCCAGGTCATTAAAGGAACAGTAACACCAAAAAATTAAAGTGTTTTAAAATAAAGAAAATATCTTGTAGTGTTGCCCTGCACTGTTAAATCTGATCTGTTTGCTTCAGAAACACTGCTATAGTTCATATAAACAAGCTGCTAAGTATCAATGGTGGAAATTGAAAAAAGGCTATAAGGCTATATGGCACAGGATAAGTAATGGATACAGATAACATTATGTTCTACAGAGCTTATCTGCTATCTGCTGTGTAATTTGAGCCTTTTCTCCTTTGAATGGCTGCCCCCATGGCTACTCATCAGCTTATTTATATAAGAAGTTTTACCAGAGCAGGGCAATACTGCATTATTATTTATTATTATTATTTTTATTACTTTAAAACAATTACATTTTTTGATTTTACTGGTCCTTTAATAAACAAGTTGAAAATGCTTGTTGGCAGTTGGCAGATGCTGGTGGATTTACAACATCCTTGTCTTAAAAAAATGGATTGTAAAGTAAGAGCTCAGTTAGAATGTCCTCCCCTAAATGGCTCCTTGCCTTAACACAGAGACCATGCTTCCATGTTTCTTGTTAGTAAGCTGGCAATGGTGAGTGGCTTCTTAGGAATCCTTCAGGTTCGATAATACCCCATGCTGCATGCCTGGTGATAAAAGTTGGATGCTAGGGTACACCACTGTGGAGAAGGATCTGCGTACAAGTATATTTGTGCAATAAATGATTTATTCGCTCAAAACATATTTGCAGACAAGTGGCAACGTTTCGGGCAACATATTCCCATATAACTGATAACATCTTAGTATTAAATTCAATTCCATCCTGTTTTTTTTTTTAAACATATCCACATCTTTTGTCTAATTTTGTGAAACATCTTCCAGGATGGAATTGAATTTAATACTAGTGATGGGCGAATCTGTCGCGTTTCGCTTCGCCGAATAATTCGCGAATTTCCAGCGAAATTTGCGAAACGGCGAAAAATCGCGCGGCCTGATTTCGTTGCGCGACAAAGTATATTGTCGCGCGACCTTATTTCGTCGCGCGTCAAACAATTTTGTCGCGGTCGCAAATAAGTGTTTTAACGCGCGACGTTATTTTTGACGTGCAGTGCAATTTGATGAAACCCATCTTCTATGGGTGTTTTGTTTGTATAACCTTTTTTCACCTTTGGAGGTACAGATAAAAATTTTCTCCTTAGTTTCAAGCTTTGTAGTCTGTGATGATAAATGAATGTGGTAACTTTTGCTTTGTGTCTGAATGTGCTGAATTGGATTGGACTCAATGGGAAGACGAATACACATGCGTGTTTCACTTAGTATACTGCTACACACATGCCCTGCAATGTTAGAGGACTCCTATCTTGAAAGAAATGGCTCCCATATTGCAAGTTTCTTAAACTTTTATCGAATTGTGGATTTTTTTTACATTACCTCTGGTCAACTGGTAATGGTATCTACTACTACTCTATATCACTGTTTAACCAAAAAGTACCATCTGTACTTTTATATCTAATAGTAGATAACTAACACAAGTACAACTAATAAATCTGAGCAGATAGTATCTGGATGCTTTGTATCTCAGATAAAAATGAATAAACCATATGTTTATGTGAATGAACCTTATATTTACATCATGTAATTGTAATGATTCTGAAATACTATGTAATGTAATTTTAATGACTCCGATTAAGAATAGTCATCGTTGTGTTATTAGAATCCAAACAATTTCAAGTACCATGTGAGTATTAGTTTAGTCAAATGAAAAATGAACTCAAAATATATAGGTATAAAAAAACTTTTTTAGGGGGCGTGGCTAGCCTAGCTAGGGAACGGTCGCAACTCGGGACTCTGCTGAAGCGGCAGGGATATTCTCCCCTTATTCTACTATCCCTCTTCACAAAATAACACAGGGGGTAGCTATATAAGAGAGGCGAGTTCCGCAGCGGTACCTGAGCAGAAACGAGCGCCGCAGCGCTACCGGCAGCACTACCGGCAGCACTACCGGCAGCAAGAAAGGAAGTGCGGCCTAGCAGAACAGGGAAGCCGCGGACTAAAGTTGCGGCTCCTACCAGAACGCGGCTCACGGTTCTCTCCAAGGGAGTCTGAAGGCACTACAAACTGCCGAACTGAGAGCCACAACTGAAGCTGCTGGAACCAAGCAGGAATACAGCAGGGGGTGAGTACTCTGAAGCCCCGCAGTGCCCCAGACCTGAGTGGGGGAGCAAATACAACCCCAGCAAATAATCCCTAGGCCACCACAACATAAACCAGAGGGTTTGCAGACCCAAGTGAAGGGATAAAATACACAAGTTCCCTAGCACCAATAAAGAAGGCTAGCAGCACAACAGGGGATACAAGATACGAATAGACAGTACAACTTACCTGCACAGATCATATACTGGGACATCCACTAAACAGATCTGAGAGCTGTGGACAAACAGAAATAATAATGCAGTAAATTATTCTCAAGAAGCTATAAGCAGGGAAATAGTATAAGCTAAGTTGAGACCGTAAATCTTAAGGAGGCGCATTAGCATAATTACTCCTCAAAACAGAACAACATGGGGAAAACCAAGAAACGTCCCTCACCAGTTAAAATGACAGCCTTTTACCCCAAATCTAGCTCACAACCTACTGAGCATACCCAAAGTCATGAAAGCACTAGATCAAACGGCAGTAGCCCAGCTCACACTGATGAGGACATAGGCTCACCAACGCAAACACTGTCTGAAGTAACTCTGCCAATCCTAAAAGAACTACTCACCTCACTCCGATCTGACATACAAGCAGATTTCAAGAACACGGTCGCGGAGCTACACAAGGAGGTCAGGCAACTAGAAGAACGCACAGACCATCTGGAAAATAAGATGGCAGAACTTGTAAGCTCACACAACGACCTTATAGAATCGCACAGCGCACTAGAGAGCGAGGTACAGCAGCTCACTAGCAAAATGGCAGATATGGAAGACAGAAATAGAAGAAACAATATAAGACTAAGAGGAATATCAGAAGAGGTGAAAACTGAAGACCTGAACCAATTTCTAACCGAAATGTTAACTAATATGTTACCAAATGAAAAACCAGAGCTCCTCTTGATAGACAGAGCACACAGACTCCCCAAAAATAAAAATGCGCCTCCAAACGCGCCCAGAGAAGTAATCCTACGGCTACACTTTTTCCACATAAAGGAACTAATTCTAAACACATTCTGGAATAAACAAACACTCCCAGAAAAATATGCGAAACTTCAATGCTTTCCAGACCTCTCAGCCTACACTATGAAAAAACGCAGAGACTTTGCACTAATTACAACAAAACTGAGAGAAGCAAAAATTTCGTACCGATGGCTATTTCCAGTAAAACTAAGAGTACAATATAAAGACTCTGTTGTCATTATGGACTCACCACAACATGGAGAACAAATACTCAAACAGTGGCAACTTCTCCAGCAAAAGGAAGTCCCAGTACAGAAACCAAATAAAACACAAAAAATCCAACAAGAATGGCATACGAATAGAACTAGCCAACGAAGAATCACAATGGCCATGCAAACCCAGGATGACCAAAGCGTCCGTGAAGGAACATGAAGCAAAAGTCCAACCTTTCACTGATTACAAAAACCCCGTTAGCCGTAGGAATCGATTCAAAACAAAACTAAAACTCAACTATCACTCAAAAAAGAATAAATAAACAAATAAACCCTGCAAAATGCTTCCCCAGCAAGAAACCCCCCTAACACTGGCTTCATGGTACACCCGCTGGAAGGAACCACTAACTGACTCAGAACCAAAATGGAAAACCAAGAGGAAGTACCGAAAAGCCACCCTTTACGATACTCTGTTTAGTATTGTTGTATATAAGTTTGAATGTTCAAATGTTATGCCAAAACTCTTTCTTTCTCTGATTATTCTTTTTAATCTTTACACCCTCCCTGCCTCCCTCCCACCCTTCCTCAATCATGCAAAAGCTGCTATAGACAAAATTGAAACCACTGCGAACAAAGAAAAGGAACACAGAACCCATGAGCGACGTGGCTCTATCCTGAAGAAACGGATCCAACGACATCCGGAAAGATGTGAGTACCTATTTCAAAAATATAAAACAAACAAAAAAATTAAAATATGGCGATATCTATAACATCCCTTAATGTTAATGGTCTTAACAGCCCGAATAAAAGATCACAACTAATACACTGGGCCAAACAACTTAAAACAACCATATTATACCTACAAGAAACCCACTTAGTTTCTGGATGTCCCACTAGAATGGACTGTAAAGATTATCCCATGCAAATCTATGCAAGCAGTACAATAAAAAAAAAAGGAGTAGCGATCTGGTTCCACTCCACAATTAATCCTCAAATAGTCAAACAGTACTCTGACCCTCAGGGAAGATTCATAATAGTAGTTATAAAATTACATGACTGGACCTACACTTTGGCATCAGTATATGCCCCAACAACCAAGCAATCATCTTTTTATCGAAAATTTTTTATAGCATTAGACAAATACAAACAAGGCCGAGTAATAATAGGAGGAGACTTCAACATTCCACTGAATCAGGAACTAGACACGAAATCTGAGAGCAATAAACCCCCACGAAGAGAGACTCTTACACATGCCTCTAATCTAAATAAGCACCTAAAAGCTTTTACCCTATTTGACACATGGAGGGAAACCCATCCGAATGAAAAAGACTTTACACATTATTCATACCCACACACAAAATACGCAAGGATAGACTACATTTTTATAGATAAACATCTACTCCAACAAGTGGAAAAAACTAAGATAGGATTGAAAACATGGTCTGACCATACACCTGTAACAATAGCTATCAGAACAGGGAAAAACACCCCGGCCACCACACATTGGAGACTAAATGACTCACTACTTCATAATACAGAAATTTCCCAACAATGTGATCAAACCCTCAAGGAATACTTTGACCTTAACACGACTGAGGAAGTCACAAAAACTACACTATGGTGTGCACATAAAGCAGTAATTCGAGGACAACTCATAAAAAATGCTTCTATACTTAAAAGACAAAGAGAAAAAACAAAACAAGAACTAACAAAACAACTACAAGAACTGGAAACCCATAATAAAACACATCCCAACAAAGAAACAACCAAAGCACTCAGGGAAATAAGAAGCAAACTGCATGAAATAGACCTAATCAGAATAAATTATCACCTCCAAAGACTAAGAATGACTTACTACACAAAAGGAAACAAGGCGTCCAAACTGCTAGCAAACCTTTTAAAGAAAAAACAGACTAACCAAACAATCGATCATATATTGGATAAAGACAACAAGAAAATCACTAACCCCAAAGGCATAGCAGACGCATTTGCAACCTATTACTCAAAATTATACAACTTGCACCAGGACCCTGACACCCACCAACCAACCAAACAGGATATACATACCTTCCTTGAGAATGCGAAATTGCCACGAATAACCCCGGAACAATTACATGCGCTAAACACACCAATTCTCCCCAGCGAAATACAGGAAGCAATTAATACAACCCCTAAAGGGAAAGCACCAGGACCAGATGGATTGACAATCACATACTATAAACAATTCCAAACAATTCTAATTCCCCCACTGACTACACTCTTCAATCACATCCAAAAGGGTGGGAACCTTCCAAGTGAAATGTTGAAAGCAACCATAACAACAATTCCCAAACCAGGCAAGAATCCAAATCTATGTTCAAACTTTCGCCCCATCTCACTACTCAATGTCGACACTAAACTATACGCGAAAGTAATCGCTAACAGACTGAAAGAGATCTTACCAAACATAATCCACCAAGACCAATCAGGATTTACCAAAGGGAGACAAGGAACAGATAACACTAGGAAAATGTTATCACTTATAGAAAAAATCTCACGACAAAAGACACAGTTGCTGATACTAGCACTTGACGCTGAGAAGGCCTTTGACAGGGTCCATTGGCAGTACATGGAAAAAACACTACAAGCATTTGGTCTCCAAGATGAAATACTGCACTCAATATTGACCTTATATTCTAAACCAACGGCACAAGTAACAAACATGGGATTCCTATCAGACGCTTTCAACATCACAAACGGGACAAGACAAGGATGCCCATTATCCCCACTCATATTTAACTTGATACTAGAACCCTTAGCAAAAATGATCAGAGACACACCAATAATCACAGGAATCGAAAACCACTGGTCTCATTATAAACTAGCACTATTTGCAGATGATATTATTTTG
>CM044437.1:31903973-31936062 GCA_024363595.1 Xenopus borealis | reverse complement strand
GGGGAATGCTCATATACAAAGCCTCCACATCCAAACCTACCAAAATGCATTCTGAGTCCAGCATGAGTCCATCTATCTCCCTGAGTAGTTGTGTAGTGTCCAACACAAAAGAATCCAGCTGTATGACCAAGGGCTGTAGAACCATATCAATAAATGCACATACTGGTTCCGTGAGGGACCCACACCCAGACACAATAGGTCTGCCTGGTGGGTCCTCCACGGATTTGTGTACCTTAGGTAAAGCATAGAAAGTTGGAATTCTGGGATGGACTACTTTCAAAAAGCCACATGTATCTTGATCAATAATGCCCATCTGATAGGCCTGATCAATAATAGTAAATAGATTCTCTCTATAAGTTTGTAATTGTGGGAGTAAAATTGGTTGATACGATCTTTTATTATTTAGAATTTTTTTACACATGGTGATGTATTGAGAGGAGTTCATAATTACAATGTTGGCCCCCTTTTCGGAAGGTTTAATTACAATGTCAGAGTTTTTTTGTAATTTTTCTAGTTCCAAAGATTCCTCTCTGGTAAGATTAAAATGAGAGGTACGGGTGGTTATTTTAAGTATGTCAGCTGTGACATTGCGTACGAACATGTCCACTGCTGCGTTTTCTGAGATGTTGGGATAACGTGTGGACTTGTTCTTGCAAGAGGGCAATTTAGTAGTCATTTCATCACATTCAGAGGACAATTCCTGGGCAATTTGTAAAATTTTTTGTTCCTCCTCAAATCTGGGATCATCCCACAATTCCAACAATATTTTTAAAGTTTTGAAGTCATTGCGGTCAAAATTTGCATAGTTAACTGTTGGTCCTTGATTTCTTTTGAACCATTGTGATTTCAATAAAAGTTTTCGTGCAAACAGATGGACATCCTTGATCACAGAGAAATGGTCAATAGATTTAGACGGTACAAAAGAGAGACCTTTCTGAAGTACCCCAGTGATAACTGTGGACAGGTGTAGTGAAGATAAATTAATGATTTGTAAATTATCATGTGAAGGGAAAGTAAAAGGAGTGTCAGGAGTGATTAAGTGTTCAGTGACCCTAAAGAACTAGTTCCAGTGTTAAGAGCAGTATTGCTCGTGAAATTAAATGGGAAGGGGGTTACGCCCTGTTCCCTATTAGCATTTCTTGAAGTGTTGGGATCAAAGTGAGGGACAGTGTTTAATTTACGTTTCTTACGATCCACGTGCTTAGTGGAGTGAAAGGAAGTGTCAGACCCGCTAGTGTCACTTTCAGAGTGTACATCTCTATGTGTGTAAGATTGTCTATAGTGTGCACCGCTCCGTGTGTTAAAATTGTGATTGCTGCCCTGTCTAACATGTTTAGGTGTATCTGTTTGTTTCTTCTTATTCCAGTGATATACCCGTTTATTCTCGTAATCAAGGATGTCTCTCTCGAATTTGCGTTTTTTTGTCAACATGACATCAGAGTTTAGATTCTCCATGAACGACTTCAAATTGGTGTTTAATCATTTAAATTCATCATTATTCTCATATTCCCTTAATTGGTCACACAACTGTCTCTGTTGGCCTTTAATGGCTTCCAATTCGTCAATATTATGTTGTTTGAGTAATAGCATGAGTTTGTTGGAACATTCATCTAATATTGCCTCCCATTTGGTTTTAAATTCCAGGGGTGTGTCTTCAAAAGAGGGGAACAATTGTACACGTAAGCCTCTCGGAATAATATGACGAGTCATATATTCCTCGAGACAAATAATGTTCCAAAATATGTTCAACCGTCTACGTAATAGATTTTTACTTTTAGCCATCATATGTGAAAGTGACAAGGAGGCAGGGTTCGCAGTAACACCTGAACCAGAAAACACAGTTTTGGCTAGTTGTGCCCATTTGGTATCATCTGAAAAAAATTTAATTTTCACTAATGTCAAATTAAATTATTTTGGTTCAATAAGTAGAAGTAATATTGCTCTAAAATTTACAGGAGAACGGGAATTCTAGTCCCAAAAATTTTTTAAATATTATACCAAACTCGGCCCCTGTAGTATCATGTATCATTATCAGTGATCGGGATCGAGAGTGGGAGTGTCCATGCTTGCATGTATATTGAATCTCCCCCAAAAATATAGGACTAGTTCTCCCAGTCCCGATACCGAGTCCAAGATTTTGTTCACAAACCTACACTTAGTGGTAAAATAAAAAGCAAATTTTTATTTAGGTTGACATCCAACCCCAAAGCTAAAATAAACTTAAACAAATCAAAATATAAGGAAAAATAATAAATCAAAATATTAAAACCATAGGCGGCACCGCATGGTGGAAGGGGATCCCCTTGAATAAAGTATACCTTGCCACCCTACCGATTATGATGAAATCGGAGGTGGGGCAGGTATCATCAGGAAAGTTGAACACAGATCAATATGCACTGTAAAACACAATATCATAGGAAACGCTTGGGTCCTGTTACGTGTTCCTCAATAATTGAACCTAGGGTGGACTCCCAAGTTCTGAGGTCAAAGTTCAATCCTGAATGATGGAAAAATTTAGCAATTGGATCAAAGGACCATGTGGATAGTTACTGGAGAGATGAAAAAATGCTGAGAAATGCTCCAAAAACTTGGAATGATATGTCCACAAATCATTAGAAGTTATGGTGTAATATCGATCACATTCATTGCTGTAATAATAATCACCCTTTGGAAGTGTTAGCTGAGTATGAAGTTGAAGTCACCCACTGGCATTGTAGGGAAATAAAATGTTGTCTGTTCGCTGGTGTGTCCCGATAATAGAGATGGAGCAATAGGATATAAGCGCCTTTAGATTCTAGGCCGCAACATGTGGCCGCCGTAATGTGTGATGACGCAGTAAATTAACCCCAAATCACATAAGACATCAGACAGCATATATGCAGACCAATTTCGCCAGCACCAAAGGTTATGCTGTTCACCGCATTCCGCGGTTGAAAATAACACTCAGCTCCACTTTCCGTGATTGAAACGTGCATATAGTCTAAATGAGGCCATGGTGTGGGGCCCCAGTGGTATGTACTTGTTACGTGTGATATAGCAAATGTGGTTCCAAGTTATGTGGAATTTTCAAACAACATGTATACAGACCAATTCCGCAGCATGCGTCAATTGTGTAGTTTCCTGCGTTCCGCAGCGATAAAGTAAAGACTCAGCTTCATTCTCCGTATCTCCTTAGGGCCAGGGGTCCCATCTCAGCATGCGGCGCCGCCAAAGAAAACTTCGCCTCGAAAGCCTGTTTCGCTACCAACGTAGCTTTGTCAAGAGAACGAATAGCGGAAGTGACGAACCTTATATGAGGTATGTCATGTGATGCATAGAGTTGTTTCCATGGTAATGGAATGCTTCAACCTATCGATATTTTGGAAGAAGCACAAGCAGGGGGGGAAGCCTCATGGGCGCATTAATACAATGAGGAAAGTATTTGTATAAATTGCATACATGTGATAAAGCAGTAGTAAACCCCCCAAGCATTATAGAACTCAAATGCATATGTGACATACCAAAATACAGATTAATAAATGAAAAATAATAATATAAATCCACTAGGTGTCTATTATGCATTGCACATAACATATACATTTGACATCTTGTTGCTAAACATGGAATTTATACAGCAATCGATTCCTGTGGTACAGCAGCACATTGCAGCATTGGAGCAACAATTGAAGGAAACTACCCGGCCTGAAGAGTATAAAAATATCCTTACTCACATCGGTGAAGGCGTATCTAGGCACGGAGATCGGTGGAGGAGCTTAAGAGGCACAAGTTCCAGCGAGACGCGGAGGATTACCGGACAGGCAGCGTCTATCATTGGAACGAGACGGCATGAGTGGTGGAACGCATCGCGGTGGAACGCATCGCATAGGACGTCGGGACCAACCACGTGATCCACTGGAAGACTCTCACAGATCGCAGAGACAGCGACGCCAAACAAGGAAGGAACCACGCTGGCACACTGGGGGAAACCACATGGAAGACAGCACCTCAGAGAGCTCTTTTTTAGATTACAGCCCCCCGGAATCTGGCCAAAAACGCGGAGGGGCAAGAAAATTCGAAAGGGACAACAGCAGAAGTCAGATTCGTACAAGGGAACCAGACCTGGCCTTGGAGCGGAGAGAGCAGCCCCACAGATCAGCACGGAGACCTCAGCAGACATGTCAATATACAATATCTCTGACAGTATACTTACACCTTTACAGACTTCTGTACTCCAAAGGGGTTTGACTTTTAGCCCTACTAGCATTTGTGACACATTTACTCTAGATATAGATGTACAACGTTTTTTCCGTAATTTGAGATTAAAACGGCATTTTTCAAAATTACCCATAGCACCAGGTACCACTTATAGTAATGGGGGCTTGGGGCATTCACAACTCTCCATTAAAGCAGTGGGTTTACATAACAAAAGCACGTTTATACCACCAACCACAGATAATGTGGTAGAAGCTTATATTAAACTGGTGAACAGAGATATGGATATACTCAAAAAGAAAATTAAACGCAATCCAATGATGGGTACTAAACCAAATTTGACATATAAGGAGAATAGATGTATACAAGATCTGATGCATAATGATAAATTAATTGTGAAACCAGCAGACAAAGGGGGTGCCCTGGTGGTTATGAATAAACAATACTATATGGAAGAGATGCAATCGGATCAAAATGTTTATAAGAAAATGATAGCAGATCCTCTGTCTTCTATCCAACAATGCATTATGAACACAGTGTTTACAGGCGCAGAGGATGGAATTATATCAGATCTTAAACTTTTTTTAGTTAAGGATAAACCCATTACACCGGTGTTTTACACCTTACCTAAAATACACAAAAATTTACAAAAACCACCAGGTTGTCCGATTGTTGCTGGTACAGAATCAGTAATATCCCCTTTAGTGGTTTACCTGGATAAATATTACAACCGTTGGTACAGAATATGAGATCATATTTCAGGGATACGAAACACTTACTGACATTACGAAATGGGATCACATTGCCAGAACATGACATCCTGCTGGTCAGCTTGGATGTCGTGAGTCTGTACACATCAATAGCACACGAAGCGGGATTAACAGCCATACAACATTATCTGGAACAGACTGATTATACGGTTGAGCAGAGGGCATTTCTTCTATCCTTATTGGAGATAGTTTTATATCAGAACTATTTTCTGTTTGGTGATACTTTCTATATTCAACAAAGGGGGACAGCAATGGTGAGCAATGTAGCCCCCACATATGCTAACCTCTACATGTCCTTTATAGAGGACACGATTATTTATAATCACCTTTGGAAGACCCACTGCTCACTGTATATAAGATACATCGATGAAGATACATCGATGAAGGTAAATATTAGACAGTAGTTCATAAAAATCATGTATAATTAATTGCTTCATTAAGGCCCCTAGGTGCTAAAGTATTTAATTTCCATATCCAGTATGATTCCCTTTGAATGAGTTTCTGATCCACATTGCCTGATTTAGTCACAACCTCCTCTAGTACCATCCATCTAGTTTTTTCCCAACTATAAAAAACTGCTAGTTTGGGTAAAGTATTGGTAATGGGAGATTTTAATTACCCAGATATTGACTGGAGCAATAGTACTGCCAGATCAATTAATTGGAATAAGTTTATAAACTTGTTGCATGACAATTTTATTGCTTGTTGAGGAGCCTACCAGAAAAAATGCTATTCTCTATCTAGTGATCTCAAATGACCCAGAACTTATAGCAAATGTGCAAGTCATCGAACCCCTGGGTAATAGTGACCATAATGTTATATAATTTAATGTCTGGTGCAAAAAACAAATATATACTGGGGCAACAAAAACCATGAATTTTGGAAAAGTTAATTTTAGGCCTGCCCTTCAGAGTATTGATTGGGGCATTATGTTTTCAGCTAAAACCACAGACATTGTTATAATTTAAATTGATATTAAATCATTACTGTTCTCAATTTATTCCCTTAAGTAGTAAACGTAGAAGCTCTAAGAATCATCCTATGTGGCTTAATACAGATGTGAAAAAGTTAATAGGAAAGAAGAGAAAGTGTAATATCCACTTACCCTGGTGGTCTAGTGGTGCGGCGGGGATCCCTGCCGCACATCGGCGGGGACGACCGCCGCGCCGCTCCTCTACCTGCAGGTCTTCCCCCTAGCGCGCGCCGCGCGCCTTCCCGGTTTTTATAGGCAAAGGCGTCTTTACGTCAGCGCGCAATGGCGCCAAAGTTTAGATATTCATTGCCCGTGATAGGTTTATTCCTGGTGCCTGTACTTGTGCTATTTAGCTTCTGTCTGTTCCTGATTCCTGTGTTTGACCCTGCCTGGCCTTTTGATTATTCTGATTATCTGTATCCTGACCCGAGCCTGTTGTTTGACTACCGATTCTGCCTAATCCTACCTGATTGATCACCCGGTTTGACCCATTGCCTGCCTGACGTCTCTTCGCTATCTGCCTGCCTCGACCCAGCCTGTTTGACCACGAACTTGCCTACTCCTATCTGTACCGTGACCAACTTCTACAGTTGTGCCCCATTGCTAGCCAGAACTCCTGCTCTGCACCTCTTATAAGTCCAGATGGCATCTGAGTAGCTGAGGGCTCCTCCCGAAGCCAAAGGCGGTCACACTACTGGTGAAGCACGACCAGGGTGCTTGGCACTTGTTCTGGTATTGGGTGCCGACCGTGACAGAAAGGCATTTAAAAACTACAAATCTGTTGGGACAGAAGCTGCATTTAATGAATGTAAACACTGTAATAAATGTTGTAAATCAGCAATCCAGAAGGCAAAGAAAGGAAATTAAGAATGAATTGCGCTGCAGGCGAAAAGTAACCCTAAACAGTTTTTTTAAATATATTAATAGTAAAAAGATGCAGGTTGAGAGTGTTGCCCCATTAAATAATGGTACCAGCATGATTGTAACCGATACAGAAAAGGCAAATGTGCTAAATCAGTTTTTTTCTTCAGTGTATTCAATAGAGTCTGAGTTCCCAGGCTGGCTTCATAGATGCACTGACTCAATCTAGCCAGTGGCTGACATGATATGATTCATAAAGCTTTAATAAATATTAATGTAAACAAGGCGCCAGGGCCTGATGGTATACACCCATGGCTTCTAAGAGAGCTTAGTTCAGTTTTAGACCATCCCCTATTTCTGATTTTCTCAGATTCACTTTCATCTAGTATGGTGCCTATGGATTGGAGGAAAAATATTTAAATATTTAAAAAAGGATTACAATCTCAGCCTTGGAATTATAGGCCAGTAAGTTTGACATCTGTGGTGGGCAAATTATTTGAAGGCTTGTTAAGGGATCACATTCAAAATTTTGTCCTAGAGAATGGCATTATTCTTGAGCACTACAATAAATCTGGCAACATCCTACTTTTGACTTACAGGTATTGGCATTAATTTTTTCACAGTTAGGAAGTATTATGATTAACTACTAATTCAAGTGTTGTAACACATTAACAAAATGAAATGTTTGCTATTTTGGGGACTATGTAATTACACAGGTGATAAAGTATTACAATTATGATGATTGTTGTATGCTAATTACATTGTACTGTTGCTTGCACTTTGGTAGTTGCACACTAGGTGGCATCAGGAACATGGGTGTATAAGGAATCTAGGTGGGTTATCACTTGAAGAAGGGCAGTCACTGTTCTGAAACATCTGATCGTAACCCTTTTATCTTGAACGCTACAATAAAACGCCCCACTTTTGACTTACAGTTATTGGCATTCATTTTTTCAAGTTTATGTGCAACTGGCAGTGCAGGAGGCCAGTACCAATAATTGCCCCCAATCTACATATTTTTTGCATGAACGTTAAATGCTAAATTCTGATTGTTGCTATAGGTTACTGCTCTTGGGCAAACTCAGTGTCTTTTATTGCATAACCCCCATAGACTCCTATATATTTGATGACTTTAGTATCCAACAAATTGTCATGAAAAGCAGAAGGCAATGAAGCTACATGTAGAGAACCTTCCAGAAAGCCTGAGATCTTGGTCCAGTTGATCCAAGCTGATGAGGCAGCAGCGTAGACCTCTTGGCATTCTTGTGCCCACTCAAGATGGAGTAAATCCTGGGCCATGAGGATTACATAATCAGAATATGCTGAAAGAACCACCCTCATGTTGGATTCTCTTAGCACCAGTCCTGTGAGCCTCTGAGTACCATTGGACTTTTTTTTTTTTAACTCTAAAGCTCCCCATAGACGCAACGATCGTTCCCTGCCGAACGACCAATCTTCGGGAAGTCCGACCAATCTGTCAAATTATCGTGCGGTTAGTGGGATACAAACAATCGTTCGTCTTACGATTTTTCGTCCGACATTGGTCTGATGATTGATCGGCCAGGTTAGAAAATCTTTATCGCTCCCCATGCAATCTACCTATGTTTGCAGCGCAAGCAGGCTGCGATCCTTCAGTTTTTGCTGGCAATATCGCCTGAAATGGTCTTTTTAGTTGATGGAGACATCAGATCGTTTTGAGACAATCGTGGTCTCACGATAACCATTGGATCTTTCAAATATCTTTACGTCTATGGCCAGCTTAACATTCAGTGAATTACAGATAAGTGGGTTAGGTGTTTGCTTTTGATAACAAAGGTACCAGGTTCAATACCCCTCTATACCTAAACTTTTAATCTTTAGCAAGTTTCATGAAATGTAGCCCCACTAATAAAATTCAGTTACTAAATAATCAACAATTAGATGATCCTACTGTTTCAATACCCAACAACTCAATGTGTAATAAATTTCACATTTTAATACTAATTACACATTTAATAAAACTAGAGGTGGAAAAGGGGATTGGGTACATCACATTTGACACCAAAAAGCAGAGATTTAAACCATTAGGCTACCCAAGCCTCGAATTTTGCTCAAGAATTACTTACCTGATGTAAGCACCCTCAATGACAAGGTATCAGCACCAAGAACCCATAATTTTTTTTTAACTCTGGAGCCCAGGTGCTGTGCTATCTTTTCAAACCTCGCAGGACCAAGATATAATGCATTTGCAAGCAGAGCTAGCCAGCTCATTGCCAGATGTACTGTACCATAATTTTACAACTGAGGCAATGTTCTGTATGGAGGTAGCGGCAGTGTTAGATAATTTTACTAAACAAATACAAGAGTTTGGTCCAGCGCATCTCCAGAGTCAGACTGGGGGATCTGAAGTAGAAACAGGTATAGGATCTCGCACACCCTGATCTTGGCAGAGACACCTGGTGCACAATGGTGGAGGCTCGGCCACCTCCCAGTAGTTCTATGGACAAAATTTCCAATGGCACACAGGTCTGGGTGAATTCTTCAAAATTTATTTGTGCGGAGTGCAGATGCAACGTTTCGGAGAACAAACTCCTTTGTCAAGCATCAGACTGGGGGACCCAGAGCCCACTGGGTCTGAAGCCTCAGGTCCTCTCTGCACTCCCCCTGACTCCCCTCTCAACATGTACCTGTTTCCAGAGCATCAGTGCTACAGGGTTCAGGGAGGGAAGGAGAGGGAATGCAAGGAGCGAGTATGGGCTGGCGGGTTCCAGGGGGGATTTTTTCCAGTCCGACCCTGAACATCTCTAAGGTATCATTGAGATCAAGACAAACTTAGCACAATCTGCAATTTGCCAAAGTACCATTGGAGTGCCTCTAGATGTGCGGATAAATGTGTGGTTAAACAAGGCTTTCTTAACTGTGAAATAAAGCACCCCAATCCTTATTACAATAACAGAATGTATTCCTTTAAGACTTTGCACTAGAAAGGGTTTACACTACAATCTCCAGCCACAACCTAGCACATAGGATAGAACAACACATAACCCCCACTCTTTCCTTTTGCTGTCTGTACCTTAATCACGTTAAATATGTATTCAGGTGCATTCCAAAGCACAGGGGCTTGATAATGTGAAGAGATCACACATTTAGGACTTTAGTGTGGGGTTGGAGCTGTTAACAAGAGGAACTGCCTCTACTTATTGTAGGTATATGTCACATGAGGAGACATATATTGTATTTATGTGTTTTTTGTGCATTTTGTAAGTTAGAAACTCAACTCTCTATTCTATTGACCCAAAACTCAAAGGTTAATGCAATGCCCATTATTCATTTTATTAAAGGGGTTGTTCACCTTAGAGATAACTTTTAGTATGATGTAGAGAGTGATATTCTGAGACAATTTGCAATTGGTTTTCATTTTTTATTATTCTTGGTTTTTGAGTTATTGAGCTTTTAATTCAGCAGCTCTTCAATTTGAATTTTAAGCAATCTGGTAACTAGGCCCCAAATTACCCTAACAACCATGCATTAATTTGAATAAGAGACTAGAATATGAATAGGAGAGAGTCTGTACATATGTAGCCTTACAGAGCATTTGTTTTTTTACAAGGGGTCGGCGACGCCCATTTGAAATCTGCAAAGGAACAGAATAAAAAGACAAATAACTATAAAACTATAAATAATAAATAATGAAAACCAATTGAAAAGTTGCTTAGAATTGGCCGTTGTATAACATAATAAAAGTTACCTTAAAGGTGAACCACCCCTTTAAACTTATAGCTGAAATTATGTAAACATTCTGATTTTGAAAGTACAGTTTTGGGGTTATTTATAGCTTCATCTGTGGCTCTTTAAAGATTACATTTGCTGTGGCAAGTAAAAGCATTTATTAAAGATAAGGGGCCTATGCTGTGTTAAATGAAATTCACAGAAAAAAGGTGTCAAAAGCTGTGTAAAATAAATGGAGAATTTATCAAGGAGGGATGAGCAAAATAAGGGTAGAGGCCTTCCTGCCAGCAAGAATACGAATCACCGGTGGGATGGCATACAAATCACTTTGGATTTCCAATGTCACCTGAAGTTTCCTTAGAAATGTATGCCATCCAGCTGGCAATTAACATTCTTCCTGACAGGAAGGCATTTGGGGAGATTTAGTTGCCCGAAGTAGGGGAGATTTGTCCCTGGGCGACTAATCTCTCTGTCTGCCACCATCCTAATAGATAGTAAAAAACATGCACAGTTTCCAAAATGGTTGTTTGAAAAAAATGCCAAATGACTTCAATGTGTTTGGCAATTTTTTTGCCTTTTGCTGACATTTTGGGGAAGCTCAGATTTGTCCATCACTAAGGTGTGTTAAATTACATTGCCCGAATGCCAGATTTAAATCCATTATTTTGCACCACTTCAGAACTTGTGTAAGTTCCAATGGAAGTTGCGCTAAGAAAAAACACATAAAAAAATATGCCATTTTTTAATTGTCAATGTGTGACAAATTGACACAACACTGCCCCTAAATGTACTTGCATCCAAACATGCTCCTTGCACTTCTGTATAGTAGAATGTTGTGCTTAGGCCAGGCCAAGCCATGCAGGCTGGGCTCTCTAGGCAGCCGGGTAGGAACCTTGTTCTGCACCCACCCCCTAGCACATAAACACATGCTCATGAATATGCACATATGCAATGACATAAATATCCGCTTGTTTGGCGATTTTGTCAAAGAAGCAAATCTCTCCCCAATATGACCACCTTGAGGTGGGCGATATCAGACTGATCCGAATGCGGGCCATAGGGCCCAATAATTGGATCATAGTAGGAGGGGGGTCAGCAATCCAACAGGATTTTAACCCCTGCCCGACCTACATCTGCTCAACATTTGGCCAGATATCAATTGGGGAAGCCCGTTGGAGGGCCCCATTCATGGGCCAATATACTGCCAATAAGCTGCTGGTCTGTCTGCAGCTTTTATCGGCCCCTGTATGGCCACCTTTAGATGTGCAGCTTATTTTGTTTACCTTCAGTAATGGGGGCCAATAATAGTTTGTTGACGTTGTCTTGTGATTCACCCACCCGTATTCTTACATCATGATCAAATCGTTAGGCCCTAGGTCCCATGATCAGATCAGCCAGATATTGCCCACCGCAAGGTCAAGGTGGGCATATAGGGGAGAGATAGGGGAGTGATGTTGACATCACCAAACAAGTGGATCTCTTTGTCTATGGCCACCTTAACACGTTCCCTGTGACTTTCATTGAACAGAAAGGCAGTGCACCACATATGCTGGTTAACTGCAGAATGCTGTGGCTACGGTATAATATTATTATTGAGACATGGTATTGATTGAGTTAACATGTCATACTATAAGTAGAATTTTAAAATTAACAATAGAAAAGGTTTGATAAATAGAGGGTCAAGCTTTTTTTGAACCCAACATAGGCTGGCCAGGTAAGTGCCATAGGCAAGAGCAAGATCACAATGCATATACATTTACTAAACTTTTAATGTTTTTGCTGTTCGGCTGTGTGTGCCATTTGCCTCCATCCCCCCAAATTAATATAGTGGTGCCAGCTACTGTTCACCCATTTTCTGTCACTATACATTTTGGCAGTAGTCATATAGCTTAGGAATGGAATCTTGTTCAGGTGCACCAATCTTAAAGGACAAGGAAGGTTAAACTAAACAAGTAGGCTAGAAATGTTGTACATTATGTTTTGGGCTTCTGTACCAGTCAAAGGCAACCACAGCCCTTTAGCAGTAAAGATCTGTTTCTCCAAAGATGCCCCAGTAGCTCACCATCTTCTTTTCTGCTGATTCACTGAACATGCTCTGTGCTGCTCTCACTAACTGAGCTTAGGGACCCACTCAAAATATACAGTACACATAGAATATAAATCTCACAGTATAAGGCTGATTAGTCATTAATATGGATGATTACTACATGGCAGCACAGAAACCAGTGCAACTAGCATCAGAATTAAATAATCAGCCCTGTAGCGTCAGCTTGTATGACAGGTCAACCTCAGTTTCTTCTTGATTATTTGTGACAACCCCTAAGCTTCTTAGCAGCTGCTCAGAGCCCACTGAGCATGTGAGTGTTGCAGACGCTTTCCAGGATGGTGACCTCCTGTGAAAAGTTTGACATTCTGGATCATTGCAGCTATTGAGAAGCTGAAACTTTAGGGAGGTGCAATATGTTGATTATATAAAATATGGCATTTTTTGTTCTTTTATTTTTAGGGTTTTCTTCTCCTTTAATTGAAGTTCCTTTCTTTTCCAAATGTTGGGCAGCATGTATTTCTGCACTTAATGTGAACAGCAAATTTATCTTGATAAATTACAGCATGCCAGAGGGCCTGGGATGGCAGATTTAACACTCAGCACCCAAGAAGAAGGTCACCACCCCACATAATGTCCATGTGAGGTGATTAAAAAAGACCATGTCCTTCCACTCTAGATGCCAACTCGCTTCAAGCTTCATTTGGCTCCCGACAACTGTCTGTATTAAGAGTGCTTATACTCAGAACTATTTTTGTGTGTTGGTATGTGCTTTGGCCCTCACAGAGGTCTGGTGAGATAAACACTTTTTGTGGAACTTAACAATACAGAGATATCCTGCTCTTCTATAGTTCTTGGACTCTTTTATGACCTTGATGTATTATCTCATAGAATTGATCAATAAAGACAAATCACACCACTTCTCCAGAGCCATAGGCAGCTTCTTCTCCAACACCAAGGTTGCTCTCAAGAAACTATTCCTCAGCAGGTCTTATTGGGATAGAAGTATTTGGCACACCTGTGTCAGCCTCCTCTTCAGTTTTCCCCTCATCCATGAGCTCTTCCTGCCTAAGGGACTGACAATTTCCTCTCTCTGTGGGAGCTTTGAGAATCTCTCCACAAGATTAAGCCTCAAGACTTTACAGGCTCTATAGTTAGCCTCTGTCCTTTCCACTGCCTCTTGTGCCTCCTGAATGGCAATAACATTGGAGTCAATGTAAGACAAGGGAGGAGAGAACTTAGCATGAACAGTAGACCTCACAGGGATGTTTTTTTTTCATAGCATGTCTGGTTACCCTCCTCTGTATTCAAACCCTAGCCGGAACATCTGCTCTTTTTTTCTGTAGTTCAGTGAAGACAGAGTCGCATTGAAGGTTTAAGAGGTGGGTTGTGTAACAATCACCTTGAGGGTCTTTAGTGAAGGGGATTTCCCCTTAGAGGAGTCTGCTACAATAGTTGCAGCAGGATATGATGTTGCACTATAGGTACTGGTGAAAAGAACAGGGGCTTCGATCTTGATATGCCCTTTGGAGCAACTCTGGTAGTTGTGTATTGGGTTCATGCAAAGGAAGCACTCCACTTATTCCGTGCAATAAAATATTTTACACAGCACTCCATCATATAGAACCCAGGACCCTGCAATGGTATATTGACCATGAGTTAAAAGTACTGTAGTTGCATCTGCCTTTTAAAGGAGACATAACTACCCCCTACTGTGAGACCCGTCTGCACTAATATATGCACTGCAGTTAGTGTACATGCAAATATTCTGTCTTTCCCATACATTTTCCTAGCTGCCCCTATTGCAGAGGGGCCCATCACTCAACTGCAGCTTTTATGTAAGCCAATACGCCACGAGTTCCCAGACATTATACATCTAACCCCATGATTCCTTGTAAGCTTCTCTAGCCCAGCAGTGACTTGGCTTGGGTAATTGTCAGCAGCTACTGTCTGTGCAAATGTTTAAGATGGGGTCACATTGGCTACAGTAGCAAAAATAGAAGCAGTGGAGCTTTTAGACACAGGCTCTGACTGTGTCTAAAAGCAGGAAGTTGTGTTTAGTTCTGTTTTGTTATACATCTGGTCAATCCAGCCTTTATTTGTTACATTTTTGCCTAGCTAACTATATTAGAAATAATTTTTTTGCACCTATTTACCCAGTTTTTATTTTTACATGGAACTGTTCCTTTAAGGAAGGCAAGGAAAGAATTGCAACTTGGTAGTTTGGCGTACATAGATATATTTACCCATTTTTTATTTGCCTGAATCTGCTCTTTTTAATAATGCATAGTTTTCTATGGTAAACCTACTGTTAGTGGAATTTTTTACCTTGAAATCAGAAGTATCCTGTTTTGTGGAGTAGTACTTTGTAAATTTTGTGTACTGCTTGGAAATTTTTATCTATAGAAGTGAGAAATCTCCATAAAACTATATATACTTGGGGGCAAATTTACAATTATTCCCCAAAAATAATTAGTTTCTATTCGATATTCGATTAGCATTCAATTTTCGAATGTTAATCGAATAGTTCTTGGCTACCTTTTATTCGATATTCGATCATTCGACGATCAATTAAAAACCGATTCAATCAGTCAAATAAATCATTCGATTGAACGAAGAAATCATTCGAATGATTCGTACGATTCGAACGATCGAACACTTCGATCGTACGAATCCTATTCGATCAGGGAGTGCTTCCATAGGCTTCTATTGCAATTCGGTAGGTCCAATCTGGCGAGGTAGGCAATTGAAGAAACGTAAAAAATAAAATCCTTCGAAATATTGCAAGGGAGCATTTCAGTGTTCATAGTTAGTCCTGATATCTTTGCAAACGTCCTCAATTTCTCCATCAGATTCAGGAGAGATACCAAGGGGTTAGTCAAATGGACCAGTAAATCATCAGCAAATAAAGACGATTTATATTCCTTTCCTCTTACTTTCACACCCGCCACATCTATATTTTCCCTAATAGCCCTAGCCAATGGTTCCATTGCTAGAGCAAATAGGGCTGGTGATAACGGGCATCCTTGCCTCGTTCCTCACTGGATCTGAATTCCTACAGGGAAAATCGTGGTAGGCAAGTTCAGTTTTGCAATTGGAGAGTTATAGTATACCTTAAGCGTATTTATCAACGTGGACCCCACCTCAATCTTTTCAAGAATCCTAAATAGGTATTGCCAGCTTAACGTATCAAACGCTTTTTCGATATCTAGTGCCAAAAGGCACAAAGGTGTTTTTAGCCTACCTGCTTGCATCACCAAATTCATAATGCTCCCTTGCAATATTTCGAAACATATGGTGAAACTAATAAAACTTAATTTTGGATTTAAAGTATCTGATTCCCTGCAATATCTAGGAGTGAAATTGACTAATAATATACATTCCCTATATAGGGATAATTTTAACCCCATGTTAAAAAGGTTAAGGCAGAGCATGCAACAATGGGATAGACATAATTTATCCTGGACAGGAAGGATCCATTGCATCAAGATGGTATTGCTGCCAAAAATTCTATATTTGTTTCGTACTTTGCCAATAAGAGTCCCAATGAAAGATCTTCAGAGATTTCAAGCACAGATAAATAATTTTATATGGCAAAATAAACATCCGCGCATAGAGAGACATATTTTATATCTACGTAGAAAAGATGGTGGCCTATCAGTCCCAAATGTGGTGAAGTACTATCAAGCAGCTAGGATAGCTCAATGGGCCACTGCCCATGCTGGGCCTCTTACCCCTTTATAGGTCCAGATAGAAAATGATTTAATTTACCCTTATACAATTCAACATATATTATGGATGCCCAAGATATCTCTTAAAGGTTTTGTGGAATTGGCACCAATCACGACAAATATGTTTGATCCTTGGCAATCACTAGTTAAAAAGTATAATATTGTTTCTTTTCCCTCACTTTTAAGTCCTTTAATGAATAATTGTAATTTTTTCCCGGGTCTATCTAGAAATTTGTTTAGGTGGTGGTTAGATAAAGGAATCACGATTTTGATGTCATTAACACAGAATGGGAAACCGCTTACATAGTTACATAGTTACATAGTTACATAGTTAAATTGGGTTGAAAAAAGACCGAGTCCATCAAGTTAAACCCCTCCAAATTAAAAACCCAGCATACATACACACACACACATATCTCCACTCTTTCAACACAAACCATATATGCCCATAGATATACTAACTGTAGAGTTTAGTATCAAAATAGCCTTTGATATTATGTCTGTCCAAAAAACCATCCAAACCCCTCTTAAAAGCATCAACAGAATGAGCCATCACAACATCACCCGGCAGTGCATTCCACAACCTCACCGTCCTGACTGTGAAGAACCACCTACGCTGCTTCAAATGAAAGTCCTTTTCTTCTAGTCTGAAGGGGTGGCCTCTGGTGCGGTGATCCTCTTTATGGGTAAAAAGGTCCCCTGATATTTGTCTATAATGTCCTCGAATATATTTGTAAAGTGTAATCACGTCCCCTCGCAAGCGCCTTTTTTCCAGAGAAAACAACCCCAACCTGGACAGTCTCCCCTCATAATTTAAGTCTTCCATCCCTCTAACCAGTTTAGTTGCACGTCTCTGCACTCTCTCCAGCTCATTTACATCCCTCCTAAGGACTGGAGTCCAAAACTGCACTGCATACTCCAGATGAGGCCTTACTAGGGATCTATAAAGAGGTATAATTATGTTTTCATCCCTTGAGTTTATGCCCTTTTTTTATGCAAGACAGAACTTTATTTGCTTTAGTAGCTACAGAATGACACTGCCCAGAATTAGACAACTTGTTATCTATAAAAACCCCATGATCCTTCTCACTTAAGGAAACTCCCAACACACTGCCATTTAGTGTATAACTTGCATTTATATTATTTTTGCCAAAGTGCATAACCTTGCATTTATCAACATTAAACCTCATTTTCCAGTTTGCTGCCCAGTTTCCCAACTTAGACAAATCACTCTGCAAAGTGGCAGCATCCTGCAAGGAACCTATAGCTCTGTCACAAATGAAGGATATATATTCAGTTCCCCCACAGGAACTTTTTAGAGCGATACAATTAGCACACTATGTTAATAAACAAGCAACACTGTGTGAACACGGAGTATTTACTGTTTCATGTTTTGAGAGAGTTTGTGTTAAAACTCCACTAGCACCGGGAATTCTTAGCTTGGTATACAAAATGTTAAATCAGTGGTTATCAGATAAGAAGAAACATCCGTATATGTTGAAGTGGGAAAGGGATATCCCAACAGTGGGCGAATTGTAGTCTAACAGCGAATCAAGGAAATATATGTGCAACAGTTAAAAGACATCTATCAAAATATTACATAGAACGTATTTAGTACCAGCTATCCTACTTGTGGTACTCTCTGTTTTAGGGGCTGTAAAGAAAGGGGGACAATGGCTCATGTATGGTGGGAATGCAGAACTGTGTCGAGATATTGGGATAAAGTGGTCAAGCTTCTCTCAAAACTATTGCACATTAAGTTTGAGAAAAACCCAATGGTTATACTCTTGGGAAATAAACCAAAACATCTTCCAAATACAGCACATAAACTGAGCCAATATATATTAATGGCAGCCAGGTTTATAATTGCGTGCAATTGGAAAAAGAGAACACTATCCCTGATGTCTCTGAAAGCAAAAATAATTTATATAGCGACCAATGAGAAGCTTAACCACAGGTTGCAGAACGATATGGAAACTTATGACAATACTTTGGTCACCTTGGTTGGCATATGAAAAAGATGCTTTTTTAACGTCATCATTACATGCTTAAAAAAGAAGGGGGAATGAAGAGAAAGGGAATAGAAGCAGAGATTGAGAGAGATAATTAAGGGAAACCCAGCCGCCTATTAGGGATGTTTAGGATTTTTCTTTTTTTTTTTTTGTCTGATGGGGTTATCTGTGTTATATGTATGTACAAAGCCCATAATGTGGGATATGTGGGAATAGAAATAGGTAGAATCACGAAATGTTTGTAAAATATAGGCTATTTGCTATTTTAAGAAACAATGTGGATATACATGTTTGATGTAATTTGAAAATTAATAAAATGCTTTTAAAATAAAAAAAAAAATAAATAAATAAATAAATAAAATCCTTCGCTGATCGAATGATCGAATGATCGAATGATTGAATATTCATCCATTCGATCATACCCTAGTCGATGATCGAATATGCCAAAATTCACATATTCGACCAAAAGAAGAAATCCTACGTTCAAACTTCAATCGAACTTCGAATCCTTCACGTGAATTTAGTACATCGGCCCCTTGGTGTTGGCGCATTCAGGAGACATAGAATTTCCAAATTGTCTGTGTTCTCATACATTTAGACCAGTGGTTCTCAACCTTCCTAATGCTGTGACCCTTTAATACAGTTCCTCATGTTGTGGTGACCCCCCATCCATAAAATATTAAAATATTTTCATTGCCAGCCCAGAGCGGATTGTTAGGAAAGTACAGGAGACAGCGTGGCTGCATAAAGGTTTGTTTTCCATGCATAGTGTGGCAAAATATTTTGGCCACACCCCCAATTACCATGTTAATTTTACAAATATGACTGCCCGCTTTAAATCGGCAGGGATAGCTGTATGGCAGTACCTACTATGGGGATATAGAAAGTTGTAGTGCAACTTGCTTCCCTACATAGGTTACTGAACTATAACTCCTAGCACCAACACCCGGAGAGCTACAACCTTGGCCCAGGGCTAGTGGGGAGCGAGATGAACCTGCTCCTGGAACCCCCTTAAATGACCCCTGTGAAAGGGTTGTTCGACCCCCAAACGGGTCGCGACCCCCAGGTTGAGAACCACAGATTTAGAAACTTAGAAGCCTATATTTTTTACAGAAGTGGAATTACTCCAAAATTCTAGCATATTTTGAAAGCTCAGGTTGTCCTGAAAAAAAAATATATATTGTTTTCCTGGGTAAACTTAGGCCTTAAAGTGAAAGAGTACAAAAGGTTTAAAAATGTTCTGGCAATAAAAGTACCAAACCACCAAAGTTGACTGGCAGTGAAAGGGTTAAGGTTGATATGATAACTATGTATAAATATAATAAAGGAGATCATATAATAATCTCTAAAATGCTATTTTTACCAATAGGTCCTTCCAGCTGACACGGGAAACCCATTCCAATTAAAAGATAAGAGGTTCCAGCAAAATATTCAAAAAGGGTTTTTTACAGTGAGACCCATGAAGCTGTATAATCCTCTCACTGAGTATGTTGTACTGGCTGATATATTAGATCGCTTTCCGATGATGGTGATGGATGATACAGCAACTCATAGTACAAGCTGATCCTTGGGACTGGTCCAATTGACATTCTGGTGTCATGGAGGAATTTTTTTGAACCTCTGACTCTGAGGCTTCAGAAGGGTTTTTTTGGCTTCCTCTGTGTAATCATAATTATGGGACCAATTTAAATATACAGTATGTGAACAGGTGAGTGCGTATGTGTGACTTACATATCAGGCCTAAAATCTTACCACAAAACATTGGTACTGTATTCACCAACGACAGCTGTATAAATTAATTTAGTTCCTGACTATGTCAAAGGATTATAACCCTAGTCAGGTAGTAGACATCCTGAATTTTTATGACCCAAACTAAGGTTTCTGCCTACTTCAAAGGATTACCCATCATGAAGTCTAATCAAATGCAAAATAAGTTAGTTTCATCTAGGATGCTTTGATTCCTGACTGATATGACTGATGGGTGGTCTAATAACAACAAACCCCAAGACACCATCTTGAGAGGATCTTTACATTTCAAAGAGGAACTGGGTGTACAGTTGTTTTTGGTAAAAATAACATCTAAAGAAAATTGTCATCAGCCAATCAGAACCATTCCTCATTTTGGTCAATGGGATAGAAAGAGTATAACAAAAGATCTGGTTTTGGCTGATAAATCACACAATGTATGTATGTATGTATGTATATTTTTATTTGTATAGCGCTCATTGAGTGCAAAGCACTGTACAGCAACAATAATTTAGTAGTAACAAACAAGGGATCACTGCATTAATAAGTAACAATAAGTGCATTATTATAAATACAGTTTGGATGAATATAAAATATAATTACACAGTGTTGAGGAGACAAGATGATGGAAGACCCTACCGATTGGGGCTTACAGTCTAAATGGGAGGGTAACTTACGGACACAATTTGGAGACGTAATAAAGTGCTTTTTACAGTGGGTGAAACTGTCGTACAAGTGCCAGTTCAGGTGTTATCCAGGTGCTCCCAGAGGTAGTCTCTGAGTTTTTTTTTTAAAACATTGAGGGAGGATTCTCTCCGGAGAGATGCAGGAATGGCGTTCCAAATATAAGGAGCTGCAAGAGAGAAGGGTTTGACACGGGAAACAGCAGTAGAAGTTGGGGGTACAACCAAGCGGTTAGTCTGAGAGGAGCGGAGGTTTCGGCCAGGAACATATAGAGAAACAAGAGATGAGATGTAGTTAGGTGTAAAGGAATGAAGGGCTTTAAAGGCTACAAGGAGAAGTTTATAAGTTAATCTTTGTTTTATAGGAAGCCATGATAATGACTTCAACAGGGGAGGGGCCTGTACCCTTTTGGATGAGAGGAGGATAATTCTGGCAGCAGAATTTAATACAGACTGTAGAGGGGAGAGATGGGAGTTAGGCAGGCCCGTTAGTAGAAGGTTACAGTAATCTAGGCGGGATAGGATGAGAGCATGCATGAGTGTCTTGGCTGCAGCAGGTGAAAGGAAGGGACATATTTTTGCAATATTACGTAAGAAAAAGTGACAGGTTTTGACAGTGGTGTTAATATGATCAGAGAAGGAGAGAGAGGAGTCAAATATCACCCCTAGACAGCGTGCTGAGTTGACTGGGTCAATGAGCATGCCATCAATAGAGACAGTAAAACGGGGAGTAGGGTCAGGCTTAGGCGGAAAGATGATTAGTTCAGTTTTTGTTTGAGTTTGGTTTTGGTTGAGTTTGAGGTGGTGCTGGTTCATCCAGTTGGATATTGCTAGGAGGCAGTTAGAGATTTGAACCTCTGCTTCAGCTGTTAATGAAGGGGTGGATACATATATTTGGGTATCATCCGCATACAGATGATAATTAAAGCCAAATGAGCGAATGAGATCTCCCAAAGACAGAGTGTACAGAGAGAACAACAACGGACCAAGTACAGAGCCTTTGGGCACCCCTACATTAAGAAGAATCGGAGATGAGTGAAGTGAAGAGACAGTGAATGTTCGGTTAGAAAGGTATGAAGAAAGCCACAATGCAGCCTGGTTCCGGATGCCAAGTGAATACAGAATTTGCATCAGGAGAGAGTGGTCAACCGTGTCAAATGCAGATGATAGGTCAAGGAGGATAAGGATGGAGAAATGACCTTTGGCTTTGGCAACCTGGAGATCATTTGTAACTCTGCACAAGACAGTCTCGGTAGAGTGAGCAGGCCGGAAACCAGATTGCAGAGGGTCCAACAGATCATGGGTGTGTAGAAAGTTAGTAATACGGGAGAACACAATACGTTGTCGGAGTTTAGAGGCAAGCGGTAGAAGGGAGACAGGGTGGTAATTTGACAGACAGGATGGGTCAAGTGTGGCCTTTTTAAGAATAGGCTTTACACAGGCCTGTTTGAAAGGTGAAAGGGAAAGGGAAGGTTCCAGAAGCTAGAGAAGAATTGAAGATGTGAGTAAGTGGTGGTGTTAGCTCTGCCACACAGTGTTTGAGCAGAGAAGAAGGCATAGGGTCAATCCTACCCTTGGCAATCAAGCAGTCCACAACACCCCTTCTCCCCGGTGGTGCACTGTGTGTGAACAAACACGGGTATACACACAAGAACGTGTGCTCATGCTCTGATTACTGGTAATGCTTAACAACCTTCAATCAGTGGGTAGTCAAGGGCCAGGATTCGGGGTTGGCGACAGAAGAGGTACAAGCCTTGTATCACCACAACAGTTGCACCCTAGGCATGTGCTTCTTTTGCCTACCCCTAGAATCATTTGTATATATGATTTACTTGAAACAAGTCTGTACTATTGATACAACTTGCTATGGGAACCCTGAAAACTCTTCCAGGCTCAAGCTCAAGTTTATGGTTCCCCTGGGTCAAAAATGTGCAATATATACATATATCATTGCAAATAGTGTTGGTCGAATTTATTCACCTGCGGTGAATTCGCTGCTAATTCCAGCAATTTGCCGCAGGCGAATAAATTTGCAAAATGCGAATCTTCCGCTGATTCGCCCATCACTAATTGCAAACTGTATTGGCACTCGCTACAACATGTATGGCTGGTTTTAATGCACACTTTTGATCATAAATGAGGTTTTGTATGTCTATTTTAGTGCAACCATGCTACTGCTAAAACTGACAGTAGAGCAGAATGTTGTAGCTACACTTAAAAGAACAGTTCAGTGTAAAAATAATGCAGTGCACACGGTGACTGGAACAATAAAATCTTCTTTTATTGTATCTCAATTAAAAGCATCCTTGCAAGAGTGTGTCATTTACCCCACGCTTAACGTGCTTCCTCAGAAGCTTCACTGCAATTGCTGCAGTGTCTTCCTTCCTTTGCCTGGATCCGGGGGCGTTGAGTGCGTGCAGCACAGGTGTTAGTTGAACTCATGGTCACAGATCGGGTGAGTTCTCGCTTGCCAAATGCTTTCTATATGCAGTGTAAAAATAAAAACTGTGTAAATAATAGACTGTGCAAAATAAAAAATGTTTTCAATATATTTAGTTAGACAAAAATGTAATGTATAAAGGCTGAAGTGACTGGATGTCTAACAGAACAGAACATTATTTCCTGCTTTTTTATCTGTCTGACTCTGGGGTAGATTCATCAAAGAGTGAAATGAAGAGTGAAGTTCCGCCACTAGAGGGAAATTCCACAGCTCTCAGTTCATTTCTATGGAATTTTTAAAGGCGTATTCATCAAAGGGTGAACTTTCACTTCACCCATTGATGAATACGCCTTGCAAAATCCCATAGAAATGAATTGAGAGCTGCGGAATTTCCCTTTAGTGGCGGAACTTCACTCTTTGATGAATCTACCCCTTGATATCAATACTTAGGGTGTTTTACAATTGTATGTAAGAAAAATATGGCAAATTGCAATAATTGTAGGCGATTTTTAGCACAGCTTTGCAGTATGGTAGTTTGGAGTAATAATTACCCATTATTGATGAATCAGAACATGTATTTTCAAAAATACATGGTTTTTGGGGAGTCTTTTTACTGTTAGAGAGTCTTGGGCACATAATACACAGTCTGGGGATATTTTCACAGTAGGCAAAAAAAACAGCGGAGAAAATTAATATGCACTATTTTTATTTGGGGTCCGCACATGCCACATGCCAGCTGCTTTGGTATATATATATTGGGCATCAAACTGTTCAGTAGACCCTTGGCGTCGATTTGGTGCTTTGGAGTAGAAAGATATGCATACTCAATTTGGAGGAATGTGTACTTTCCAAAAATATAGGGTTTTCTGGGTGAATGTACTTTATTCTACCTTTGCCCCTCAAACAATGTAGATGTGTTGATTTTGCAGTACCTGAAATGACAGACCATATAGGGCTGAAACAATGAGGTGAGTTGAGAATCTCTGAAAATATCATATTTGATATGTTCAGGAGACAGAAGTTTCCAAATCGACTGTGTTTTCATACATAAAATTAATTTTGTTTCTGATATATGTGATTGTACTATGTTACAATGTGAAACATGACTTTTTACATTTTATTAGACACCTAGAAGCATATATATTTTTACTAAAGTGGAATTACACCAAAGTTTTAGCAAAGTACAAGTGGTCTTGAAAAAAACAATATATTTTGTTGCCTGGGTAAACTAAAAGACCCCCCCCCCCAGGAAAGGCCCTTAAAGTGAAAGAGTACAAAATGTTCAAAAATGGTTTGGCAATAAAAGTACCAAATCAGTCAAATTGACTGGCAGCTAAAGGGTTAAAACCCTGCCTTTTTATTTTGCTGAACAATGTGACAATTCTTTAATAAACCTTGTCTCTGGAATATAACAAAGCATTGTGAATAATTATAAGTTACATTCTTTTCTGTAAGATGAAAAAGCTTCAGAGGTTCAGGATCAGCAAATATCCTGGTGAGGAGATTGCAGTTAAATCCAGATTAAATCAATCTTTAAATATTTCAGAACTGTATTTTCCCTATGAAGCAAGAATATTAAATTATATTCATCCAGAAACAAGAACAAAGTAAAATAAACAAATACATTAATTTTTTTCTATGCTGCCAGAAGAAGATTTGGGATATCACTTGGAAGGAGTATTTCCATCTGCTGTTCATGTGCTGAATAGGGCCATTACCATTGTGAAAATTATTGGAATATTGTCAAAATTGGACTTTATGGGGGTTAGGTCAAATAGTTCCTTATTTAAGCAAAAACCTGATTCAGTGAGCTTGAGTTGTGAAACCCAAAAACTCAAATTAATTGAGTTGTCAGCAAAGAAGAACTCAAATTGCTCGAATTGATCAAGTTTGACCAGGGTATGAAATCACTCGATTGGTAATTGGGATGGCAGTGGAGGACCTGATTAAGACATGTTTGTTAAAGTTGCAGAAGAGAGCATGGCGAAGGGGAGTCTTGTTGCCATTTCATGGGGCTGATTAACAATGTACTAGATGCTGCGGTTGATACAGAGGAAGAGGAAGAGTGCAATGTCCTTCCTAAGGCAAACCAAGCAGTTCATTATGGATATAGAGAAAGAATTACCAGCTGAAACTAGCATTCACAGAAATGGTGATCTTCAAAGCAGAAGCAGCTTGAAAATTTAAAGAGCCGCCAGTACTCTACTTTGCAAAATGATTTTAAGGAAGCAATCAGATTAAATGAAGAGGAGATAATAGTACTAAGCTAAAAGGTAAATTGTACAGGGAGCAACCTGGGGCACAGAGAACAGGATACAGTGAGAATCTCCCTTTACAGTTAGTTACATGGAGTTGCTATAAGGAAAGTCTTTAGGATTTGTGTCCAGATAGGTGAAAGAAGGAGACACTGTCCTTTACTAACCTCATCCATCAGATTGGCACTGGACTGCAAATAGGCTATACTGAATCTGAAATTGTAGAGGCTGTAGTAAAAGCAATACGTCCTTGGTGAATATTGCACAGGACTGCAAACAATCACCTCAATATTTTCTGTTCAGAGCTATTGAGTTAAAGGTTAGGCTACTGTTTGCATCCCAAGGGGCTGGAGTAGAGGTGCAATTTGGCACTGAACTCATACATAAAACGTTCTAAGGTCTGTAAGTAACTGATCAGTGACACTATTAAATTTCGCTTAAAGCCATGCTTGGAAAACCTGTTTGTTTCTGGTCAACTACTGATTAAGCGAAATTAATGAAGCAGCAAATATTGAGTTGCAAAGGAAACAAAAGCAGAATCAAGTGACCACCAAATCCAGTCCTGTTGAGTCAAGTTTAGCTCTGAGTGCTGTTCCAGCAATGGCAAACAGAAATCAGAATACTAATGCCCAAATGCAGTTACAACAGGTTACTAAGTATCCTGAACAAAGAGCCTATGAGGAAAGCCATGCCTCCTCTCACCGACCAAGTAATTTGTCTACCCACAGCTGATGTGAGACGAACAGTAAAAATGTTCAATCCACAAAAGGCTGCCGGACCAGACAACATTCTTGCTTGTGGCTCAGAGACTGTGCTGATCAGATGACAGACAGATTCACGGACATCTTCAGCACGTTGCTAAGCTAGATGATCATCCCCACATACTTCAAGTACAACACCATAGTTCCAGTGCCAAGGAAACCTTCCTGTATGTCTACCACCCTGTTGCACTAACACTGGTCATCATGAAATGCTTTGAGAGACTTATGATGGCACACATCTAGAGCACCCTCCCGGCTCATTGGACCCACTACAAGTTGCATACCGGCAAAACAGGTCAACTGAGGATGCCATATCTTCTGCACTCCACCTCTCACTAACTCTTTGGACAAGAAAGACAGTTATGTAGGAATTTTGTTCATACACTTTAGCTCAGCATTCCATCATCCCTCAAAAGCTGAGCTGGAACTGAACCGAACTAGGATTGAGCACTTCTTTGTGCAATTGGATCTTGGACTTTCTTTCAGAGAGACCTCAGTCTGTTTGGCAACAACGTTTCCAGCACCATCTGACTGAGCACAGGGGCTCATCAAGGATGCGTTATCAGTCCGTTGTTGCACACATTGCTGACACATGACAGCATAGCTCAAACCACATCATCAAGTTCGGTGATTGTGGTGGGGATCATCAACCACAATAACGAGTCAGGATACAAAGATGAGCTTCAGTGGTCTGGTGCAGTGAGGACAACCTGTCACTGAATGTGGATAAAACAAAAGAGATGATTGTCAACTTCAGGAAAACTTGTCCTGCTCACACACCACTCAACTTCAATGACTCCATGGTAGAGACTGTAGAGAACACCAAGGGGCAAATTCACTAAAGGGTGAAGTGACAAATGGTAGCGAAAATTCACCAGTGTGACATAATTTTGTTACTTTACTAATTTACTAACGAACATATGCACTCCTTCCCTAGCATTGCTTCACACTCTAATGCCAGGCGAATTTTCACTTTGGAAAAACAGCGTAACTACACCAATTCACTAAGATGCAGATTTTACTGAATATTACCTCTTGCGCCAGACTTGCCTTCACCAGCTCAGACCAGGCGAAGTGCAAAGATAGGAGTTCATGCAAAAAAGTTGAAAATTTTTCAAGTCCCAAAAAAACGGTATCATCTTTTCATGTTAACAGGGTGATAGGCTGCAGAAGATGAAACATTTTTTTGGGGTGCCCGGCTTCCCAGCTACATTTCCTAACTCCTGAACTCACTGATTGCCCTCCCACTACATTCCAGATACACCTGAACTGTGAACTGAACTTTGTTTCACACGTCTGTACTTTACACACCTGGACTACATCAATCGTCTTCTGCTGGCAAAGCACTGTTGACACTTTTGCACACATTATATCTAAATTTGCATTTAGATATACTAAATTTATTATTATATGTTAATTTATTTGCACTATACTTACACTGTATATATCAAATTTCGTCCAAAATATTGCAAATATTTATACATTAATTGTGTATTCTATGTGTCTTTTTGTGATCTGTACTAGCTGGAGCCATGTCGTCTCATCTCACTGTGTATTCGTATTCTGCTCAGATGACAATAAAGTTTACTTTGACTTTAAAGTCTGACATGTAGAATACAATTATATAGCTACAGAAAAAGATATCAGATATTAAGTCACTCTTTAGAAATGTTGTTGGTAACAGGGCAAACCAACTTAAGACCATGCAAAGAACTTTGAAACAGAGATGAGAAGCCTACAAGGCATCCAATCAGGAGCGAAATTGTAACTATTGTTTTAACTATGCTGTTCACACCCCATGATTTGTGTTGCCTGAGGTGCTCTGCATAAGTGAAACTTTAATTTCTCTGCAGAGAGGTAACCATTCCAGACTCTCTGTAACAGTGTAGAACTCAAGCAAGCATTACATCGTCTTAAAAAGCAAAACTAGCCTGGGAAGTATTGAACACATTAAGGCAGCTTACCCTGCAGAAGTGGAACCAAAAGGATGTACAATGACACAGGTAATCTCAGTAAGTCATGAGCCTGAGCTTTCTACTGTAATCTCAAAAGAGCCTATTGACAGAAAACTAAGTGTTATATCACCAAGTCCTATAGAGGCGTTGTGGGGACCTTAGACAAAAGAGCAACAAGACACTGTGAGGCAGATGTTAAGAGAGTAGTGTCATTCCTTTGCAAAAGGCTGTATCCCTTCCTTACAGCTAAATATCCAGCTGAAGGATAACACTCCTGCGAAGCAGACTTATATGATTGTTCCAAAGCCACTGCACATGGAGGTGAAGCAGTATCTGCAGGACTTACTAAACCATGGGTAGATCATAACATCCAAATCCCCATAGTCTTAACCAATTGTTTGTGTAAGTAAGAAGGATGGCAGCTTAAGACATTGCTGTGACTACAGAAAACCAAAAGTCAATCCCTGATTGTCACACAATACCAAAAATCCAAGACATGCTTGATAGTTTGGGAGGAGGCACATGGTTCTCAGAGCTTGAAGGCCTATCATGAAGGTTTTGTAGAAGAATCCAGCCAACAATTAACAGCTTTCATAACACCATGGGGGTTGTATTAATGGGGTTGTATCCCCTTTGGCCTCAGCTAAGAACCAGCAGAATTCCAAAGGAGCATGGAAGAATGTCTGACAGGACTTAAAGATGAAGTTTAATGCCAACCATAGCTAGATGACAACTTAGTTCATATGAAATCTTTTTATAACCAGGTGGGAGATGTCTGAGCAGTATTAACACATTCTCAGAGACATGGAGTCAAGCTCACTGTCAAAAAGTGTGAACTTTTCAAGGACCATGTCAGATATCTGAGGAAAACTGTGTCAAAACATGGCCACTCTATGGATTCAGCTGAAATTGCACACCTTAGCACTGAAAGTGAAAAAAATGGAGAATATTAGAGAACTTAGGAGAATCCTGTGGTTTATTTCCTGTTACCGTCTCTATATTAAAGATTTCTCAGCAGACTCAGTACCTACACCCAGTTCTAGGTATGTGAACAAATCACGGAAAGCTTCTTGACCTAAACAAAAACAGAATGGTCGGTTACCTTCCCATCACGTCATAATGTGGACAGACCCACACCAGGAAGTGTTAAACCAGCTGATTGAATCTACCAGTAGATCCAGACTTTATATCAAGATGGCACAGTGGCAATTCCAAGTATCAATACCCTCAGAATATACATATATCAAGATGACACAGTGGTAATTCCATGTATAAATACCCCCAGAACTAATTTCAAGATGGAAATCCTTGCCTAGATTGAGGGCTAAACATGTCTGTAAAAAGGAGGGAATATAATTATTAGAGATAAGGCCCTGTAGATCATTAGAGATATTAGGGAGGAAGGGGGGCAGGAAAGAATGAACACAATTGTTCAGGCATACCTTACTGTTTCTCTGGCTGCGAGGTCTGTAATGAACTGCAGTCTTAAGAGATACTTTACCCACAACAAAGAAATGTACCTAACATTTTTAGTAAGTAGTGTGCTCCTTTCCGTTTCAACCATACATGGTCACATCATTCAGGGGGGGTAACGCAGGGCCTTGCAAAACCAGGACAAAAATTGGCCCCAATGGAGACAAGCTAAGGTTGCCAGCAACCTGGGCTGTATGTGGCCTCAAAATGGGCCCCATGAGTCTATTGATGTTGACTCCATCCTGGGTAGATGCACAACATAGAAGGTAAAGGTTCTTATGTACTGTGAATTAGACTGTAGTTGTATAACTGGAGAAAAATGCCTTAAATCAGCTCAATCTTATGTCCCATTAGCAGTGCAACCACCGCAATCTTGTACAAGTCCGACGAGTACATTGTAACAGTCATGCAGACATTGGTGCCTTCTATGCCTTCTAAGTTAGCTGGGACAGCCGAATCATTTATAAGGTACAAGGAGGCCAATAAGTCATGCAAAATATCGATCCGGCAAGCTAAAATCAATATGGAAAAGGATATAGCAGTAAGCAGTAAAAAGAATCCAAAATTATTTTTTAAATATATTAATAGTAAAAAAATTAAACAGGAAGGGGTAGGACCTATATTATCAGAGGGGGGTCAGCTGGTTGATGAGAACAAGCAAAAAGCTCAGATCCTGAATGAATACTTTTCATCAGTATACACAAACGAGGAACCAGTTAATGAAGGTTTCCTTGTTAATAGCCCCAATTCTAATACATCCAATGATGCATGGTTCACAAATGAGGAAATTCAAAAGAGACTAGAAAATGTTAAGATAAACAAAGGTCCAGGGCCAGATGGGATTCACCCCAGGATACTTAGCGAACTTAGCTCTGTGATTGCCAAACTTCTATACTTAATTTTTCAGGATTCATTGAGGTCTGGCATAGTGCCGAGAGACTGGAGAATTGCTAATGTGGTGCCGCTATTCAAAAAGGGATCCCATTCTCAGCCTCAAAACTGAGCTTTCCTACCACCGACGTCAGACTAAATGTAATCTGACATCGGTGGTAGGAAAGCTTTTTGAAGGATTAATAAAGGATAGGATACTGGACTTCATAGCAAATAACAATACTATGAGTTTGTGCCAGCATGGTTTTATGCGTAATAGATCTTGCCAGACTAACTTAATTTCTTTTTATGACAAGGTAAGCAGGGACCTTGATTCTGGGATGGCAGTGGATGTGATTTACTTAGATTTTGCTAAAGCATTCGATACAGTGCCACACAGAAGGTTACTAGTTAAATTAAGGAATGTTGGCCTGGAACATTGTATTTGTACCTGGATAGAGAACTGGCTAAAAGATAGACTTGGTGGTAAATGGAAAATTTTCTAATTGGACCAGTGTTGTTAGTGGGGTACCGCAGGGCTCTGTACTGGGTCCCTTGCTTTTCAACTTGTTTATTAATGACCTGGATGTGGGCATTGAAAGTACGGTTTCTATTTTTGCAGATGATACTAAATTGTGCAGAACTATAGGTTCCATGCAGGATGCTGCCACTTTGCAGAGTGATTTGTCTAAGTTGGGAAACTTGGCAGCAAACTGGAAAATGAGGTTCAATGTTGATAAATGCAAGGTTATGCACTTTGACAAAAATAATATAAATGCAAGTTATACTAAATGGCAGTCTGTTGGGAGTTCCAGGCTGGGGTTGTTTTCTCTGGAAAAAAGGCACTTGCGAGAGGACATGATTACACTTTACAAATACATTAGAGGACATTATAGACAAATATAAGGGGACCTTTTTACCCATAAAGAGGATCACCACACCAGAGGCCACCCCTTCAGACTAGAAGAAAAGGACTTTCATTTGAAGCAGCGTAGGTGGTTCTTCACAGTGAGAACAGTGAGGTTGGGGAATGCATTGCCGGGTGATGTTGTGATGGCTGATTCTGTTGATGCTTTTAAAGGGGGATTGGATGATTTTTTGGACAGACATAATATCAAAGGCTATTTTGATAATAAACTCTACAGATGGTTTAGCTATGTGCATATATGGTTTGTGTGAAAGAGTGGAGGTGTGTGTGTGTTTTAATTTGGAGGGGTTGAACTTGCTGGAATTTGTCTTTTTTCAACCCAATTTAACTATGTAACTATTTATAGGAGGTTGTATGACCTCTGCCAGCACAGATTTGAGCCTGAGTGAGATAGCTTTGGCCACAATCTTATAGTCTGTGATGAGCAGTGAGACTGGTCTCCAGTACTTTACAGTCAGTCTACAGTCTACAACTTTGCAGTCAGTCCATCAAGCCCAGGAGATCTATTGTGGGGCATTAAACGGAGTGCTTGAGAGAGTTCGTCTAGAGTGATACTAGACTGGTGAAAATGAAAGCACATGGGAAAGTGGGTGGGGTTCAAAGGGAGTGGCCAAAATGGGCATGGCCAACATTTTGCAGAGGCACACTTCATGGACTGCCTATGGTCATCCCCCTGCCCCCCCCCCCC
>CM044437.1:31838852-31867695 GCA_024363595.1 Xenopus borealis | reverse complement strand
TTTCGCTCCATTGCGCGCTGACGTCATCACGCCAGCGCGCATGCGCCTATATAAGCCGGAAGTGGAGAGCTTTGAACAGGGGAATGTGAATCTCCCCACAGAGTCAGGTGTGTTGCACATACCTCCAACAAATTTGGAGGACCTTCCCCTGGAGTATAAAGGGGCACCTAATGAGACCTCTGCAGAGTGGGCAGTCAATGTTCCTGAGGTGTTGAACTTTGGGAACTACAACCAGCCTAAGTGTTTAGTGCCTCATGGTATTTCACTCCAGGAAATGGAGAACATTGGGATAACACCCATACAAGATCCTGCAGATGAGACTGCTAAGGAGGATGCTAGTTGATCCAGAGGAAGGCAAAAATAAACCCAATCTGAAGCCTCTCCAATTTGCCTCAGAGAGGGGAAAAAATCCCTTCCTGACTCCAAAATGGCAGCCAAGTTTATCATCTACAAGGACTGCAAGGTCCTTTTCCATAATGGATTTGCTTAGTGCAGTCCCATTAAGGGTATAAGTTGCTCGAATATGTTTACATCCGAGGTGCATAACTTTACATTTATCAACATTGAATCTCATTTGCCACTTAGCTGCCCAGATTGCTAGTTTGTCAAGATCCTGTTGCAAGGATGCCACCCTCCCCTAAGTCATCAATGAACACGTTAAATAAAAGTAGACCCAACACTGAGCCCACTAAGAACCTAACTCCAAGTAGAGAATGTACTATTAACAACCACCCTCTGTACCCGATTCTGTAGCCAGTTTCCTATCCATGTGCAAACGACTTCATTAAGACCAACAGACCTTAGTTTAGAAAGCAGTCATTTGTGGGGCACGGTATCAAACGCTTTGGCAAAATCCAAATAGATCACATCTACTGCCCCCCCCCCACTGTCCAACATCTCACTTACATCATCATAAAAAGCAATCAAATTTGTCTGGCATGACCTATCCTTCATAAATCCATGCTGATTGCTGCTCATAATGCCATTCACTAGGACAAAATTTTGAATGTGATCCCTTAAAGGGCAAGGAAAGGCAAAGACATAAAATCCCATTTTTACTTTCTTTAATGAAAAAGAAATCTATCTCAAATATATTTTAATTAAAAAATGTGTACCGTTTTTATAAGAAACCTGACTGTATGCAGTGAAATTCACCCTTCATTTAATGCTGTGCATAGGGATTGTCAGACGGTCCCTAACTTCTGGCAGGGAAATAATCATACTTATGAACAGCAGGGGGAGCTCCCGCCTTACTTACCAGCCATGCAGAATTCCAGCAGCTTTGTTTTTTTATCATTTATGACGATCCCTAAGAAGCCCAGACCACACTAAGCATGTGTATGTAGTCTAGTCTTGCAAAGATGTATAACAAATAACAAGATGGCAGCCCCCTGTGGCCAACTTTGAAAGCATAAATCATTTGTTTGATTAGGCTTGTGGTGCAGTAAGTTCATGTTTATGTTTAGTATACAAAATACAGCATTTCTAGCATTATTCTATTTTACACTTTCCTTGCCCTTTAACAAACCTTCAAATAATATGCCCACCACAGATGTCAAACTAACTGGCCTGGCTGAGGTCAAAATCCATTTTTAAATATTGGGATGACATCAGCTTTCCTCCAATCCATAGGCACTATACCAGATGATGGCAATCTGTTTTTCACCGACTATTCATGCTAAGATCTCTCCTTCTTTTTCTGCCACTGACCCCAATGTTATTGCCAAACAGGAGGCACAAGAGGTAGTGGAAAGGGCAGAGGCTAACTATGAAACCTCTAAGGCTCCCACTGTTGTTGAGTGACTAATTCCATCTATTACTCCTGAGTCAAACATCTCCAAGGGTGTTCCATGAAAAATCCAAGGAACACCTGAGCCATTGCAGGGTCTCCTGATAATGGGCACTTCTGGTCTTACTCCTACAACATTGTGTGGAGAGATTCTCAAAGCTCCAGTGGAGAGGGAAAATCATCAGTCCCTTGGGCAGCAATAGCCGATGGATGAGGGGAAAATTGAAGAGGAGGTTTACACAGGTGTGCCAAATCCTCAATAATAAAACCTCAATAATACATGCTGAAGAACTGAAAAGGTTTCTTGAGAGCACCCTTGGTATTATATTGGAAAAGTGGCATGCTTTTATCCTTAATTATCAATTCTGCGAGACAATACATCAAGGTGATAAAAGAGGAAGAACTATGGAACGGCAAAATATCTCTGTATTGTTAAATTCTACAAAAGTGTGTCACCAGACCTCTGTAAGGGCTAAAGCACTTACCAGCACACAATAAAGCTCCAGAGCTTGAAGTGACCTTGCATCTAGAGTGGAAGAGCAGGGCTTTTTAAATCACCTCACATGGACATCATGTGGGGTGGTAACCCTCTTCTCGGAATCCTTCCAGCCAGAGAGTGTTAAATCTGTCATCCCAGACCGTCTGTTAAGTCAAGTAGAACATGGTGGGATTTAGGTAAGGTTCACCTAAAGCTCTTGTCTCAAGAATACATGAAATGTGTGAGCAGGCAGCAAAATCCAGAGATTGGGGCACTGAATGGAGAGGTGCTTGATCTTGAGCAAATGCTATTAGGCCCTGAAGACTAAGCCCTACAGTTTAAATATATACAGAGAAAAAGACTTTGCATAACACAGAACAGAGACATGCTCGTGGTGCCTATATGCAAAGCCGCATGCAGTTATTCTGCAATATGGATTGTGACTCTAGATTCTTCTATGCTCAGGGGAACCAAAACCAAATCACGTCTTCTTGCAGAGGCAAGCGTGCCCCCCCCTTGAGGATCTATCAGAACATTTTGTCCTCATCCCATCTCTGCAGATGCTTGCAAGGAACTATGGGATGGGCTTCCAGTGGTCAGTAAGGGGAAGAAAAAGAGTTTTGAGAAACCAATCACTCTGGGTGAGCTCTCCCAAAAAATCCCAATGTTATTACTGCTACCTAAGAAGTGGGATCTCCTCCTTATTAAGAATTGGCAAACAGTCTCAACAGACTACAACAGACCATAAGATCATAGCCAAAGCTATCTCACTCAGGCTCAAATCTGTGCTGGCAGAGGTGATACATCTTGACCTATACAATCCCCGGTCAGACAATTTCTGATATTTTCTTTCTAATCCAAGACTTACTACATTTTGCTTGGAGAGCTAATCTATTTCTCACATTTTTCTCCCTGGATCAAGATAAAGCATTTGACAGGGTGGATCACCAATATATTATAGGCACTCTTTAAGCTTATAGCTTTTGGACATCTGAAAGCACTGTACGTCTCTGTAGAGTATTTAGTTAAAATCAACTGGTCTCTGACTGCGCCTCTGGCCTTTGGACCAGGAGTTCAGCAAGGCTACCCCTTGTCGGGACAGCTGTATGCACTGGCCATTGAGCCTTTCCTGTGTCTCTTAAGGAAGAGGCTCACAGACTCATTGCATCATGCTTTTCGGGACATCACATGGGAGACTAAAGAAATCATATATTTAGGAGTCTATCTGTCAGCTGAGGAGTGTCCTTTCTCATGGAAGTTAATTGAGCATGATGAGCACATCCTTACCCACCTGGGAAAGGGGAAGAGTCTTACTAAAGTGCTTTCTATAAGGGGGAGGGCTTTACTGATCAACCAGCTGTGAGCTCTCAGCTCTGGTACCGGCTGAAATATCTTAGCCCAACCTAATAATTAATTGCTAAGATCCAGAGAAGGTTACTGTACTTTCTCTGGATGGGAAAGCACTGGGTTTCTGCAGATGTCCCTCCCCTTGAGAGAGGGATGGAAGGAAATTGTGCGCATACGCTCTCAAGTGCACACTTTCCCTCTCCAGCATATACAGAGATACTTGTATGCAGATCCTTCTACACAATGGTGTACCCTAGCACCCAGCTTTTATCACCAGGTATGCAGAATTGTGTACTGTTTGTTATTGAACCTGAAGGATTCCTAAAAATCCTCTCACCATTGCCGGCTTACTACCAAGATACAGTGACGACATTCTAACTGAGCCCTTTTCAATCTGTCTTTTAAAACTAGGATGTTGTAATCCACCTGAATCCACCACCGCCTTTGCCAGGCCCAGTTAGCTAGAGTTGGGGATCTCCTGGATTTTGAGAGGTCAGATTGAGTTGAAGCTCAGGCAGTAATGCAGTGCATGATTTTCCTCACCACTAGGGTTCCACATTGTCTACCTTAGGCTCTGCCTCTGTCCTCAAGGCTCTGTCCTGGGACACTTATTATTCTCCCTCTATATTTCCTCCCTTGGCAAATTAATCAACTCATATGGTTTACACTACCACCTCTATGCTGACGATACTCAGATTTATCTCTCATCACGCTACCTTAAATGAAACCTCTTTAAAACGGAAATGGTTCTATTTCCTCCAATTAACACTAGTAACATCCCTGAAGTATCCATCATAGTTAACAATTCCATTATCACCCTGTCTCCACAGGCCCGGTGCCTTGGGGTTAACCTAGATTCTGCCCTGTCATTCACTCCTTATATCCAGTCACTCATTAAATCATGTCACTTTCACCCAAGGAACATATCCAAAATACAATCATTTATCACCCAAGATGCTGCCAAAATTCTTATTCAGTCTCTCGTCATATCACGTCTAGACTATTGTAACTCTCTCTGAATTGGCCTACCCCACCAGAGACTGCCACCTCTCCAGTCCACAATGAACACCACCGCAAGGCTCATATACCTCAGCGACCGCTCCTCCTCTGCCACACCATTCTGCCACTCCCTCCACTGGCTTCCACTACCCTTCAGAATTAAATTCAAATTAATTACCCTGACATTCAAAGCACTTCATAATTCTGCCCCTCCCTACATCTCTGAACTCATCTCTATATACCCAACCGCTAACTACGCTCCTCTACTGACCTGCTACTCAACACTTCTCTCATTACCTCCTCACATGCTCGGATTCAAGACTTTGCAAGAGCTGCTCCCCTCCTCTGGAATTCTCTCCCACGATCTATCTGACTTTCTCCCAACCTTTCTGCTTTCAAGAAATCTCTTAAAACGCACTTCTTTCGAGAAGCCTACCCTCACTCTTAACTACACAGTACCACATTTCTCACCCACTTAATTCAATCTTGCCCATTCACACATCTTATGTATAACTCCCTTACCTTTAGATTGTAAGCTCTTTCTGTTTAGGGCCTTCCTCACCTTTTTATGTGCATTGATTGTGATTGAATGTAACTCCATATGTATGTAATTCATGTTATTTAGTTGTATAATCACATTTACTTTAAAGCACTACACAATATGTTGGCACTATAAAAATACATGTTATTATTATCATTAATAATAATAATAATAATAAAAATAATAGGAAAGGTGTGAATCTTCTGCCAGCTGAGGTCTTGTTCAGGGTGCTGATGCATTTCCGCATTTGAGCGGAGTACACCCAGGCAGTGCTTACTGGTCGATTGAATGAATTTGCTGACCAGAGGGCAATAGATGTGTTACTTTGCTACGTATCCCCCGCCCCAGACTTTGTTTTTGTTCAGACAACCCTCACACTCCATATTTAAGTGCACTTTTATTTAAGTGGTAGTTGTTTTTTATTCAGTTAATTATCTCCTTTGAGATGTGATTAACTTTGGTGAGCAATGACTCACCAAATGACTTGCAATTTGAATAATATTCCTGATTATAGTTATTATTACTGCAAAATCAACAGATCTACATAATGTTTGGTTGGTGGCAAAGGTAGAAAAATTACATTCACCCCAGAAAACCATATATTTTCAGAAGTTACACATTCCTTCTGAATATAAATTGGGTATGCATGTCTTTCTACTTCAAAGCACCAAGCTGCAAACCTTTCCTGAGTTTGCCGATTTTGGTGACATTTCCAAAAGTCACCTCAAACTTCCACCCTGCAGCATCAGAGCTATTACCTGTGCCACGAGCAATGCTAAGAAGATAGCAGGAGCTTAGAGAGATTAACGAGTGGCTGAGAGATTGGTGTAGGGTGGTGGGTTTTGGGTTTTTGGAGAACTGGGCTGATTTCTCAGTCAGCTACAGGCTCTTTGCTAGGAATGGGCTGTACCTCAATGATGATGGTGCAGCTGTTTTGGAAAAGAAGATGGCTAAAGGGTTGGAGGAGATTTTAAACTAAGCGTGGAGGGGGGGGGTCAGTAAAAGATTCAGTGGAAGACAGGTTAGATGAGATAGTGGGAAAATGAAGGAAAAATGGGGGGGTGGAGATTTGGTTGGGAGATTTGGTTAGGGAGGACCGCATGTCATATGTTCAATATGGTACCAGTATTAAATGTATGTTTGCAAATACAAAGAGTCTGACTGGTAAAATGTGAGAGCTAGAGGTGCTGGAGCGAAAATATGATGTGATTGGTGTGGCTGGAACATGATTGAATGAGTTGCATGACTGGGCAGTTTAAGTCAGTGACTGTACTTTGTTTCAGAGGGACAGAGGCAATAGAAAAGGAGGAGGGGTATGTCTGCAGGATTTAAAAGCTTATATAAAGGAGGAGGTTGTGTTAGAAAATAAGGGGACAGAAGTCTTATGGGAAGAGTTATTCACCAATTGTAAAAAGTCCAGCAAATTAATTGTAGGGGTATGCAATAAACCCGCTTATGTAAGTTAAGAGGAGGCAAAGCTCCTGATGCAAATAGAAAAGGCTGCTATTTTGAGTAATGTAATGATAATTGGGATTTTAATTTCCCAGATATTGACTGGAGCAACAGTAATGCCACATCAGTTGCATGCCAATTTTATGGCACAGTTTGTTGATGAGCCTACCAGATAAAATGCTATCTAGTGATCTCTAATGACCCAGAACTTGTAGCAAATGTGCAAGTCATTGAACCCCCTGGTAATAGTGACCATAATGTTATATATTGTAATGTCTGGTGCAAAAAATAAATATATACTGGGGCAACAAAAAACATGAATTTCAGAGAAGCTAATTTTAGTGCCTTGAGGGCTGCCCTTCAGAGCACTGATTGGGGCATTATGTTCTCAGCTAAAAACACAGAACAGAAATGGTTGTCATTTAAAACTATATTAAATTGTTACTGTTCTCAATGTATTCCCTTAAGGAGTAAACGTAGACGCACTAAGAATAGCCCTATGTGGCTCAATATAGAAGTAAAGAAGTTAATATAAAGTCTACAAGTCTGTACAGTGAAGAGTGCATAGTGGTGGAGGCTAAGACTAAGCCCAAAAAGTTTTTTAAGTATATTAAAAGAAAAAAGATGCAGGTTGAAGGTGTTACTCCTTTAAATAATGATACTAGTATGGTTTTAACAGATACAGAAAAGGCAAATGTGCTAAATCAGTTCTTTTCTTCTGTGTATACAATAGAGGAGTTTGAGTTCCCATGCTCACTTCATAGCTGCAAGGATGGCTCAGCTCAGTCTAGTCAGTGGCTGACTCAGGATATGATTCATAAAGCTTTAATAATAATTAATGTAAACATGGCCCACACCCCTAAGAGAGCTTAGTTCAGTTTTAGACCAGCCCCTATTTCTGATTTTCTCAGATTCATTTTCATCTGGTATGGTGCCTATGATCTGGAGAAAAGCTGATTCCATTCCAATATTTAAAAAGGGATTATGATCTCAGCCTGGCAATTAAAGGCCAGTAAGTTTGACATTTGTGGTGGCCAAATTATTTGAAGGCTTGTTAAGGGATCATATTCAAAATGTTGTCCTAGTGAATGGTATTATGAGCAGCAATCATCACGTGGATGGCCAGGGTGTTCAAGGGTAATTCTTCCTCTTTTCCAATTTATGAAGGATAGGTCATGTCAGTCAAATCTGACTGCTTTTTATGATGCGGTAAGTAAGATACTGGACAGAGTACAGACAGGGCAGTAGATGTGATCTATTTGGATTTTGCCAAAGCACTTGATACCGTGCCCCACAAATGACTGCTTTTTAAACTAAGGTCTGTTGGACTTAATGAAGTCATTTGCACATGGATAGGAAACTGGCTACAGGATAGGGTATAGAGGTTGATTGTTAAAGGTAAATTCTCTACTTGGAGTTAGGTTCTTAGAGCGGTCCCTCAGGGCTCAGTATTGGGTCCACTTTTATTTAACTTGTTCATTAATGACTTAGAGGAGGGTATTGTAATATAGCAGTGTTTGCAGATGACACAATACTATCCAACCCAACTAATTCCATCCAGGATGTGGCATCCTTGCAACAGGATCTTGACAAACTGGCAATCTGGGCAGCTAAGTGGCAAATGAGATTCAATGTTGATAAATATAATGTCATGCACCTGGGATGTAAAAATATCCAAGTCACGTATACACTTAATGGGACTGCACTGTTCTAATCTATTATGGAAAAGGACCTTGGAGTCCTAATAGATAATAAGCTTGGCTATAGCAAGCAATGCCAGTCAGCAGCATCAGCTCTATTAAAAGGGGCATAGAGTTGGGGGAGGAGGAGGTAATTCTCCCACTTTATAGAACACTGGTAAGGCCTCATCTTGAATTTGCCAAACAATTTTGGTCTCCATCACTCAAACAGGACATTATTGAATTAGAGAGGGTCCAGAGAAGGGCAACTAAAGCTGGTAAAAGGTATGGAAAATCTTAGCTATGAGGAAAGAAGAGACGCTTAAAGGGTCATATGATAACAGTGTATAAATATATAAAGGGATTATATAATAATCTCTCTAATGCTTTATTTACAAGTAGGTCTTTCCAGTTGACACGAGGTCACCCATTCGGATTAGAAGAAAAGAGGTTCCGCCTAAATATTCTGTTCTGCCTCCCTTCCGAAGCATTGAAAGTGTGATCTCTTTAACTTATCAAGTTGTCTTGAGATAGCAATAACTTACAACCTCAGGAATGTCAGCAGACAGTTGAACTCAATCAGGCACCTTGGAGACCCTTGATAAGTTTATTTCAAACTGTGAGGTTCTTGACAACAGTGAACATCCAGATATGTCAAGAGATTATAATATGATCCACTCTAGCAATATAGATGCAGTTAAAAATGATCCTAGCATATACTACCGGTCAAGTGGAGTAAACCAACAGACAGAGATCCAAAGGGACAACAGGAGGGGAGATGGGACAAAACAAGGAAAAGCAAACCATGAAACTAATGATGCTTGTGAAACATGATATTTTCGGAAGAGGTTTTTTTACAGTGAGAGCTTTGAAGATGTGGAATTCTCTCCCTGAATCAGTCATACAGGCCGATACATTAGATAGCTTTAAAAGGGGGCTCAATGGCTTTTTAGCAAGGGAGGGAATATAGGATTATCGAAGACAGCGCAAAGTACAAGTTGATATAGGGACTAGATCCAAATAGCGTATGCATGTCTTTCTACTCCTAAGTACCAAGCCACAAATCTTTCCTACATTTGGCGATTCTGGTGACATTTAAAAAAAATAACCTCAAACCTCTCAACCTCCCACATACTATAAGGTACTAAGATAAAACCCAAATGTGAACACCTGGGATCCGCTCAGGGCCGCTCCAGCCATGAGGCAAGGTGAGACCCTTGCCTCAGGCAGCACGGATCAGCCTGTTACCAGGGGTGGCAAAAAGTTGCCTCTGGTAACTTTAAGAGCCAAATTTCCATTTTTATAAAACAATAGCAATAGCGCTCGCTGCAGTAGCGATGTGGCCCCTCCTCCACCCGCTCGGACGCTAGAAGTTAGAAGCACGGAGAGGGAGGGGGGGCGGCATCGGGGCTGCTGCCTCAGGTGGCAGCAGCCCCTGAAACTCCCCTGGATCCGCTGAACAGTTTTATGTCCAATATGAATAAGTTTACCTAAGCATATGGCATATAGGACCCCCGAAATTATGACCCACCCATATGGTCTGTCATTTCAGGTACAGCAAATTCAACACATTTACATTTTATTTTTTGAGAGACAAAGTAAAAAAAATATGTTCACCCCAGAAACCATATATTTTTGGAAATTAGGCATTCCCCTGAATCCAAATTAGGTATGCATGTCTTTCTATATTTACGAAAATCACCTCATCTCTTCCACCTTGCAGCATCTTATCTCCCACATACTATTACGTACCAAGATAAATCACCCCAAATATGAATGCATGGGGTCCACTGAACAGTTTTATGTCCAATGTGTACATAGGTTTATTGAAATATATAGCATTTAAAGACCCCTGAATCTACCTTGTGCATACTTATTTGATGGTTAAAATTTACACTACTTTGTAAAAACTGCCAGTTTTATGTGGGATAAAAGGTACAAAAAATTATGGTGACTCATGAAAACCATATATCTTTGCAAAGTACACATTCTGACAACTCTAATGGGTAAATAGGTCTTTCTACTCCAAACTACCCTACTGCAAAGCTACAACTAAAGGCTGTGTTTTTTTTTTACAACATTTCTAAACATTGTGTAAAATCATTGCATCCTAAAAACTGATGCCAAAGATTCACCAAACAGTTTGATGCCCAATATGTATAGATAAACTAAAACAGCTGACGTGCGGACCCCAAATAAAAATAGTGCATGTGAATTTTCTCTGCTGTTGATTCACCTTCTGTGAACAAGACTCCCAGACTTATAAAAAAGCACACAAAAAAGGAATCTATACTAAAATGTGTGTAAGAGTGTATAAATGTATATAAGTGTATGAGAGTGTTGTAAATAAAGGCCACTTACGGTTTCTGGAGCAGGAGGTGACGATCTGGTCATTGAGGGTTTCAGGTTTTCAGCTCCCGATGCAGAGAAAGGTGCCCTAAAACATCTATAAATTTGAGTTTTTTGACAAATACTAGCTTAAAGGAGTTGTTCACATTCCAAACACTTTTCTCAGTTCAGTTGATTTCAGATTGTTCCCCAGAAATAAAGACTTTTTTCAATTACTTTCTATTATTTTTTACTGTTTGTCCAAAATCTCAGTTTAAAGTTTAATGTCCCTGTTTCTGGTGTTTGTCTGGCAGCTCAGTAATTCAGGTGCAGACTCTGAACTGTTGTAGTTTTGCAACATTTAGATTCTCAGCAGCATCTCTGGAGTATTAGCTACTAGTGATGGGCGAATCTATCCTGTTTTACTTCGCCACCAAATTCGCAAATTTCCAGCGAAATTCGTTAATTGGCAAAGAATTCGCGAAACGAATCACGTCACGTTTTTTTTTTACGCCAGTGAGTTTTTGGGAATTTATTCGCAGGTGGTGAATCGCATGGAATTCGCTATGAATTCGCACCTGCCGAATAAATTCCCCCATCACTATTAGCAACTATTGTATCAGTTCTAACAACTGCCTGTAAGGAAACTCTGGGATTCTGCACAGCAGGGACAGAAATAAGAAATTAACCAACTAAATGTATAAATTTAGAACAGTTTACAGGGTTGATGACCCCCCTCCCAGGCCTGCTTTAGAAGGTGAAAAATTACACTTTAGACTTCAATATTAGAAAAACAGTCACACATAGGAAATTGAAAGTAATTGGAAAAAAGTCGTTATCTAACACAAGTAATTCAGTAGTTGTTATTTCTGGCAATGTATCTGAAAACAACTAGTTGTTTGTAGGGGAACAACCAATTAAAAAAAATCCAAAATCCTGAATGATTAAAAAAGGTCAAATAGGATCAGTGCAGCTCCCATTGACTTCTATGGGTCCTCGACTGCTTTTACTTCATTCTAGTTTTCCATGATTTTTTACACTTAATAAATCCCAGATTTTTATAGAAATAAAAAAAAAAATTTTAGAGAACAAAATACAATTTGGTAAAAAAATTGAAATCTGAATTTTAGTAAATCCAAATTTTTTTTTTTTTTTTTTAAACTTCAGCTTTATTTTTCATGTATATATGACCATAAAGAGTCATATATAGATAGTTTTACGTTGCCTTGTAGCTGTCCCATTTTTCCCAGATCTTGAGGTGGGTCTATAAAGAGCCCTCCCTTTCTGCTGCCGCCCTTTCCATGGAAAATCTGATGTCGATTTGGGTTGTGCATTCCTGTAGGGTCGGTGTGGTGGGTGATTTCCACCATCAAAGTGGTTGTGGTATTGAAGATATGGAAAAGCAGTTGTCTCGTAGGTTTTTGGAGTTTCACTGTGTAAAGTTGTAGTAGAGCTACTTCAGGGGTCATAGGAATATGTTGACCCAGTATTTTGGCCACCAGGTCAAAAACCTGTTTTCAGAGAGGGGTAACGGTGCCACAACTCCACCACATATGCAAGAGCGAGCCCTGGGTTCCGCAGCCTCTCCAACAGTTCTCTGAGTAATGAGGTATAATTTTGGATAGGTGTACCGAGGATAGATGCCATCTATAGATGAGTTTGATATAGGCCTCTTTATCGTTTGTGCATTTTGTTGCCCCTTGGGGCGCTGTTAAAATTTTTTGCTATTGTTGTGGGGTAAAGGTATTTTGCAAGTCCTTTTCCCAATTGACCATATATGAAACTTTTTCATTGGGGTTCTGGGTTATAAACTGCTTGTAGCAGTTGGAAATAAGCCTTTTCCCATTCCAGGCCTGTTTGCAAAGATGTTCCTTATGTGTTTTAGCCCTGATGTTGGTATAGTCCTTAGCAAAGGAGCGAAGCCAGTGGGTAATTTGTAGATAAACATACTGGTCTGTTGGCCCAAGATCATATTTTTTGGCAAGGCTGTCAAACATTGCAAGGGAATTGAATGGGTACAAGTCTGCCAGATTGATTGGTATGATTGAGATCTGAGGAATGATTTTGGGTAGGGCCAGCAGCGGGAACAATGGAGAAGGATGTGAGCCAAAGTTTTGTTTCAGAGCAAGTTTATGCCAAGTTTGCAATGTAAATCTGGTGGTGGGCAGTAGATTGTTAAGGGGGGGTCTATGAGCTTTATCTAGCCAGAAGTATTGCTCCAATTACTGGAGATCGGCGTACTCTGCTTCCAAGTCTATCCACTTTTTTGTCCCCTGGGTGTGTGCATGCGCACTGCAGACTCCATTATCGATGCTGTATGATAGAGCTTCATGTTTGGTACCCCCAAACCCCCTGCATCTCTGGACAGCTGTGCTTGATCCTTGGTTGTTTGTCTTGCCAAATAAAGTCCTCTGTAGAGTCTTACAGTAGAAGGGTGACAGCGAGATCTGGAGAGTCCTGAACAAATACAATATCTGGGGGAGAAAGTTCATTTTAATAGCCACAATTTGGCCTAGCCAAGATATATATTCCCTCTTCCTTCCATATGAAGGAGGGGCTGATAGTTAAGTTTAAAGATGCTCTCTGGATCTTTGGGTAGTTTGATCCCCAAGTAGACTAAGAATGTATCCCTCCAGTCAAACTGAAATGCAGAATGAAGGGCTGCTAGGGAGGCTTGTGGCAAATTAATGGGGAGTGCTTGGGTCTTGAAGGCGTTTATCTTCTACCAAGAGATTTTTTGGAATTCTGAAAGTCTCCTCAAGAGATTAGGGATAGATATGGTAGGATTGGTTAGGGTGATCAGAATATCATCTGAGAATAACCCTATTTTTTGTACCCCTGTCCTTGTTACTAGGCCCCCAATGTCTGTGTCCTCCCTAATTCTCTGGGCTAACAGTTCCACCAGCAAAGCAAAAATGAGGGGGGAGAGTGGGCAGCCCTGGCAGTTATGGAAAAGGCATCTGACAGGGCTCCAGAAACACTCACACTGGCTGTTGGAAATGAGTATAAAGGCTGCATTGCTTTTATGAAGTCGGGGCCTAGGGCAAATTGATCTGTTCGTGTATAGCCAGTTGATCCTGTCGAACACCTTCTCCGCATCCAAGGTCAGCAATACCGTCGGTTGTCTAGTTTGTTTAATTATATGTAGTAAGATGTGGAACCTCCTGGTGCCATCAGGTCCTTGCCTGCCCAGGACAAATCCTACCTGATCATTGTTGGGAGCAGCTCGTTTAGTCTGTTGGCTAATATTTCTGTTTGTATGTTTGTATGTTTGTATTGTTGGTAATATAGGTTGGTGAATCTTCCCCTGGGGATGTGTTATGTTTAAGGTTTGTTATTGTGTGTTCTACCTCTTCTTGTGTTATATCTTTGTTCCAATTTGCTATCTGTTGTGGGATGGGATGTGGGAGCTGAATTTCTTGGAAATATTGGTGTATTAAGTCATCTGTGGGTTGGGGGTTCTGTACAGTCTTTATTTAGGTTATAAAGTTTGGCGTAGTAGTTTAACAAAATGGTCTGCTATGTGTTTGGGGTCTGTCAGTTTAGCTGTGGGGGTGGAGAGGTAGGCTATTCTGGATTTAGCTTGTTGTTGTTTGAGTTGAGATGCTAAAAGCTAATTGGCTTTGTTCCCCATCGTGTAGTAAAATTGTTTTAACAGCTTAAGTCTATATTGGGTTTTAGCGTATGAGAGTTCGTTAAGTTTGGTCCTAGTTTCTGCTGTATCATGTTGTGTTTGAGAAGAAGGTTTGAGTAAATTAGTTTTTTCTAGTTTGCTGAGCTTAAGTTCTAGTTGGTGGTTTTGATTTACCATTAACATTTTCTTCCTTTTAGCCAGGGATATAAGCTCCCCTCTTATGACGGCCTTATGGGCTAGCCATAGTGTTTGAGGGTCCGTGGTCGGCTGTTTTGTTATTTAGAAAGTATTGCTTAATTTTTTTGTCTAGAGTTTCTCTGTATTCCAAGTTTGATAGAATTGACTCATTGAGTCTCCATTTCCCCTTGGCCTGTTTGTGGTAAGTTGGCCACAGTTCCATACTCACTGGTGCATGGTCTGACCACGTACGGAGGCCTATCCATGCCTTAGATATCTGAGACGTGGTTTGTGGGTCTGCAAGGAGTAGGTCTATTCTAGTGTGGGTGTTATTTCTGGGGGGAAAAGTACGTGTAGTCTGTTTCTCTGGGGTTTTTGGCTCTCCAGTCATCTGTCAATGCATGTAAATGTAGCAGGTCTCTGAATTTGCATGCTGTGGCTTTGGGTAGTAGTTTCTGTTCTTTTTTTCGGTTCCTCGTATGCCCCATTCCTTCTCTGTATTACGGCACTGGAGGATCTCACCCTCTTGCTGATGTACCTGCCTCGGTTGCTGAGGATTATCCTTGGTTTATCGGAGCGCGTTTACTTTGCGTCCATCTTGTGGGCTGGTTAGCTCCTCCTCCCCTAGTGTCTATTGTTTACCTTGCATTGCCAGTAGAAAACTAAGGCCTTTATTTGTTCTTTATTATTAGTCTATAAGCTACTTGATTGTAATTAATTTGGTCTTCTATTTTTGCAATGATGTATAACTGTGACGAACGGCACCCAATACTAAAACATTTGCTAAAAGTACCCTGATCTCAGCTCGGCTTCACCAGTTAAGTGACCACCTTTGGCCTCAGGAGGAGCCCTCAGATTGCTCAGATGCCACCTGGACTTATCAAGAGGTGCAAAGCTAAGAGTCCTGGCTAGCACAGGGGCACAATCATCTCACCAAGGATACTGGATTGAAGAATACCACCAAAGAGGAACAGACGGGCGGGACCAGCACAAGCGGAGAAGAATCGTCAGACAGGCCAGGATCAGGATTGGAGAGAGCAGAATAGTCAGTGGACAGGCAGAGGTCAGGTTTGGAGATAATCAGAGTAGTCACAAACAGGCAAGGGTCAGGATTGGAGAGAATCAGAATAGTCAGGCAAAGCAAGGGTCAATAACAGATGATCGGGCAGGAAATCATAGAGATATCATAGATAGTTTTAATCATAGAGATAAAACACCCAGGAACTTTCTAATCAGAACCTAACAATGGGCAACGATCAGTAGACTGGATTCCCTTTTATACAATTTGAATTTTGCGCCATTGCACGTTACGTCATCACGCCGGCACATAAACCCAGAAGTGTGCCAGTGTGCACACCATAGAGGAAGCCAGCACAGAAGGGCAAGGATGCACGCGGTGAGTGTCCCCGCCGGAGGCATGGCGGGTGCTCCCACATGCATTGGGGTTAGCCACTAGACAACCAGGGAAACTGTAAGCCACTAGACCACCAAGGAAACTGTTCATCACATTACCCCCTCCTCTAGGAGGGGTCACCGGACCCTCAAGCTTACTAGGAGACCTGGGATGGGACAGTCTCCTAACATGGTCAACCCTGACATCAGATTTTTTAAAAGGTTTTTATTTTGCATTTTAACAATAAACAAACAATTAAACATTATTTGTGGTTCCATCTTCTTATCATTGACATAATATAACAGAAGAAATTAACATTTCAGTCCTGTACATTTCTATAATTTTTAATTCAGTTCTAGCTCTGTCTCTGTTATTCCTACGTCTCTTGAGTAAACAGTTTATTTAGTTTTGCTATTGTTAGCCTATTGTCCTCCATAAGTTTAAGGTTCCTCTGTGGCTTCTAGTCAGCCTCGCGACACTAGATCATATTTCTGGGGGCACCCTCTTGCAGCGTAGGTGCACGATCTCATGTCCCTTGCCATCCTGGTGGATAGGAGACAGAGGGAGAGAAGGAATGAAAAGGGTTCCTCAAGTTTTTCTGGGGCTTCCAGTTATAAATCTGCCTTAGTTACCCCTGATAAGTTCCCAAAGGCTTCTGCACCCTCTCCTCTGGAGGAACCTATGCAAATAGGTGCTTCTCATCTAAACCCTGAGGAGAAGGCACGCAGGCGTTCGTTGTGTGGCGAGAAGGGTCACTTTTTAAACTTGTGTCCTAAGAGGCCGGGAAACTTCCAAGCCTATTTGGGTACAGGAGTTTCCTCTCCCCAATCTGCCTCAAGGATTCTGTTACCAGTCAAGTTAACCTGGCCTACGGGCTCTGTTTTGGTGTCCGCTTTTGTGGCCTCGGGGGCGGAGGGTAATTTTTTGGACCTGCCTTTGCAGCCAGACACAACATTCCTTCTGTCTCACTAAGTGTCCCCATGAAAATACTTGCGGTGGACAAGAGACCTTTAGGGTCAGGTAAAATTTCTAAAAAAACTGTGTGTTTATCAATGTGTACAGACAATCTCCACTGCGAGGAAATAGCCTTCTTCCTCATTGTGGGTGCTTCTTCCCCCCTTATATTGGGGTTACCCTGGCTCCAGGTTCACAATCCCCTTATTGATTGGGTGGCTGGGAGAGTTACTCAGTGGGGGTCTCAGTGTGGGGGTGTTTGTATTCCTCCGGTAGTGGCCACTACCATATTAGAAGGGTTGGCATCTGTCTATTCTGGTTTTTCTGATGTGTTTTCTAAAAAAGCAGCCAAGACCCTACCTCCACATCCGCAATATGACTGCCCAATTGATCTGGTTCCTGGGTCAACTCCCCCCCGGGGTAGAACTTATCCTCTTTCATTGCCCGAAGCCCAGGCAATGAAAGACTATATTAAAGAAAATCTGGAAAGGGGTTTCATTAGACCTTCTAACTCCCCTGGGGGGGTGGGCTTCTTTTTTGTAGGGAAGAAGGATGGCGGTCTTCGTCCCTGTATTGATTACAGGGGGCTTAACAAGATCACTGTCAAGAACCGCTATCCTCTCCCTTTAATTTCTGAACTCTTTGAACAAGTAAAATTTGCTAAACTTTTTCTAAACTTGATCTTAGGGGGGCTTATAATTTGATTCGAATTAGAGAGGGGGACGAGTGGAAGACTGCGTTTAACACCAGGGACGGCCACTACGAATATCTTGTAATGCCTTTCGGTCTCTGTAACGACCCTGCAGTGTTCCAGGAATTAGTCAACAACATTTTTCGGGGCCTGTTGGGAGTATTATTAGTGGTCTACCTTGACGATATTCTAATTTTCTCTTCCAATTTATCTGACCATCGTAGGCATGTCTGTGAGGTCTTATGTAGACTAAGAGAAAACAACCTCTATGCTAAACTGGAGAAATGTACCTTTGAGGTGGCTTCTGTTCAGTTCTTAGGTTTTATAATTTCCAGGGTCTCCAATCTGGATGGAGGAAGATAAAAGCGGCATGTGTGGAAAAAATCTTAAACACACAGGACAGGACCACGCCAGGAGGGAACAATTTCTTTTGCGTAATTTCACAGCACACGCTGAAGACTTTGGGAGCGCTGTTTGTTTTACCACAACCCCGGAGGCAGATCCGTGCAGGGAATCTAACCTTGGCTAAGGACGATCCCATCTCTTACATGTGATTTTAACAAATTTTAACAAGTATTTTTATTCCATGCCAATAATTCTCGTCATCAGTCTTTTCCTCCCCCAGTGTTGGTTGAAGGTCAGCCTGAGTATGAGATCCAAGAGTTCCTCGACTCCCGCCTCGTGAGAGGTAAGCTACAATATCTTACCAGGTGGAAGGGCTTCGGTCCTGAGGAGAACTCCTGGGTCTCAGTTGATGACATCAAGGCTGACCGCCTCAGGAAGCTATTCCATTCTAGGTTCCCTGAGAAGCCTGGGGGTTCAGTGGCCCCTCCTGGATAGGGGGGTAATGTGAGAACTCACCCTAGTGGTCTAGTGGTGGCGCAACGGGGATGCTCGCTGCGCCATCGGCGGGGACGCGCGCCATCGGCGGGGACGCCCGCCACGCCGTCCTCATCCTTCTGTGCAGGCTTCTTAGTGCGCGCAGCGCCGCAATTTATAGGCGCATGCACGCTGGCGTGATTAATTAAAGGGTATTTAAAGGGACATTTTTTACTTTTCATTGCCCGTGATAGGATTTGATTCCTGGTGCTTTCCTGAGTCTTTGTGCGTTTGTTCCTTATATCCTGCTAGTATTATTCCTGTGTTTGACCCAGCCTGTTACTGACTATTCTGATATCCGTAACCTGACCCTAGCCTGTACTTCGACTCCGATTCTGTCTCATCCTTCTGATTGATTACCTGGTTTGACCCTTGCCTGTCTGAAGATCCTTGTTATCTGCCTGCCTCGACCCAGCTTGCTTGACGACGAACTTGCCTAATAATATGGTACCGTGACCTTAAGCCTAACTGACTTTAACAACAGTCGTGCCCCTTTGCTTGCCAGAACTCCTCGCCTTGTTCCTTTTGTTAAGTCCAGGTGGCATCTGAGTAGCTGAGGGCTCCTCCCGAAGCCAAAGGTGGTCACACTACTGGTGAAGCCGAGCCGAGACCAGGGAACTTGGCATCTGTTCTGGTTTAGGGTGCCGACCGTGACAGTAGCCATTAGAGCTGACTTTTGCTATCAGTTGTTTGTATAATAATCTCACCCATCTAATAAATTGGTCTCCCAAATCTCTTTAGGGTTTCCCATAGGTACGGCCATTCTATGGAGTCAAACGCTTTAGCAGCATTTAATGACACTACTACTCGTGAGCCATGGTTACTATGGGTTACATGGAGATTTGTGAACAGTCTTCAAATGTTTATATTTGTAGATCTATTGGGCATAAATCCAGTTTGGTCTGGTTCAACTATTTCCTCTATAGTTTGCTTTAGTCTGTTAGCCAGGACCTTAGCAAATACCTTGGCATCTGTATTTAACAGGGAAATTGGTTGATAGGACTCACAGTTAAGTGGGTCCTTCCCTTCTTTCGGGATGACCACAATCACTGCCTCATTGAAGGAGGGAGGAAGATGATCTTCCTCAGTGGCTTGTATTATTGTTTTGTGTAGCCAGGGGGAGATTATTTCACTGGCATTTTTGTACCAGTCCGCCGGGAAGCCATCAGGACCAGGTGTTTTGTTGGATTGAAGGGAGGCTATTGCATCTTGCACTTCTACTAGGGTAATAGGGACAAATAAGGAGGGTATTTGCATGTGGTGACAGTTGAGGAAACTGAATATCATCGAGAGTTTATTAATTGCTCTGGTGAGTAATTGACTTTTGTGGCATATAGAGTCTGGTAGTAAGTTGCAACAGCATCAGCTATCTGAGAGGGGTTTGTTACTATGCTGCCTGAGGGGGAGGTAATTTTGGGGATGGTGTTGGATGGAGTTTGGGATTTCTAGAGGTATGCTAGGATTTTCCCATTCTTTTCCCATTCTTTTTTCCTTTGAAGTTCTGCTGAGTAGCCTGGGAAGATGGATACTTTTTTCCACTTCAACATAATGTATGGGCTTTGTCTGGTAGCTTGTAGTATGGCATTATGATCTCTAAAGTTTAGCAGTCAAATTAGGAAGGGTCTGGGTGGCGCCCCTGGAGGAGGGCTCCGGCCTGGGACTCGGATGAGAAGATGGCCTTGGGGACTCCCTTAGCCAATTTTCCTGCAAAGGCTACTGTGTCATTTCCTTCTGCTCTCTCGGGGAGCCCCGCAATACGCACATTGTTGTGTTGCTGACGGTTTTCATAGTCGTCTAGCTTATCAGTGCAAGTTCTGAGTTTTATTTCCATGAGTGTTATTGCTGAAGGGACTGAAGTGTCTTCCAGACTTGAGATTCTATTTTCTGTCTCACTCACTCTTTCAAGTATATTTTGGAGGTCAGCTCGGAGCAGCGAGATGTCAATTCTTCTATTTTGGTGGATAGTGATGTCCTGCATTCTGTAATAGCACCTAATATCAGTTGTGTCGCAGGCTCTGGCTGCGGTGTTGGGGAGCTTTCTGTCGCCATCGTCCTTTTGCGGGGAGCCAGTTTGGGGGGGGTTGTCTGGCAAATTGCTTGAGTTTTGATGCCGCATCCACCTTTAATTTATGTGTTTTGCTGCTTCTCATCTTATGGAGGATAGCGTTTTTTGTAGGTTCTGTGTTTGTTGTTGGGGTAGGATCTTTGAGAAAGCATGAAATCTATGGTACACAGAGCTCTCACTGGGAGTTTCTACATTTGTCCAGGGTCCCGCAACTGTTCTGTATCAAAGGGCAATTTTTTTAAAAAATATTTTTATTCATGTGCATGTCAACCATGAACTTCTTACATACATATTAAGCGATTTTCATAATAGCTTTAATGCTCACGAACTGCTGTCACAATTTCTAGAAAGCATGTTGATTGCTGCATCTTATGCTGGAAACAATGTTACAGAAATATACGGTTTTTTAGTTTCCTGTATGTAGTGAGTGGTTACATGACATGAAAGAATTTAAAGATATGACTTTGTATCATAAAAATCTTAGGCATTAACAAAGAAAAACATCACTGTTTTGTTTATCAATACAATTTGTTTTACAAGTAAACAAATAATTTAACTAAACTAAGGAATTTTCCCCAATGTGCTTCTAATTATTTCTATGATGAATAGATTATATTGTGCATAGGAGCTCATTATGTTAGATCTATACTGTTAACGTATCTCCAAATCTGTATCTAACCCATGGTCCCCATATTTTTTGTATAGTTGACATCTTATCAAGTGTTAGCCCTGTTAAGCGTTCATTTACATATATCCAATCAATCTTATTTTTAAACATATTGTAATTTATTGATGGGGACTTCCAACATTTGGCTATGGTTTGCCTTGCCGCTAAGAAGATATGATTCAGCAATTTGCATTTTAGTTTCGGTATTTCTTTTGGTGGCAGACTCATCAAGGCCTCGTATGGGTTTTTCTGTAAGTTTATGTAGAGGACCGAGAAGATTAATTGGTACACTCTCCCCCAGAATCTAGCTGCTCTTGGGCATGACCACCAAATATGGCCCATTGAACCTGGTGCTGTGCATCCCCGGAAGCATTGGTCGCTTGGTAAGTGATAAATCTGAGCAAGTCTCACCGGTGTAAGATACCATCTCGTGAGTACTTTATAGCCTGCTTCTGTTAGAATTGTGTTAATTGAGCTATGTTTCAAGTTTGACCATGCTCTGGACCAATCCTCGTCCGTTATGGTGCTACCCAGCTCTTTTTCCCAAAGCTTTACATATTTGAGGTCTGAGGTTTCCCTCGGTGTTAGCATGTTTCTATATATTAAAGAAAGTGATTTAGGTGGGATAGTTTCATTGTAGCACCATCTTTCAAAATAAGTTTGAGAAGCTGTATCTGGAGGATATCTCTTCCATCTCTCAGTTGCCCAGTGAAGAAGCTGGGTAGCCCTAAACACTTCAGATTCTGGAAGGTCGAGCCTATCTTTTAGATAAGTCATTGTACATGGTCCTCTGACCGTGGTAATGTGAGAAAATCTCTTAACTTTTTTGGAAGTCCACCACGAGAATACTTGGGCTGGGATGTCAGGTATGAACATTGGGTTGCAAATGATTGGAGCCACCGGAGTATGAGGGGAAATAAGAGCATATTTTTTAGCATTCGTGTCCCATAAGGAAAGTGTGTGTGATAAGCTGGGACTTGTGATCGTGGGTCTATCTTTCTGTGGGGTCCACACTAGTGCTTCAGCTGAGAATGGGTGTGTTAAGGTATTCCTATATGTAGGGTTGGTATCTGTGCCAGTTGGGAAGCCAAAAAGTATTTATATAAATTCGGTAGACCAAGACCCCCATCTAGCTGACGCCTGTATAAAGTGTTCTTATTTACCCTAGGGGGTTTCCCTTTCCAAATAAATGCCAATATGGACCGTTCAAATTTTTTAAGGTCATCCATTTTGATGTTTATAGGGAGTACTCTAAATAAGTATAATATTTTCGGAAGTAGTGTCATTTTTATAGCTGTAATTTTGCCCATCCAGGAAATTTGATATTTCCCCCAATCCTCTAGCATCTTGCATAGTTTTTTGTAGATGAATGGGTAGTTAGCTTGGTATAGTTGATGGTATACTGGGGTATAGTGTATTCCCGAGTGACCCAAAAGTTTGCAAAGTATCATAGAGATTTGGGAGAGAGGTTAGTGGGCGAGTGATTATTGCTATGACGTCATCCGCGAATAGACTTAGTTTATGTTCTGTGGGTCACAGCGTTATACCATGTATATTGGGGTTAGATCTAATAGATATCGCCAGTGGTTTGATCATTAGTTCGAAATGGAGTGGGGAGAGAGGGCAACCTTGTCTATTTCCTCTGGAAATAGAGAATGTGGGGGATGCGTGTGGACCGATAGTAATTCGTCCTAGCGGGTTATGATATAACGCTGCGATCCATGTGTCACGGACACGGTACTCCCAACCGCACGTGACTTCAGGTGTGGCTGTCAGGGGTCACTCACTCAGTCTCTCACCCACCTTGCGCACAGGTTAGACTAGCAGAACAGCACCCCAAACACCAACCAACACCCACAAACACACACAACTTGCTGCCACCACTCTCAACTTCACACTGGTGTTGAGAGAAACCAGGTATTCTAGTAGTGAAGGGGTTAATTCAAACACACACTTCCTACCAGCACTCAAATGGTTAACTAGCATACATACAGACTAGCATTCCCATTCAGCATGGAGAGGGTTAAGGCTCACGATTACTCTCTTTCAGGCTAGGTTCTTTTAGAGCACCAACGACAAACTTATTAAGTTATAATTTTAATATTATAAAAGGTATAACAGTGCAGTTAACAAAAATGATATTACAAAAAGAGACATACAATCAATAATACAAACAGTTATAAAATAAAAAGGGAAAACATGGAAAACCTATACTTAGCTTCAAGATATAGAATTCCTGGTCCTGGAGGCTAGGGGAAACAAACGGGACAACTTCCAATCGCAATTGGTCCTCCAAAGTAAATCCAACTCTTAGTCAGAAGAGCTTACTATTTATCAGTGATTTCAGGGCATCAGGTAACTACACACGCCCCCCTCCCTCAGGAATGTAAGGGGGCATGGCCTAGCAGGACACAGATTGAGTTTTTATGACCTCCTGGGAGAAGCAACTGGACCAAGAATACAATGATCATAACTCCCTATAGGAACATAGGAGAGATATGATATTATATTCATTGGTTATGAATTCTCTCCTGGATTCCATAGATACTAAACATCAATACTGTGTGACCTGCCCCTGCCCCGATATTCACATCGGATACATAGAGTACCAAACCTAGTCATGTTTGGTCTCATCTGAAAGCCAATATTAATTTGAACCCATCACCAGTTTTTAACACTGTTGGTACAACAGGTCTGGGTTCTGTGAGGATGAATATGTTTTTGGTTGTGTTATTTGTGACCTTCCCTTCACCTGTGAGAAGCCTTTGTGTGAACTTTAAAGGAATTGTTCAGTATAAAAGTAAAAACTGGGTAAACAGATAGGCTGTGCAAAACAAAACATGCCTTCAATATAGTTAGTCAGGCAAAAATGCAACGTATAAAGGCTGGAGTGACTGTAAGTCTAACCTAGCTTTTCAGCTCTCTTTTGTTTACACTGACTGGTTACCCTGGTTACCAGGCAGTAACCAATCAATGACTTGAGGGAGGGCCACATGGGTCACAACTGTTGCTTTTGAATCTGAGCTGAATGCTGAGGATCAATGGCAAACTCACTGAACATTTATGTCCCATGTGGCCCCCCCTCAAGTCGCTGACTTACTCAGATTTAGAGAGCTGAAAAGCAGGATGTTGTGTTGTATTCTGTTATATGAGACATCCACTCACTCCAGCCTTTATACACCACATTCTTGGCCAACCAACCACATTAGAAACATTTTCCACTTTGCACAGCCTATCTATCTACCCAGCCCCCACTTTTACCCTGAACTGTTCCTTTAAGTTCTCCCTCCTTGGGCTGTCCCTCCTATTATTTTATGGCTCTTTATAAGCCAGGGCTTGGAGAAGGGCATAAGAGGTTGTGATCCTGTTACACATGGCTGACTCCAGACCTTAGTGAAGAGAGGCCTGTTATGTGTTTAATTTAGTCAGAAATGCTTTTCCATGATACCTTGGCCTGTTTTATTAGCTATTACAGGCCTGTATCATGACACCATGTTTTAAATTTATTTCCGAAACCCCATTCTTGGAGGGAGCGGTACATATAAGACCAGGTCACTGAGTTGAATGCTTTTTGGATGTCTAGTTTCAATAGCATTGCTGGGATTTTAAGTGTTTGGGCTTGGTTTGTTAGAATTGTGAGTCTGCGGATCGCATCTGTTGCCTGTCGTCCTCTCACGAAGCCCACCTGATCCCTGTGGATCATATTGGGGAGGATGTCGTTTAACCCCGCTGCTAGAATTCCTGATAAGATTTTTACATCTATATTTAGTACTGAAGTCGGATGGTAATTTTTACAGTCTGTAAGATCTGAATGGGGTTTTGGGATAGGAGTGATATTGGCAGTGAGGGACTGCTGTGGTAAGGTGTCGCCCATCAGTAGGTGGTTGAACATTTTAGTGATATGTGGTGTGAGAATATGGGAATATTTTTTGTAGTATATGGCTGTGAGGCCGTCTGGGCCTGGGGCTTTGGAAGGTTTAAGATTTTTAATGGCTAATTTAACTTCGCTTTCTGTGATCTCCAGTTCTAATATGCTTTTGGAATCTTCATTAAGTTTAGGAAGCCGGAGTTCTTTAAAGAAGGCATCCAGTTTGGATGAAGATATGGGCTTCGGGGAATCGTATAGCTTCTTATAAAATCTATGAAACTCATTAAGAATTTTAGACATAGAATTTGTGGTTTGCCCTGTAGAGGTTCTACTATTTGATATTGGGGTGTAATCTAGCCTGTTTCTCAAACGTCTAGCGAATAGTCTACTAGGTTTATTTGAGTAGAGGTAGAAATGTTGTTGTGTCCATTGGTTTGCAAGCTGAGCTTTAGTAGTTAGGACTAAGTCCAATTCTATCCGGGCCTTATGTATTTGACTAGAGAGATCTCTTTCAGGATTAGCTGTTTGGGTCAAAATCAGATCATTTAATTGTCTAGACAATCTTTCTAATTCGGCGTTGCGGAGTTTTTTGCGTCTGGCCCCCAGTTGAATCATATGACCTCTAACCACTGTTTTATGTGCTTCCCATACCATGGCATGGGAAGCCACTGAGCCCACATTATTTATGAAGTATTCTTTGAGGATCTCTTCTAGTTGTGTTGCGTTCTCAGGTTTTTTAAGTAAGGTGTCATTTAATCGTCATCTGTCATATATTTTGGGTGTCTCTTGGAATGTTACCTTGTAGGAGATCGGGGAATGATCAGACCAGGGTACTGTTAAGATTCTGGATGACTGAGGTTTGGGGGCTATTGACTGAGAGACCCATATATGATCGATTCTCGTGTACAGTTTATGGGGGGCTGAATAGTGGGAAAACTGTTTGACACCTGCGTGGAGTTCTCTCCAGATGTCCAACCAGCTCATACTATTGCATAACTTGCCAATTTTTTTTGCCCTCCATAATCAAAGGTAATGATGTTAGGTTCGTTACTGTTGGTTGCACTGATCTATCCCAGTATTTATCCAACACAGCGTTGGTATCGCCTCCCATTATTAAATGGCCTTCCGCCCAGTTTGATACAAAGGCGACCAACTTTTCAATTTATATTGAGCTGTATTGGGTGCATAGTATGTGATCATTGTGAGTTTATTATCGTTGAACCACAGTTTAAGAGCCAGGATCCTCCCTTCAGGGTCCATATATTTATCTATGATTTGAATGGGAAGGCCAGCGTTGAAACATATGGCTACTCCTTTTGTTTTGGAGACCCCATTGGCCATATAAATCACTGGATATTTTTTATGAAGGTATTTGGGGTATGAAGTAGTAGAAAAGTGCGTTTCTTGGAGATATATGATATCAGCTTGTGCTGAGGAATAGTATGAGAAGGCATTTCTACGTTTAATAGGCAAGTTTAGGCCTTGAGCATTATGTGAAATTAGTTTTAGACTCATGTTTGATAGTTATATTTTGTGCAACCATGTGGTTTACTGTATTTGGGGGAGGATGCTGGCTCAGATTTACTTCAGATCTGAGGGACTTCAGTCTGAATTGGTAGATTCTATTCAAGACCGCACATTGGGGATTCCTAACCAACATAATAAACAAAAACATTAAATACAAACATTTAGCTTGAGTATTCATAACAAATTTCCAAACTATGAGAGTGAATAAAACACTTAGAAATTCTAAACTGCACTGTTGTGTGCAGGTCATGTAGTATGTCTACCCAGGACGTGTCCTGGAGGAAGGGAGACTTATACTACTAGGTAGGGGGTACCAGACTGTCCCACACAGCCTAGCTCCTGTAAGCTGACTGACGGGAGAGCCCCTGATTATACGTATTGTGTGATGCGCCCAGTAATTCAACGGGGAGGGGATGGAAGAGAGCAAAAAAAAAAAAAAAAGGGAGGATAGAGGAGGGGGGAAATAAATAATGACTTCCTTTTCTCCTCTCTTGTTAAATAGCATATCGGAAGTCCTGAGCAATTTTGAATTGGTGTTATATGACCATCAGGTCTGACAGATTATAAGGTCTTATCGTGGCTGAAATGGTGTCAGGGTGGTTCTGCCCGTCGTGGTGTCAGTGGTGATCTGTTGGAGCTTGGTGGTGATCTCTGGACTGTAGACCAAATTGGTGAGACATGCCGTGGAGAGGGATGTGGTGACTTGGCTGGGGAGGTAGGAGTTGAAGCGTCTGCTAATCGCAGTGTTCTCAGGAGTTTCAGGCCTTCTTGGTGAGTTGTAATGCGATAGTTCTGATTATTGTGTGAAAAGGCTAGACCGAATGGGTACAGCCAGCGGTATCTAATTTGGTGGGCCTGGAGGGTTGTTGTAACTGGTGCAAGCGACTTACGTTTCTGGAGTGTGACCGGAGCTATATCCGCGTATATCTGGAATTTCACTCCATCATGTGTCAGGGATGGTTGGCGGCGAGCCGCTTGTAGAATCTCCACTTGCCTTTTGTGGAAATTTAGTCTTAGGATAAAATCCCGTGGTGGATCATTAGGCCTTGCTGGTCTTAAGGCCCTATGGATCCGGTCACATTCCATCCTTTCTTGGGGTATTTTTGGCTCTAAGGCTGTAAAGATTTTTTGTATTAGTACTGGTAGGTCCGTGTATGTCTCTGGTATTCCTCTTATCCTCAAGTTGTTCCTGCGTGATCGGTTATCTGCGTCTTCGATTTTGTCCATGGCTTCCCTCATTTGGTCTTGCAGGTCACAGATGTCTTTTTTTGTGTGCATCCAAGACTGTAGTGATATCGTCTACCTTGTGTTCAAGGAGATCTGTCCTCTGGCCTAGCTCGTGAAGTTGTTTGGCGATGTCAGAAGTAATGGCGGTCGCCGTCGCTGCCAGCTCTTGCTGCAGCATATTTTTAAATTTGTCTAGCAGAGCGGCCTCTCGATCCGGCTGGAAGCCCTGTTGTGGTATATTTGGTCCCTCGCTCGGCTGTAACCATGAGTCTTCTTGTGACGACATGGCGGGAGGCGAAGGGGTTTGCGGCCTAGTCAGCAGGTCCGCGATGTTACTTTGGTCTCGCGTGTTTCTGTTAGGAGGCCCTTTCTGATCTTTTTTTCGGCGCCGATATGCCATAAATTATTTCTGTTGAGAGTGTGAGCCAAGGGACACTCTTTTTCACCTTCAAAGTGCTGATTCTGGGTGCTAGTCAGGAGGTTCTGGCTGTGTGGGTGAGGAGCGACCTTAGGTTGCGGCCATCTTGGATCGCGCCTCACTAGCGCCCCCCATCAAAGGGCAATTTTTATCTCCTATCTGTTGGGTTAGGATTTTCCCCAGGGTGCCATATATTATCTGGCCAGTAGTGCTGTGCAACTTTGTTTAGGCCACAGATTCCCTTTGCTGTCAGTCTAGGTTGCAGTGTAGGTCTGGTGTGTAGCAACACAGGGCTAATTGCCCTGCCTGTGTCCCAAGCTGAATACCTTGGCCTTCAGCTCTTCTCAAGACAGTCTATGCGGCCGTAAAGGTCCCACTGTGTCTCCTGTCCCCTTCACAGTACCTCCCAGCGTTGCCCTGCTTCCTCAGCGGCACTCCCGCACAGCTTCGTTAGAACCGGGCCACCAGTTACTCACAGGCCGAGCTCACAACTATGCGAGTCCCCGGCTTCGGGACTAACTAGAACGCAACTGCAGTTCAGGCCCAGATGCGGTTGGAAGGCTCGTTTCAGCCCAAAGTTGCAGCGGCACCCTCTCCACACAGCTTGGAGTCCGCTGGTAGGTGCTGGGCTCCTTATTTCAGGGTGATATGGATTATTTATTCAGAGCCCCAGGAGTATGGGGTGCCGTTTGTCCCAAATACATTCTGTATACAAAACTATCCCTGATAC
>CM044437.1:31811807-31822633 GCA_024363595.1 Xenopus borealis | reverse complement strand
AAACAAAAACACAGTTTGGACTATGCCATTTTCAGTTTACACTGGTATACTAGCAGCTGTGTGGGCCAATGACAATATTCTGGGTTTTTTTGTAGTTCCATAGGTGACCAAATGATCACTGTTTTCCCCAAGGCTGTTTTTTTCAATGCCCAAACAGTCCTCTGCATGACATGGGGCAGAGACAAATACCTGCCTTCCCCCCAAACTAGCCTAGAAATAACCCACTCACCATTCATTTATTAGTTGGAGTCTTTAGGCCACAGCTTTATTGCACAGACATAATTTAACAATAGATAATACAGATATAAATAACCATTTATTAACAAAATTGTAAACATACAATGTGAACAGTGATATATTAACTTATAATCCTCTGCAAGGCCCCTGGCAATGGACCCAATTAGGTGCATGCAATCGTACCAGCCACCAGCCACTTGTGCCTTCTAGCATAATGGATACACTGGATTGCATGCTACCCCCAACACCACATACCCTCCCAGAGACCCCCAACACCACATACCCTCCCAGAGACCAATGCTCTTAGAGAGGAACACCACCAACCAAGTTCCATTTACCAACTTGGGACTTGGTAAAAACTCCAGCTTCTCAATTAACTCTCGCCATTGCCAGGGACCCGCCGCCCGGCTGTGACAACGGGCTAACCCCTCTTATCACCTCTTGGTTAGTTAACCCAATACTCACCATTCCACGTCCACTTAACCTGTGCCCCACTCACCCAGGCCACAATTGTGACATCTAGCACAAAGGGTTAATACAAAGGGGTGGGACTCCTTTTTCTCTTCCAAAATGGATGCCCTCCTTAGCAGTTAGTGCTATAAGTCCCCTTAACTCCACCCCCCCCAACTACATCACTAAACCCCACAACTAATCCCCTGCCAGGCAGCTCTGTCCCACCCCTGTCATGTACCCTTTGCCAGCATACACTGTCCAGGGTTTTGCTTTTACTTCATTGCTGTGAAAATTATGAGAAGTATCACATGGTGTCAAACTCTAGTTGGAGAAGGAATATTTTTTGAGTCACTTTCTGCATCGTGATGCATGCTATGAAAGTCCTTAATCTGAAATGACTGAGTTTCTTCCTGTTTTGGCACATTGTACTATCTGAAAGACACCAAGGAAAATACAATTTGTTAAATATGGTAATAAATCAACAGTTATCGTTACAAGACTAGATATATCTTTTTTTAATTTAAAATTTTTATTTCTTTTCAGATAACATAAAGAATTGAGAGAAAGGAAAACTGGTGAAAACAGGAAGGTAAGGAAAACTGTGGGTAGGGAGGTTTTGTGGGAGGTTGGGGGGGTTGTGATGTGCATAGTCCAAGAGACTAGATATATCTTTATATGTATCTATTAGGAGCCATTGGCCTCATTTTTGTACAATAATTGCATTCCTCCATGGAATAGGCTGCACATTCTTCAGCTGTTTCAAAGAAACACAATTTTTTTTTTCTCTGCTAGGTGACTCAACGATTTTGCAAATGCATATATACTTGTGTTTACAGGTATTAGGCAAAGTTTATAACTATGCCCCTAATTCACAGTCACAGTTGGCTTTGTATCTGACCCTTAGCTACTGAAGCATTGTTACCATTTATAGCATAATGTTCTAAAGGGGTTGATAAGCAAATGATGAAATTTCACCAAAATACATTGGAGTCAATCGGAAGGTAAAATTTTATTGCATTTTTAAGACTTTGCAATAACATTGTCTCATTTCCACTATGCCACGACTGTGTAGGAAAAGAGACGTTTCCCATTGTGCCTGTGTAAATTCTGGAAGGAAGATCTGTGATGTCACTGTAATGTGATCACCTGGACTGTAGGCCACTAAAAAACATAATGTTGACATCATGGGGCATATTTATTATCAGGTGGAAAAAATGGTGGAATAATGGGCCCACATTGGCAGGCATCTCCCTGTAAAAACCGGCGTAATTTTATGCACATTATCTTTGAGCAACTTCTGCTAGAACTTACTTACAAAGGTCTGTAACAGTGTAAAATAACAGTGGTAAATCTGGCATTTGTCATTTATTTTACACAGCTTTTTACACCATATTTTCAAAAAATGTATTTTACACAGCATAATAAATATGTGCCGTGGTGTATGGGGCGAGTTTTTGGTTTTCAAACAATGGTTCTATGTAATTTATTTTAGGACATTATTTTCTTTAATTGCATTTATTTCTTATAACTAAAATAGCCAATATACATATAAAAATTTCCTTAATGCACAAAGAACATGCTGATTAGAGACGTAAAATTCCCACCCCCCCAGTATAATATTGGAGAAAAAGTGTGGCTCTCTAACTAGGAATCTAAAGGTTAATTCTTCCAAGCTGGGCCAAAGATTTGTTGGTCCTTTCCCATTATTGAGAAAATTGAGAGATGCATATTCCCAGTGTCTTCCATGTGTCCCTTTTGAAGCCAGCCATCTCCTATAGATATTCATCTGACCAGCCATCTCCTCCTCCTGTTCTTGACAATAGTCAACAAGCAAACGAAGTAGAAAGGATCCTGGATTCTAGAACCTTCAGGGTTATGTTGTGGAGCTTTCCACTTTGCATCAAAGATGGAGACACCCAGTGCCACACATGAGGTGGTTCTTTCACCATTGCCTGCCTTATGAACAGATGGTATAGATAATATATATATAATATATACGTGTAAAGAAAACACGTGACATATATTATAAACTCACAGAGGGGTCAACCATCCAATCTGGCTACCCTTTCATTAAAGTTGTAAATTTGCCATTAGCATTTTGTCACACGAACACCACCCTAAGAGAGAGCTAGAATTGGAGTGAAAAAGTGGAGGAATGCTATGCATGCTCTGCTTAGCAAAGAATGTTAAAAACAATCCCCTCCCATCATTCTAGGCCACACCTATTGTTATAATACACCTAACTCACCAACTCTTTCTAGTTTCACTCACTTTATTTCCTTCTAAGGAACAGTTCGATGCCCAGTGTGCATAGATCTACCTTGTAAGTGGCCTGTAAAGACCCAGGGCCGTATTTCCTTTTTCGGCGCCCTATTCTGCGTGGTCCTAGCACCCCTGGTCCTAGTGCCCGCACTGCTCCCCTACTTGAGTGCACGCAAGCAAGCACAGGAGCACTGGGAAGCTGCGTGCCCCCAGTGCTCCACAGAAACCAGCTCGGTGGCATGCCGCCCCTCACATTTTGCCGCCCCTCACACTTTGCCGCCCTAGGCCCGGGCCTTTGTGGCCTCTCCACAAATCCAGGACTGTAAAGACCCCAAAATTAAAACTGTGCATATGACTTTTTTTTTTTTTTTATCCTCAGCATATTCTATATCACCCCATACATTTGTAATGTCATTTTCTCACCATTCCTCAATCTGCTACTGTTCTCTACCTTTATTTACTATATTTGTTTCCCCTATTCTCTTCTTCTTTTCTGTTCACTGTAACCCTCTCTGATGCCTCCAGATAAATCTATGTAACACTTCTCAATCTCTGCTCTACTTTTCTCACTGCAATATTTTCCTCTCCTTATCTTCTACATTCGCTTTTTAACCTTTGAATGCAGAAGTGTGAGGAGATAAGAAACTCCAGTATTACAATAAAAAAGTTAAACATTAAAAAATCTTGCATGCGCCCTGAATGCCATTTCACAAAAATAAATCTGAAATCAGGCCCTGTGCATCCCTCCCCAATTCTAGCACTACTCAAAGGCAGGATAATAGCAGTATCCCAGCATTGTTTATAAGTATCATTTTAACCAAATAATTAATTAACCAATGAATAGAATTCAGTTGTAATACTGATCCAACAAATAAAACATGTATACCAATAAAGATATACTAAAAATATATTTTAAGTATATCTTTATTGGTATACTATTTTATTTTTTGGATCAATATTATCTTGCAAGTTTTGCAATTTACTGTTCTCTTTTAGTTCTTTAACAATTTCGGTTAACCACACAGTTATATGCTCTGCCAATTGTAGCCAATGTAATGCTTATTAGCTATTAACTGTACTGCACTGTTGAACTGTATTTGCTTATTTATTGAGGGTTTACCTTAATCTTCACATCCTAAATTATAATCATCTTGCTTCTCATCCTTTCTTTCATCAATTGCTTTATTTTTTGGAGACCAAGTCATTTTATTTTCCTTTTTTAGTCTCCTTCTGGCATTGGCAAACCAAGTAGATACTTGAGTGAGATTCATCTTGGTAATAATGGCCAGCATTATCTTTTCACCCTTAGTAGGGTATGGATTCTTCCTGTGTTCATATAACCAGGTTTTAAGGGTAGTTGTGTTCTCCCTGGTTGCATTTTTACGCCTAGAAGAGCAAGTTATATCCATTGATCCAAACCTTGGAACAGATAATAAATATTTGATACGTTATTCTCACAGAATAGGAAAGAAAAATGTAGCATTAAAATACAATATAAGTAGAATGAATCTTTCTAACTAAGTAGGTCAGTGAAATATTTAATAGCCATAGTTATTTTAATAATTATGAGCACTCCACCTTTGTACTCTGTGTAGCACAAAATGTCTGAGTAATAAGAGTTATTATATTCTGTTATGTTTCTTTGATTTGTATGTGTAAAGGGTTTTGGAAAATTAATTTGTTTGAAAAATATATCATTATTGTACTTTTAATATATAGTATATAGATATTGTACTTTCAAAAATAATAAAATATTTAGTTTACAAGATTTAACTGTGCTAAGTGTGCATTATTTCAATGAGTCTCCAGAAAGGCTGGTGATTAAAGAATATATCAGTAGTTGGAATACTTTCTGCAGATGATTGTTGACTGCATTTACTGTATGTTTTGCTAATATTTGCTTCTTATATTGACAGGACAAATGTCTGCATGAGTATTTCCATATATACACAATTATTAACAAATATCTATCTAACCATACACACAAGCATATCAATGCACCATTCTATTCTATTATATGTATTATAACAAATATGTTGATTCTGTGCCATGGTCACATTTAGACATATAACATATGCAAAGGGCTTAAAAGGTTTTAAAAAGAACCTGTAATTTGAAGATCTTGGTAAAAGAGTTGTTCTTAAGTTACAGTATCTGTTTTCTAGATATGGCTCACATTTTATGCCATGGAGGATTTTTATAGTTTTCAGTTTTGACATAATTTATAAAAAGGCTCATTACTAAGAAGACTATATTCAGCCTGTACAAAAATGAAAACATATACATATTTAATAATGTATGAACCTTTAGCTGTCTCTAACAATATATAATTATACATATTAAATTCAATTATAGCTGTGTATTATCAATACGATGGTCAGTTTTGTCTCAGCCCACCACCCTAAAATATTTTATTAGCTTTTGATATAACATATTACCATGTTCATTCAGTGTTGCATCTCAAAACTGAATGGGACTCAGTAGGTTAATAAGAGTAAGAGCTATTTGTGTAGTTGCTTTGGGATTTTTCAGATATAATATTAGTCCCTTGGAAATTGAATAGTTTGATGTCTGCACCAGCCTCACACACAGAATATTAGTTATTCTTGAAGATCAAAAGTAATGTTACCTGTCATACTGGTACTGCCCCAAGGAGTGCTCATATGGATAGTAAACAGCAGGTTGAGCTATCCCTGGGTGCAAAGAGCTGGTGCTTTCCTTCATTTCATATTGTGGAGTCTGCCCACAGGAAAAATCATTCACATATAAGTGATATACAAATATAGAGCCAACATACAGATAATATAATAAAAAATGATGTTGATTAAAATCCTGAAAATGTTTGAATTCTTTAATCTTTTCATTACAGAAAAGCCTAAAAAATAACCATAATTCACAGTATAGAATATATTGTTGTAAGTCAATGTAATAAGAGCATTTTTAGCAATAATTCAAAGGACACAGAATACAGTACATAAATTATATTAGTATATTTTAAGTCAAATTTAGATTTGATACACATTTTGAAAAGCTGAGAAACAAGACATGGTCTTTTTAGTCGTTAAAAGTTTTTATATATGTGAAACACTATAAAATGTGAAACACCATAAAATATTGACAGAAAAATCTATTTTACTCACCAAGGTGGGGAAAACTGTTGCTGGTTCAGTGCTGTAAGGAACATAACTGGCATATGCTGTGCTGGCTGTGGAGTAGGTGGTGTTGTGCACTCCCAAACTAAGATCAGTTCTACTGCTGACCAGCAGTCTGTTCTCATATGAAGGACAATAGAGTGATGGGGTCTGGGCAGAGATCACAGGGACATCAGGTAGGGATCTGGGAGCAGAATCATAACACATTGTGCTGGGATTTGTTGAAACCAGAAACTGCAGACAGAATAGCATACGTTTGATCACCTGAAGCCCACTTTGCCAAATACTTAGATTACTAATTACCCTCTGGGAGTACATTTTTTTCTGTATCTCCTTTTTCTCATTCAAACCACAGATAGCACAGAGGATGCCACAATAACTTCCAATGAATCTTATTTTAATCATATTTAAATATTCTTGTAGTGCAAAATGTGGAAAATGTGTTTGTTGAGAGTAAGAAATATGATACAATATGTGAAAAAGACTTCCAAAGACAGGAACAAATGTGGTCTCAATACTGTACAAGAAAAGATAAAATAATCACTGTAGATTATTTTACTTATTATTTGCCCAAAAGCATTATTGCAGAAAAAAATATACAGTATTAACAATGCACTATAAGCTGTATGTTTTTATAGTGAGCATAAAAAAGTTTAAATGTGAATTACATGTATAAAAAACATCAAAAATGAATTACATAGTACAGGCATTTATTTATAGGTTTAGTATACTGTAAGTACTGAAGAATTTGAATGAGAATAATTCACTTACCTGGGAGTTGCTACAGAATGGATATCCAAATTGAACAAACGACATCTCCGCTATACAAAACAATTCAACAGATTTTTGATTCCGATGCACACGTATGGCCTCTTTACTTAATTATTCATGATTGCATTTAAGAAGAACAGCATCCCTCAAGTCTGCAGGATAATGCTTTAAGGCAGTTATCTGGCTCCTCGTTAAAAAATGAATCAAGAAGTGTTCAGTTTGGCTGAGAGTTATAAATAAAAAAGAGAGCTAGAGTTAAAAAAAAGAAGTCTTGCAAGATATAAAGACAGCTTGTTGTATTATTTGTCTATAGATCTTTAGCATTCGTCCATGGAAGAGTAGGAATATGACGTCACAATAATCCTAAAGCTCAGGATGGATAGGATATAATAATGTCTTTAACAATCATATTCTGCATTTGTTATTCTAAGATGCATGACAGTTTTTGTTGTTTTACCCCTGTGAATGCTAGTAAAATAATATATATCTTTTATAACTACATAATGATTATATATAAAACCTTGTTTTTTTCCTTAAAATAGCAGAAATCTCATATCAAACACTATAAGTTTATATTTAGTTTCAATTCCGGGTTTGATTTTTTTTTATTTCTGAATGTATGGTATCATTTGTATAGGTTTTTGATTCTAGTCATAATAATGTGTCAATTTTATTAATGCAATACTATTTATTTCAAACTGAGGTTTGAGATTGTTTACATCAGTCTCATTTTAATTTAATTCAAAATATCAGAAGAATAAAATATTGTTTTGGATTTTTTCTTTAAATTACCTGTGTACTATTAATCCCAGACCAGGTTATTATTTATTTATTTATAGGCACTATACAAAAGTTGGATAGCTAAAAATGTGAGTATTTAGGGCAAAAATGTGACATTATTTGAAGAAATGGTTACATTTGCTGCCACATCTCGCACAATCACAATGTCTTGTACATGTACAATGGCACATATCCAAGTTAATGCTGTTATTACCTTTCAATCCCTTAAATTAGCATTCTTAAAACAAAACACAGTCATTAGTGTTTTGGGGGCATCTCCACAACCTGATCATTTGCAGAATTGGAATGGCTGACAAATTAATGGGGATGAGTTATTCATTTTTCCTCTATTAGACTCAAAGGTAGTCCCAGCAGGACACCCTTGTTCAGAGACCAATTCTCTCATTACCACTGCTGGTTAATTCCATTAATTAAAAAATAGAAATGCCCTTGTTTAAAGCAACTAGATTTTTCAGAAATGCTGTTCATCTGTGTGGTATCCTGAAGGGTAAGGAACTGAGGTGTTTCAGGGAAGGTCTTCAATCCATAAAAGCTTATATATTCTTCTCCAGTTAAAAAAAGTGTAGTCAGTTGATTGATTTTTTTTTACTATATCACAATTAATCTGTCTGCTAAGCTACCCATTGTCACCAAGATTGAATCAATTTTCAATGACCTGCTTTTTTCAAGTCTTTAAACCCATTCACTGCCAGATGGTGTTGCAGAGCTGAGAACATTTCATTTAAAAAGCTCTGAGAATAGTTTTCACAGGCTTCTCTCACATAAACTGTTAATAGAAACCTTAAAATGAATCAGAAACATGTACAAGTTAAAAAAATGAAGGGGCACATTTACTATTATTCCCCCAAAAAAATTTGAATTTCCTCGATATTCGATTAGCATTCGATTTTCGAATGCTAATCGAATAGTTTTTTGCTACCCTTTTATTCGATCTTCGATCATTCGATGATCAAATAACGATCGAATAATGATCATTCGACCATTCAAATGAATTATTCGATCATTCGAATGGTTCGTACAATTTGAACGATTGAAGACTTTGACCGTACGAATCCTATTCGATAAGGACTTGGCCTTAGGGCTCCCATAGGCTTCTATTACAATTCGGTAGGTCCACACAGTAGGCAATCGAATAATTTTAAAATTTTAAATCATTCGCTGATCGAATATTCGATCATTCTAATCTATTCGATCATTCGTTGTTCGATGATCGAATATGCCTAATTTGCATATTAGACCAATTGAATAGATCCTACGATCAAATATTCCATCGAATTCAATCGAAATCGATTTTATTCACATGAATACATGTGAATTTTGTATATCGGCCCCTAACTGTATTGCTTTCAACTTTTTTCCTTGCATTGCTCTGGATATATAATTAAACACCCTATGGTATTTTTGCTGAATTTATGTTTCTCTGTGAAAAAGATTAATACATTATATCTACTGCTATTATATTTCTCTTAGAATTTTGATAACAGTCTAATAGATGGAGACGTTATTCAACTGCTTATTGTGAAATCAAGGTAACCACTTTGAAGACTTAGGGGAAGATTTACTAAGGGTCGAATTTTGAGTGTTAATTAACCCTAAAATTTGAGCTTCCCATAGGGATATGAATCAATTTATCTGCCGAATAACTATATCGAATTTTTTTTTTTAAAGGGCCAGTACTTTGACAATTGAATTCGAATTTGGCCAATTAGAATCGAAATTTGGGCTATTCAATAGTCAAATAAGCCCAAAATAAATTCGAATTTTGATTTTTTTTTTTTTATTCGAATTTGATTAGAATTTTCACTTCGAATCAATTCGAACCTAGAAAATGTTCTCCTTAGTCTGTGATGACATATAAAACACTGATAATATTAAGGGACCATGGAACTGTTACTTGCATATGTTCTACTGCAGCCATTCTTGGTAAATTAATTCTTTACATACTGCCCATTGTTAAAAGTTACTTTATTAATTTTGAAAAATAAGGATGAAAAAAAAGCGAAAATACGTTGATTTCCTTTCTCAAGCAACAGTCATGGTTTCCCTGTGCCCATGCATTTATTTCCAAGCCTAGTTCACTATTTAAATTCCATGACACAAGTGTATCATGCCTGAGCCCCACAACCAAAATGAGGTTTTACAGTAAAATAATGTAAACATGTTGTTGGCACACTGTATGTATTTATTTATATGGCACCACCAATTTATGTAGTACATTGCAAGGCATATACAAGGGTATATTCATTATAAAATTTGTGAAAATAAATAAATCTATGCTTAAGTACATAGGTGTTTCACATTTGGAAAGTGGTCCCTGTCCAAAACTATTAGGAAACAGAGACAGACAGAAACAAAATGGGTAAACAACTGCTCACCTTATTCATCATTTGATCAAGGCAACACCACCCAAGTTCTTTTGTCAAAGAGAGTAATTGCATCTAGACAGTGCAACCAAAGTACAGTAGGTACAAGTAGCCTAAAGTCAAACTGTGGCAGGAGAAGGTGATATTTGCCTCAAGTGGCCTGGTCAATGCAGAATTTGGAGAAAAGAGTAAGCAGAGAATCTGCAGAGCTATAGAGTAAGTATCTTGGGATACTTAATATTGCATCTTCATACCATACACCTACATACAGCAAACTAGCTATATGTTCCCCAAGCTTTTTACTATCCATCCTCGTATGGATTTGTTCTCAGATATACTGTACATTCATTTTGAATACATCTAAATACACGTGCAAACATGCACGCACATCTGTAAAACTGTACTATTAGTACTAGGGCTGAGCTTCCAATATAACTGTATATATAAAAGGGAAGCTTATGCCAGAACAAGTTTTCCTTGTTAATAGCCCCAATTCTAATACATCCAATGATGCATGGTTCACACATGAGGAAATTCAAAAGAGATAAACAAAGATAAACAAAGGTCCAGGCCCAGATGGGATTAACCCCAGGGTACTTAGCGAACTTAGCTCTGTGATTGCCAAACCTCTATACTTAATTTTTCAGGATTCATTGAGGTCTGGCATGGTGCCGAGAGACTGGCGAATTGCTAATGTGGTGCCGCTATTCAAAAACAGATCCCATTATCAGACTCAAAACTATAGGCCAGTTAGTCTGACGTCTGTGGTAGGAAAGCTTTTTGAAGG
>CM044437.1:31780096-31796332 GCA_024363595.1 Xenopus borealis | reverse complement strand
CTGCACTGCATTCAGCTTCTCTTCCAAAGAAACAAGTTTTTTCTTTATCAAACCTTCTTTTAAGGTATTACTCACAGCATGATTTGGGCCTTCCAGCAGCTTCAGGCCTGGGACTGGGCTAGACACATCACCCAGTGCAGCTCCACCCTCCCCTGGGCTTGAGGCCATCCTGGCCCCTCCAAGCAGGAACACACTCACATAGGAGTTATAGGGAGGAGCAATTTGGAGGAGACGCGGTCAGACATACCGAGACACTCCCTGACCCGGAGGGCCTTGGCCCGGCAGGGTGGGCCCTGAGCACTGTTCTGGCCGCAGCCGAGCACCATACCACAGAGAGGGGATAGCTGGAGATTTCCCTCCTGTCGGGGAATCCACCCGATGCGCAGTTGAGGAGGGTTGCGAGTGGTGTGGCCGAGGCCTGTAGGTGCGACACATATTAGTGCCTGACTGAATTGGTAATCCGGAGGAGTTCAGAGCTGTTACCAAACCGCTACCCCACTGAATTTGGCACTGCGAAACAACAACCAAGAACGCGGCTCAAAGGTCTGTAACAATATTCCTATCTCTCACTCTGTGTGACATAATAAGATTGTTTAAACAAAATACAGGCCTGAATATCCTGACGCAGCCCTATATTCTCCAAACTGCCACAGATTAATGCTCTGGCCTTACTTTACTACTGGATAGAGCCTGCTTACTAACCAGTCAAAAATTCATACAATGTCATTATTAAAAGGCCTATATTGATAATCGCACAATAACATTTATATCTTGAGGTGAGTGGGAAGCAGCAATAAATGTGAGGCTGTTGACTTTACCAAAAGCCACAAATAAACAGAGGCTATCAAGCTAAAAGAATTGCTAGGGATCTAATCATTAAGCAATCCTGCACAAAATGAAAATGCTCTAGACTCATGAATCTTATGATCCAGGCATAACAATATCAAATGGAGTGGCACATTAACCCTTAAAAAAAAAAATTATGGAAAAGGGGAAAATCAAACATTAACAAACAGACATCGTTAACTGTATGAGAACGTCGACTTAAGAAACCTTTTGGAGAAAACACTACATTCCCAACTATGGGTCGGGTAAAAAAAGATACAAAATCTCACCCTTCCATTACAACTAAGCAAATAGACACTTTTTTGGAACAACAAACAGGGTGCCAAGTACATTCAGCTGGCAATTCCGATTCAGAAGAGTCAAAGTCCCCTACTGCCAAAACAATTCAAACAAGTCCCTCATTGACAGATCAAGCAAAGATTTATTACATAGAATAAAAGAGGTACTACACACTGAAATGGACAGAGCTACCACGCGCATCACAAATGCTTTATCTTCTGAAATTAAGGAGTTGGCACAGAGAACAGAAACTTTGGAATCCCGGATGGACGATACAACAACTGTATTGGAAGTACAAGAATCAGACCTATCAGACCTTTGCAATCAAGTATTTGATCTCCAATTAAAATTGGAGAATCTTGGAAATAGATCCCACCGAGACAATTTAAGAATACGGGGAATCCCGGAAACTTACAAAAATTTGGAAATTGATGTGAAGGAATGTTTGCCGAATTTTGTTCCAGATTTACCAACTAAATTTCTACATATTGATCGGATCCATAGATCACTGGGAAAACCTCCCACGTCTGACCAAGCACGAGACATTATATTGAAATTACACTACCATCAAACTAAACAAGCAATTATGCAAGCAGCTAGAGATAGTCAACCCCTTCTTTTTCAAGGCCACAAAGTCCAACTATTTGCTGATTTATCACCCCAAACATTAGCTCATAGAAGAGCTTTCAAACAAGCATTAATGATCCTACAAGCACATAAGATCCGATACAGATGGGGTTTTCCTTTGAAGCTTATTTTTACCCTCAAAGGTAAACAATTCTCTCATTTTACCCCAGAGGAAACAATGGACTGTCTTACATTGAATGGTCTTCATCATTACAAAACACCACAACAGCCTTCTACTTCACGTAACTCGCATCCAACTCACCAACTCAAACGCCACTAACACAACGAGAACCTAGGCAAAACAACAGGACTAAAGAAACATTCCAAAACCCCACCTGATCTGATCAGTTTCAATACAATAACTAAAGGATTATAACACCAATAAACACAGAGGACTACAACATTTAACTATTAAAACCATGGAATCTACTTACTGACTTTGAGACCACTATAAGTAGACAGCCTCAACTTATAAAAATCTTAGAACCAATCCACTTTAGGTTAAAGTCTCAATTTTGATGTTATCTTTGAATACAAACTTGGTGGTTATGCTGAAGTTCCCTCAAAATTTTAATCCCAAACTTTTCCCAATTGTTCAATATCTTATGAACAAAGATCCTTCCACCCGACCACAATTTTCACTCTGGAGTACAACACTATGTGGTTGAGGCAAATACACTATCTGAAACCCTAAACCAAGACTTTATTTTCAAAATTCAGAGCAACAACCTATTACTTCACAACACAAGAATCTCTTTGAAGGACCGACCTATTACTCTTTTGTGATCACAAATTTATTTAATGACCTTGTCAACATGGTTTATGGAACTTAAGATGTATGTACCAAATGTTTTTGTTTTGAACCAATCCACTTTAGGTTAAAGTCTCAATTTTGATGTTATCTTTGAATTAAAACTTGGTAGTTATGCTGAAGTTCCCTCAAAACTTTAATCTAAAAATTTTGGCAAATAGTTCAATATTTTATGACACAAATATCCTTCCACCCGACCACAATCTTCACTCTGGAGTACATCACTTTGGTTGAGGCAAATACACTATCTGGAACCCTGAACCAAGACTTTACTTTCAAAATTCAGGGTAACAACCTATTACTTCACAACACAAGAATCTCTTTGAAGGACCGACCTATTACTCTTATGGGGTTACAAATTTATTTAATGACCTAGTGACCATGGTTTATGGAACTTAAGATGTATGTACCAAATGTTTTTGTTTTGTAATTACACAGGTCGACCTACCTAGAAATTTGCCTTACTCTGAATGATATACCGAGTTGGTAAGAAAACTTAATTAATATGGTAAATCCACCACAAATTGTAATCGACCATATGTATACTATCTCATGCTTATATAACTTAAACGGTTGGAGTACATGTCCACTTTGGACATTATACATGAGGTAAACAGCTGTCTAACTGGCTATATTGTGGTTGGTGTGCGACCGTGTGTTTGCATAAATGTATACCATATATATATAAATACTACGTTTGAACTAATCCGTGAATTGGGTGCGAGCATACGGTTGCATATATAAACACAGGTTAAACCTTCAGTAACGAGTACTCCAACGGTTCACAATCCTGGCTCTGGAGTACAATACTTTGTGGTTGAGGCAAATACACTATCCGAAACCCTGAACTAAGCCGTTACTTTTAAAATCCAGGGTAACAATTTATTAATCCATTACATAAGAATCTCTTAGAACATATGCCTTACTCTGAATGATATACAGGGTTGGTAAGAAAACTTTATTACCATGGAAAATCTATTACAGACTATAACCGACCATATGTATACCATCTTATGCTTATACAACCTAAACGGTTGGAGTACATGTCCACTTTGGACATTATATATGAGGTAAACAGCTATATAACTGGCTACATTGTAACTTGTATGGAGTCGTGTGTTTGCATAAATGTATATCATATATCTAATTACCACGTTCAAACTATTTTGTGAACTGTGTGCGAACATGCGATTGCATATGCAACCATAGATTAAACCTTCTGTACTGAGTACTCTAACTGTTGATCCCATTGTATGTTGTGTGCAATCGCATGCTAATACAGATATAAGCCATATATAACAGTACCATATTTGAACTACTTCGTGGACTATGTGTAGGCATGGGACTGCATATACATAGGCTATATTGAAAAACTTCCTGTGATAATGTTCTTTGATGACTTCTCCCTTTCCTTTTAAATAATTAAACATGAGACAATCAGATGTAAGATTCTATAACAATACTTTCTAGATTTCCCCTTCTCCTGATTTTACCTTACCCAAAATGATTTCCTGTTACCTATAACCACTCCATCCAAAAAGAAAAAATGCTTGGACCTTTTGATAAAGATCCACGATCCCCCCCCCCCCCCCCCCCCCCACTAGGCTGATTACTTCTGGTAAACCATTTTGGCTTCCATGGAGAAAAATCATCCCCTTAAATTTTACCTCAAAGTTAAAAAAGTTTATTTGTTTATTTGTTAAAATATGGTTTCCCATTCTCCTAACTACTTTGTGTGCAGACCTCTTAACGAGAATTTAATAACAGACCAAGAAGACCCCCCAAAACATAAAACCCTGGGTGTACGACGAAAACACATGACAACTATCACAATCATAATGATTTGTATAAATTACTATATAATCCTTGATGACTACCCCCTTAAAATAATTTCTCATAACACCCAGGGCTTAAATTCTCCTCATAAAAGAACTCTAGCTTTCAATCATTATCGAAAATTGCACGGTGATATGCTATTTTTACAAGAGACGCATTTCTCTACACAACAAGCTCCATGTTTTTTAAGTATACATTACCCAAATTTTTATTTAGCTACAGCACCTACAAAAACCAAAAGGAGTTTCGCCATTTGATTCATTTCCAGCCCCTGAAGCAAATCACAGACCCTAATGGTCGATTTCTCATATTAGTGGGTGAAATTCAGGATATTGTGACTACTCTGGTCTGTTACTATGGTCCAAATAAACAACAACATTTCTTTTTCCAAACTTTATATGAAAGAATCTTAAATAACCAAAAAGGAGAGCTAATTCTAGCTGGAGACACAAACATATGTTTATCTTCCACCCTAGACCATTCAGGAAGTACTCCAACTTCCCAATTAACAGATCAAACTCTTATGGATAGCAATGCAGCAAAAAATATTAGGGATTATCTGAACGATCTTCAAGTGACTGATGTTTGGCATGAATGTCATCCAAAGACAAGAAATTACAAATTTTTTTCACACCCACACTCAGTCTATACCAGAATTGATCACATTTTTCTGTCTGCAATGCTAATGCCAAATGTTCAAGAAGCAGACATATTATCCACAGTATGGTCTGACCACTCTCCTACAATGGTGAACCTCACAAACATGATAATCAAACCAAACACCTTTAAATGACGATTATCTGATACCCTTTTACATGTACCCTCTATATTTGAAAAAGCAAACCTTAACAAACTATTTCCTAGAGAATGTCAACACTGTCACATCTCCATTAATACTTTGGGAAGCTCACAAAGCAGTTATAAGAGGGGCATTCATACAACTAGCTTCCCAACGGAAAAAGGAAAAAATATTGAAGTTTCAAACTTTATCACAAAAACATTCTACCCTTGAACAATTACATAAAACTAATCCCACTACTGAAATATATCGCCAATTTAAAGATTTAGCTACTGAATTAAAAATGCTACAATCACAAGAGGCCCACAGAACAATCAGATGGTCTAATCAAAAATATTATGCAAAAATTAATAAGCCTACACCCTATTAGCTAGAAAATTGAAAGGCCCAAATATTTCCTCTAAAATCCCACATAAAATTAAAACAAGAGAGGGGCACCTAACAGCACACCCCATACTATATTGACAGAATATGAAAAATTCTACTCAGTCCTCTACACCCAAAACATACCTTTCTCTGTACAAAAAGCCAATCAATTTTTACATGACCTGGATTTACCACCAATCACGACAACCCATAAAGAATTGCTAGATAGTCTTATAACTATTGAAGAAGTTCAACAAGCAATAAAAAATCTCAAATCTAACACTAAGCTGGGCCCTGATGGGATTTCATCACAATATTACAAGACATTTTCAGAGACACTATGCCCTTATTTAGTACAGGCCTTTAATAATATTGCTCAAGGCAATTATTGGCCTACAGAAGCATTAGCAGCACAAATTGCCGTAATCCCAAAACCAAATAAAGACAATACTCAATGCGCTAATTATCGCCCCATATCCATACTCAACCTAGATCTCAGAATTTTTGGAAAAATATTAGTATCCAGACTTAACCCTTTCCTCCCTAATCTTATCCACCCTGATCAAATGGGTTTTGTCCCTAGAAGATACACAGGAGACAATATTAAACGAGTTATACATTTAATCCAAATTGCAAACTCAACAAAAACACCTGCAATGCTTTTAAGTTTGGATATACAAAAAGCATTTGACACAATATCGTGGGAATAGCTACATCATATATTATAAAAATTTGGATTTGGCCTAATATTCCAACACATTATAAAAGCACTCTACACATCCCCATCAGCTTATATTAAATGGGGCCCATTTTCCTCTTCGAACATTTGTTTAAAAAGAGGCACAAGACAGGGCTGCCCCTTGACACCTGTGCTCTTTGCACTTGCCATAGAGCCCCTAGCTAGACATATCGAAAAAAAAAACCAAATACATGGGATAACTCAATCTGGGAAACAATATAAAGCCTGCTTTTTCGCAGACAATGTCATATTAACCCTTACAAAACCTCTCACTTCTCTTCCATATTTAACACAACTATTAGACCAATTTGCCCATCTCAGGTCTCTCGGTAAATCATGCCAAATCTGAAGCATTAAGTTTAAATCTACCAACCCACACTCTTAAGCTTCTACAGTTAAATTTTGAATACTCCTGGAAAACGTCGCACTTGGACTACTTAGGAATACACCTCACACCTCAAATATCAACCCTTTACAAAAACAACTACATCCCAATGTGGCAAAAAATCAAAACCTTGTTAGAACAATGGAATAAACACAATATCTCATGGTTGGGTAGAATGAATGCAATTAAAATGGTGATCCTACCAAAAATTTTATATCTTTTTAGATCCCTACTGATACCAGTTCCTAAAAAGGACTTAATAACATTACAAAAAAAATTACCAATTTTGTTTGGGCATTCGGCTTTCATAGAATTTCAGGATCCACATTACAAAAAAGTAAAAAGAAGGGAGGACTTGCCTTCCCGAACCTATTGAAATACTATCAAGCCGCCCAATTAGCTCCGATTGCCCAATTATACTTTTCCACCCCCCCAATATGGGTTCAATAAGAAAAAGCAACAATAAATCCAATCAATCCTGCAACCCTCCCATGGATTAAACCAAAATCTCGACCCAAAAAAATGTCAGTATTAATGAAACATCTTTTATCCATTTGGGATACAGTTAAACAAACAGCACATATGATAACTCTTAACAAACCGGCAACACCACTGTGGGGTAATCCAGAATATCCACCTGGATTAGGAAGCATCTCTCATACATGGTGACATACAATTCCAATTCAATATGCGCAAGATCTATATCAATCTACAGGTATAATGTCTTGGGAAAGCTTTGAAAACAAATTTCATCCCCCCATTGAAGAAAAATTAGCTTTTTACAAATCAGTCACTACTTGTATACAGTATATAAAACCCATAATTTACATATAAATTATCCCTACTCAAAAGGATTAATCTCCTTGATTTACCAATCCTTAATGGTACAAACCAATATGACTCCCCCATCATACATTAAAATCTGGGAACAGGAACTACGTCAAACCTTGGACCCAAACGCATGGTAAAGTATATGGAAAGGAACTAATAAATGTTCCTTAAACATAAATCAAATAGAAACTTCCTATAAAATATTAACCTGATAGTATTTTACCCCAGTGTGTTTGAATAAAATGTTCCCAACTCAATCTAAAAACTGTTTTCGAAATTGTGGAGGTGAGGGAACGATGGCCCATGTATGGTGGCAATGTCCTTTGGTTCAAAAATTCTGGTCATGTACTTATGGATTAATTGACTCTGTTACTCACATTCATATTAGAAAAGATCCTTGGGCGGCACTGTTTAATCGATGGATCCCTGATATAAATACCAATTCCAGAAAATTGATTTCCTTTATATTTACAGCAGCCAAACAAGTAATCGCTAAATCCTGGCGAACTCCCTCTTTATCGATCCAACAATTAAAATTTCGTATAACAGAGATCATGATAAATGAAAAACTAACCTCAATATTATCGGGGACCCATAAGAAATTTCTAAAGATATGGCAACCCTGGGCACCCCGAACCACCCTGACCAACAATGATAATGTCAATACTGTTTATTGAATTTTAATATTATATTGTTAATAATAATGATGAAGGTCTAAAATATGTATGTAGCATAAACCAGATACTCATAGAACAGCTAGATATTTTCCCTAAGTTGGAGGTTAAATCATTCTGCACAAACATATCTACGAATATGTATTATCGTATACAAAAACAAAGTATATGACATAACTAAAAACAAGATGGGCACACAAAAGTTAGATTTAAGTTAAAGTTTTTTTAATTTAATTTCAAGTTAACAAAGGCAATAATATAATAAATGTCATTTTGTTTTACAATTCAAATATACAAACGGAAATTCTGTATATATACAATGACCATATGATACATTTACATCTATTGATTGTAATACCTGCCTGTTGTTACATGCAATAAATCTACCTTGTGGTTTGATGAAATGCTTTTAACTTTCATGAAAGTGTGCTGTCCCAAAATTTGCCAGAACGTTATCATGTTTTATAGGCTTTATAAATAAATATGGCAATTAATTCCCATAGTATTTCTATCATATTTTATGACAATTTATAGTGGCACCCTCTTAAACAGAGCATTCAGAGGGCAAAAACTGTAATGCACTTAAAATTGAATTTCAAAGCTAAGATTGTATGGCAAAATGTAGTATTGATCATATGAAAATGGAAGGGCAGTGATTCACAACTATCTATAAAAATCAGTCTTCCTAGGGCATTCAAAGTGAAGTTGTTTGTTCTGAGGAATTTTTTTTCTTTTTAATAACCCTTTTAATTGCTAGATAAGCAACATATTTCCATGCAATAAAACTCATAATTCATGACAGACTTTTTTTTTGTTTTTATTTAACAGTTTTCAATAACTAACAAACATGCAGTAATACAAGTAAGAAACAGAAAGATAGAAACCAATATAACAATTTTTCCTGTAAACCCTGTATTTTAGATTTGCAAACTTAGCCAGTATAAAGTCATCCCTGCAACATATTATCTGGGAAAGGCTTTTCCCAGGGTTAAACACAGAACAAAAATAGGATGCTTTTAAAAGTGTTGGCATTGAGGTGGGTAACAAAAAAGATGTATATTTTTTTAGGCATTCAAGTTAGCTGGGATGACCGAAACATTTATCAGGTACAAATAAGCCAATAAATCATGCAAAAAAGCCAAGCAGACAAGCTAAAATTGAGATGGAAAAGGGTATTGCCACAATGAGTAAAAAGAATCTAAAATAATTTTTTAAATATGTAAAATAGTAAATAGTAAAAAATGCAGGAGGAAGGGGTGGGAGCCTTAATATCAGAGGGGGGTCAGTTGATGAGAACAGAGAAAAAGCAGAGATTCTGAACTGTTAATTTTCATCTGTCTACTCAAATGGGGAGTCAACTAATGAAGGTTTCCTTCTTAATAGTCCGAATTCTAAGGAATGGGGAAGATCAAGCAGTCTTGTTACACATAGGTACTAATTAGTGATGGGAGAATCTGGGGCGTCTCATCTTACCAAAAACGTCGAAAAATTTGTGACATACCACTGGCATCACATTTTGGATGCGGGCGTCTGTTTTTGGATGCCGGCATTGGTTTTGGACGCCGGCACACATTCACCAGCACTGAAAAAACAGACGCTAGCGTCTAAAAACAGGTGCCCACATCTAATATGAGAAGCCAGCAAATTTTCGCCATAGGAAATTTTTCCAGATGTTTCGCGAATTTATTTGCCCGTGGCGGGAATTTGCCATGAATTTGTGCCAGGTGAATAAATTCACCCATCACTAGTACCAATGACAAAGTTAGAGAAGGTGGTAAAGTCCTCAAGGACGGTTTAAAAAAAAAAAAATAGATGTAAAGTTGAGGGTGAAAACTTCCAAGGTAACTTTCTCAGAGATATTACATGTGTCCCAAGCAACATTAAGAAGACAATGTGAGGTTAGGGAGATTAATGCCTTGCTGAGAGATTGGTATAGAGAGGAGAGTTTTGTTTTTTTGTAGAACTGGGCTGATTTCTCAATTGGCTCTTTTTTACGGATGGGCTGCACCTCAGTGATGATGGTTCAGCTGTTTTGGGGGAAAAGATGGCTAGAAGCTTGGAAGAGATTTTAAACTAGGTTGGTGAGGGGGGTTCAGTAAAGAATTTCATGGAAGACAGGTTAGATGAGGTAGTGGGCTAAGGAAGGGAAAATGGGGGAGGAAATTTGGTTAGGAGTACTGTTAAGGACATGGAGGACCACTTGTCATATGTTCAATATGGTGCCAGTATTAAATGTATATTTGCAAATGTAAGGAGTCTGACTGTTAAAATGAGAGAGCTGGAGATGCTGGTGCTGGAAGGAAAGTATGATGTTATTGGTGTAACAAAACATGGCTAAATGAGTCACATGTTAAGCAGCATTAAAAACTTTAAGACGTTTTAAAACTAAAAAGGTGTTTGTGAGGAATTTCACTTGGGAGACTGTAAGTATCCAGTGTAAATATGAGTGCAACTAGATTTGCTGGTATTATTCAGTGTGTGTCTTGTCACATGTATGTGGTGCTGGAGCAGCAGTTCCATGTAGTATTTACATGTGATAAGTTTGCTTAAATATTCGGAAGGGGTTTTTTACAGTGAGAGCTGTGAAGATGTGGAATTCTCTCCCTGAAACTGTTGTACTGGCTGATACATTAGATAGCTTTAAGAAGGGGTTGGATGGCTTTTTAGCAAGTGAGGGAATACAGGGTTATGGAAGATAGCTCATTATACAAGTTGATCCAGGGACTAGTCCGATTGCCTTTTTGGAGTCAGGAAGGAATTTTTTCCCCCTCTGAGGCAAATTGGAGAGGCTTAGGATGGGGTTTTTGCCTTCCTCTGGATCAACTAGCAGTTAGGCAGTTAAAATTAAAATAAAATAAAAAAAAAAAAGGTTGAACTTGATGGACACAAGTCTTTTTTCAGCCTAACTTACTATGTTACTATGTTACTATGTTTAAAAGGGTTGTTCACCTTTGCGTTAACTTTTAGTATAATGTAGAGAGTGATATTCTGAGACAATTTGCAATTGGTTTTCACTTTTTAGTGTTTGTGGTTTTATAGTTTTTTAGCTTTTTATTCAGCAGCTCTCTAGTTTGCAGTGTCAGCAATTTGTTTGATAGGGTAAAAATTACCCTAGCAACCCTGCATTGATTTGAATAAGAGACTGGAATATGAATAGGAGATGGACTGAATAGAATGATAAGTAATAAAAAGTGGCAATAACAATACATTTGTAGCCTTACAGAGCATTTGTTTTTAGATGGTGTCAGTGACCCCCATCTGAAAGCTGCAAAGAAACAGAAGAAAATTGCAAATCATTAAAAAACTATGAAAAATAATGAAGACCAATTGAAAAGTTTCTTAGAATTGGCCCTTCTACAATATACAAAAATTTAACGCAAAGGTGAACCACTCCTTTAAATGCATCATGACTCTGGATTAACTGAAGAAGCTATGTTATCTAAAGTCATCTTAACTCGTTTAGTGCATTTTTTTTATAGTATACCAAAGCACCATTGTTCACAATGGTGAACACTTTAATTAGATGGGATGCTGTGACACATCTGGGTTTAGTTATTCTTTGTCAAACACACAAACCAAAGTGGCTTCATCTGTAGATTTTTCTCTCTCTGCACAAAACTATGTGTCACGGTCGGCACCCTAAACCAGAACAGATGCCAAGTTCCCTGGTCTCGGCTCAGCTTCTCCAGTAGTGTGACCGCCTTTGGCTTCGGGAGGAGCCCTCAGCTTACTCGGATGCCACCTGGACTTATCGAGAGGAGCAATGCGAGGAGTTCTGGCGAGCAAAGGAGCACGACAGTTGTTAAAGTCAGTTAGGCTGAAGGTCACGGTACAACAGGATGAGGAAATAGCGTGGTCAGGCAGGCTGGGTCGAGGCAGGCAGATAGCTAGGATTGTCAGGCAGGCAAGGGTCAAAACCGGGTAATCAATGAGAAGGATGAGGCAGAATCAGTATACAGATACAGTATACAGATACAGCACGGGTCAGGATACAGATATTCAGAATAGTCAAAGCCAGGCAGGGTCAAAACAGGTAACAGGAACAAACAGAAGCTAATAAGCATGGGTACAGGCACCAGGAATAAACCTATCATGGGCAACGAAGCAATTCCAAAAACCCCTTTAAATACCCCTTTAATTATTTGAACTTTGGCGCCATTGTGCGCTGACGTAAAGACGACAGCGCGCCTGCGCCTTTAGATGACACGAAAGCGCGTGGCGCGCGCACTAGGGAAGAAGGAAGCAAGCAGCAGAGTGGCGGGCGTCCATGCCGCACCACTAGACCACCAGGGTGAGTTGATGTTACATTACCCCCCCTTCTCTAGGGGGCCACCGGACCCCCAGGCTTCCCAGGAAACTTGGCGTGGAATCGCATCCTGAGGCGATCGGCCTTGATGTCATTGACCCCGACCCAAGAGTTCTCCTCAGGGCCATAGCCCTTCCATTTAACCAGATATTGAAGCTTGCCTCGCACAAGGCAAGAGTCGAGGAGCTCTTGGATCTCATACTCAGGTTGACCTTCAACCAATACTGGAGGAGGGACCGATAAAAGACGGACCTGAGTGGCAGGTTTAAGGAGGGAAACGTGAAAGGAATTGGAAATTTTAAAATTATCAGGTAATTGAAGACGTACAGAAGAAGAATTAATAATCTCGGATATAGGATAAGGACCAATGAATTTAGGACCAAGTTTAAGAGAGGGCACATTCAGTTTAATATTCTTAGTGGATAACGAGACAGAGTCCCCAATCTTATACTGAGATGCATCCCTACGGTATTTATCAGCAGCTACAGATGCAGTCACTTGGATTTGTAAGTTAAATGCGTCGTGACTTAACTCATCTATCTCATTTATCCCACTTAGCACAGAATATTGTGTCACAGCATCCCATCCAATTAAAGAGTTCACCATTGAATACAATGGGGCTTTGGTATGCTAATGAAAAACTTAAATGCATTAAATGAGTTAAGATAACTTTAGATAACACAGTTTCTTCAATTAGCCCTGAGTCAAGATGCATTTAACACACAAATCCAAGTGACTGCATCTGTACCTTCTGGGCAATAGAAGCTGCAGAAAGGGACTCGTGAACTTGGGACCAAATTTCAGAAAAATGATCAACAGAGGAGTTAGCTGAGGGTACAGGGGAATTAGAACCAGAGAAAGAAAATGCCCTAGGATGTAACCCATAAACAATAAAAAATATAAATTTCCCAGTGGAAGAATGAGTTGCATTATTATATGCAAACTCTGGCCATGGTAAGAGATCAGCCCATATAGTTTGGTTATCAGAAACATAACAGCGGAGAAATTGTTCAATATATTGGTTAACTCTTTTGGTCTGACCATTGGTTTGGGGATGGTAGGCAGTGGAAAAGGATAACTCAACCCCAACTAAAGAACAGAAAGCATGCCAAAATTTAGAAACAAATTGAACCCCCCTGTCAGAAACAATATTAGAAGGAAAGCCATGAAACTTAAAAATGTGGGAAACAAACAATTCAGCTAGAACCTTGGCAGAGGGAAGTTGAGGAAGAGGAATAAAATGACTAATTTTACTGAATCTATCTACGACCACCCATACAACGGTCTTCCCGTGGGAAGGGGGCAGATCCACAATAAAATCCATAGATAGAGGGGTTTAAGGTTTATCAGGGATTGGTAAGGGGATTAATAAACCCTGAGACAAGGTACAGGAAGATTTAGACCTTTGACAAACGCAGCAGGAGGAGACAAAGGCCTCAGTGTCTTGTTTATAAGAGGGCCACCAGACACTACGAGATAATAAGGACAACGTTTTAGAAATACCTGGATGCCCTGCCCTCTTAGAATCATGGACCTCCTCTAAAACTTGTCTCCGTAGCTCCTCTGGTACAAAGAACTTTCCCGAAGGAGTTTCTGAGGGAGCAGATGACTGAAAAGGAGACAACAAAGAGGAAAGGTCAGATTCTAATGTTGCAACAATCACTTCCCTGGGAATGATGGAGATGCACTCACTAAAGTCAGCAGAATCGGGTACAAAACTCCTAGAGAGTGCATCTGCCTTGATATTTTTTGAACCAGGCCTAAATTAAATCTAGTAAAAAATAAAGCCCATCTGGCCTGTCTGGGGTTTAAACGTTTGGCAGATTCAATATACAAAAGGTTTTTGTGATTGGTATAGACCGCGATCATATGTTTAGCACCTTCAAGCAGATACCGCCATTCTTCAAAAGGCCCACTTTACCGCCAACAGTTTTTTGAGAAAAAGGCACAGGGATGCACTTTGTTGGTAATCGGGTGCCTCGGAGAAAGGATTGCCCCAGCTCCTATCTCAGAGGCATCCACCTCCACAATAAATGGAAGTGTAGAATCAGGGTATCGAAGGATAAGAGCAGAACTGTATTCCTTCTTAAGAAATTCAAATGCTTGTATAGCTTCAGGGGGCCATATACTGGGATCTGCACCCTTTTTGGTTAGATTAGTGATAAGAGCCACAATGAGGGAAAAGTTATTAATAAATTGCCAATAATAATTAGCAAAACCAAGAAACCTTTGGGTTGCACGTAACGAAAGGGGTTGGGCCCAATCCAGGACAGCTTTCACCTTGCCTGGATCCATTTCTAGACCCTTGCTGGATTTAATAAACCACAAAAAATTAACAGAAAACACCTCAAAGGTACACTTCTCCAGTTTCGCATAAAGATTATTTCCCCTTAGTCTTTGTAAGACTTCACAAGCATGATTACAATGTTCTTTCATGTTAGAAGAAAAAATCTAAATATCATCTAGGTAGACCACTACAAATACCCCCAGCAGATCCCGAAAGATGTCATTGATAAATTCTTGGAACACTGCGGGGTACATTACAGAGATCAAAAGACATGGCAAGATACTCATAGTGGCCATCCCTAGTGTTGAATGCCGTTTTCCACTCATCACCCTCCCTGATCAGATTATAAGACACCCTAAGATCAAGCTTTGTAAAAACTTTAGCATTCTTAACCTGATCAAAGAGTTCTGAAATCAAAGGAAGGCATACTGCCTATGCGGGGGTAAGATTTCTGCCACCTTTTTACAGAACACATCCGCATATTCAGCATATGCAGCAGGTAAACCCTCTAGGACGGAAGTTGCTACTTCAGTAGGAAAGCACCACATCTAGAACCCCATTGAGTAATCCCTCTCGAGACCCAATCAATAAGAGGGTTATGCCTCTGTTACCACGGTAACCCCAATATAAGAGGAGAGGAGGCACCCTCTATGATATACAGAGCTATCTCCTCACCGTGTTGATTGTTTACACATAAAGAAAGGGTTACAGTCTTTTTGGTAACCATACCTGACCCCAAGGGTCTTTTATCCACTGCCATGATTCTCATGGGGGGATTTAGAGAAATTAACGGAATGCAGTATTTAGCTGCAAAATCAGCATCCAAAACGTTGCCCTCTGCCCCAGAATCCACAAAGGCAGATAATTTATAGAGCCTGTAGGCCAGGTCAGTTTAACCGGTAACAAAACCTTAGAGGCAGATTGGGGAGAGGAAATGCCTGCACCCAAAGGAGCTCCACTTTTTCATTTAGGATTGGGCTTTTCCCCGCCTCTTAGTAAATTGATTAAGAAAATTACCCTTCTCTCCGCAATATAGGCAAAGACCAAAGGAGTGCCTGCGTGCCTTTTCCTCAGGAGATAGATGAGAAGTACCTATTTGCATAGGTTCCTCCTGAGGAGCGGGTGCAGAGGCCTTAGGGAACTTATCAGAGATAACCAAGGCAGATTTACCATAAGCCCCAGAAAAATTTGAAGGTCCCTTTTCACCCCTTCTCTCCCTCTGTCTCCTATCTACCTGGATGGAAAGGGACATGAGATCGGACAGGTTAGAAGACAGAGGGTAATTAACAAGACTGTCTTTGACAGAATCAGACAGCCCTATACGAAACTGGCTACGTAGAGCCGTATCGTTCCACCCGGTCTCTATTGCCCACCGGAGGAACTTGGTGCAATACTCCAAACAGGCTGCTGACTGGAAAAAGCAACTCAAAACAAACTAACAAACAAACCG
>CM044437.1:31746023-31762832 GCA_024363595.1 Xenopus borealis | reverse complement strand
AGGGAGATTTATCTCCTGGTGACTAACCACCGCTTCTTTGGGGCGACTAATCTCCCTGAATAGCTTACCCCTGTCTCGCGCCTGCTAAAATGAAAAGTCGCCTGCGCAGCGGTGCATTTTCCTAAATCACTCAAAATTCTCTCGCCAATTTTGAGTGTCTTAGGAAAACGCAGCAGCGCAGGGGACTTTTAATTTTAGTAGGCGCGAGACAGGGGTAAGCTATTCAGGGCGATTAGTAACTGGCAGATCCTGACAGGTTGTACCAGTGCAGCAAAATAGTGCATTATATTTTCTTTACTTCAACACACTTTCATTGTTTTGTGTTACTGTTCCTTTAAACCTTGTATACTAAGATGTATTATGATAAACCACAAATTTTGCCAAAAAAATGTTTGTGCAAAGCATTGAAGGTATTGTAAAATAGTTAATATAAGTATTATTAAAATGTGTGGGTTTTAATGTGGACACTGATTGGTTAACATTATTAAATAATTTCAATGTATTTGTAAATGGAATTGAGTTATCATTTCCATTGCACCATTAAAACAGTGTTGGAGTAGTCAATAGTCAAATCTACTTCAATTAAAGGAAAAGTAAAGCTCTTATACTTGGGGGGTTCCAATAGTTAGGCACCCCCAAGTGGCTGCATTTACTTACCAGACACCCTGGGCCAGTGCTCCTATAAAAAGAAAACTGCTCCAATCTGGGGTTCTTGGAAAGATAATTTTCTTCCCATTTTCATGTGGCAGATGCATGCGCAGTAGAATGAAATAGTTGTCTTTTTTGTTAAGTTCTACTTTTTGCTCGATTACACATGTGCACCTGCAAGCTGAAAGAAGCAGCAGGAGAAAGATCACTCTGTGGTACTCACTGGAAGAATCCTGGGTCAGAGCAGTTTTCTGCTGTCAGGTAAGTAAATGCAACCATTTGGGGGTCCTAACTTGTTGCACCACCAAGTATAAATGAATTTAACGGGCTTAATGTAAAGTTCAAAGTGTCTCTGCGTCCAGTCCCTGTGTGCGTGGAATTGCGCTACTGCGCATGTGCCGCACGGACCGTGTCTGGCAAATTTACGCTAGGGAAGTAGATAGATGCATAACTTCGCACCCTTACGCTGTGGAGTGTTTTACCATTGTGGGTGATAGTCTGAAAAACGTAAATACGTTACCGTTCGCCGACCAGAGCGTAAATTAGCACGTTAGTGAATTTGCATATCGCAGGTGAAAATTCGCCTAGAAAAATTCTGTTTTTATAAATGTTTGACTACATATGTTCTAGTGCCCGTTAATTTAACGGGCTTAATGTAAAGTTCAAGTGTCTCTGCGTCCAGTTCCTGTGTGCGTGGAATTGCGCTACTGCAGATGTGCCCCACGGACCGTCTCTGGCGAATTTGCGCTAGCGAAGTAGATAGACACGCAACTTCGCACCCTTACGCTGTCGCGTGTTTTACCATTGTGGGTGATAGTCTGAAAAACGTAAATACGTTACCGTTCGCCGACCAGAGTGTAAATTCGCACGTTAGTGAATTTGCGCAGCGCAGGCGAAAATTCGCCTACAACAATTCTGTTTTTATAAATTTTTGACTACATGTGTTCTAGCGCCCGTTAATTTAACGGGCTTAATGTAAAGTTCAAGTGTCTCTGCCTCCAGTCCCTGTGTGCGTGGAATTGTCGTGGAATTGTGCTACTGCGCATGTGCCGCACGTACTGTCTCTGGCGAATATACGCTAGAGAAGTAGATAGACGCGCAACTTCGCACCCTTACGTTGTGGCATGTTTTGAATGCACGTTAGTGAATTTGCATAGCGCAGGTGAAAATTCGCCTAGAAAAATTCTGTTTTTATAAATGTTTGACTACATATGTTCTAGTGCCCGTTAATTTAACGGGCTTAATGTAAAGTTCAAGTATCTCTGCGTCCAGTCCCTGTGTGCGTGGAATTGCGCTACTGCGCATGTGCCGCACGGACCGTGTCTGGCGAATTTACGCTAGGGAAGTAGATAGATGCGTAACTTTGCACACTTACGCTAGGCTGTGTTTTACCATTGTGGGTGATAGTCTGAAAAACGTAAATACGTTCGCCGACCAGAGCGTAAATTAGCATGTTAGTGAATTTGCGTAGCGCAGGCAAAAATTCACCTACAACAATTCTGTTTTTATAAATGTTTGACTACATATGTTCTAGCGCCCGTTAATTTAACGGGATTAATGTAAAGTTCAAGTGTCTCTGCGTCCAGTCCCTGTGTGCGTGGAATTGCGCTACTGCAGATGTGCCCCACGGACCGCCTCTGGCGAATTTACGCTAGCGAAGTAGATAGACGCGCAACTTCGCACCCTTACGCTGTGGCAAGTTTTACCATTGTGGGTGATAGTCTGAAAAACTTAAATACGTTAGCATTCGCCGACCAGAGCGTAAATTCGCACGTTAGTGAATTTGCGTAGCGCAGGCAAAAATTTGCCTAGAACAATTCTGTTTTTTATAAATGTTTTACTATATATGTTCTAGCGCCCGTTAATTTAACGGGCTTAATGTCTAGTATATATATAAAATAACTAAATTCTGAACAGTGGTTCATATAGTCAGACTTACTTTATAAGTGCAAAATATAAAGATTTCAATAACCATTATAAATTCTGTTAGGTGCCCCTATGTGTATATATGTGTAAGTATATAAAGTCTGTGGTTTAAGCCAGAACATTATATCAACACTTTTACCGCTGCCTGATCATAGCTAAATTTTAAATATGAAAAGCAAGAAGTTTTTCCATGTAAATCAGTGCTGTCCAACTGTGCCCATCTTGTGTGCCCCCCCCACATGAAAGTTTGCCTGCTGTGACTGTTTACCATATATAAAATTTAAAAGGTATCAGTACTGATATTAACTGCATGGTTTAAACCTCAAGTTCAGACTGTGATTCCCTTTATTGTTCACACCTATAATTCCCACTGCATTGTTCACACATGTAACACTTCTATAGTTTAGACCCTAAAGCGCTCTACTATTCACACTTCAGACCTAGACTGAAACTATCTACATTGTTCACCTATTCACACTCATACAAATTGTGGGATCAGTTCTGTCCAGCTTCTGTGGTACCAAAGGCCACAATTTTTCTGGTCTGTTGGAGGGCCGATAATGTTACCACTCCCTCACTAAACCACACCCATGTTACCACAAGAATGTTTAAGACCATATCCACAGTAATGGTGGGAGCACACCAAAAAAACAAATGGTTGGTGCTCACTAGTGATGGGCGATTCAGCAGTGTTTCACCATATTTTTCACTAATTGCTACAGAAATTTGCGAAACGGTGAAGAATTCGTGAAATGCCGCCACGTCTCATTTTGGATGTGGTCATCCGATTTTAGAAGCAGGTGGCTGTTTTTGGAAGCCGGCTTCCATTGCCGGCGTTGAAAAAACTGACTCAAGCGTCCAAAAACGGATGCCCGCGTCCAAAATGAGATGCTGGTGAATTTTCGACAGCATTTCACAAATTTATTCACCTGTGGTGAATCGCAGGAATTTGCCCATCACTAATGCACACTGCAGGGATTTCAACTCATGAGAAAAAGTTGAGTCATAAGACATACCCTTAAATCCATAAGCCTCCTCCTCTCCTGTGGATAACACAGCAACCCCCAGCCCATGATAGTTACATAGTTAAATTGGGTTGAAAAAAGACAGAGTCCATCAAGTTCAACCCCTCCAAATTAAAACACAGCATACACACAAATATCTCAACTCTTTCACACAAACCATATATGCCCATAGCTATACTAACTGTAGAGTTTAGTATCAAAATAGCCTTTGATATTATGTCTGTCCAAATAATCATCCAAGCCCCTCTTAAAAGCGTCAACAGAATCAGCCATCACAACATCACCCGGCAGTGCATTCCACAACCTCACCATCCTGACTGTGATGAAACACCTTAGGTCCCTTAATAACAAATTCCAAATGCTAACAAACCCCCAGAACAAACCCTAGCAGGTTCATGTCCCACAGGTAGGTTTACGGCAGGCAGAGTATGGCACACACAGGAAGCATAGGGCAGACAGGGTATGGAACACACAGGGAGAATAGGGAACGCAGAGTATGGAACATACAGGGAGCATAGGGCAGGCTGTGTATGGCACATACAGGGAGCACAGGGCAGGCAGAGTATGACACACACAGGGAGCATAGGGCAGGCAGAGTATGGCACAACCACAGAGAATAGGCTAGAAAGAGTATGGCGCACACAGGGAGCATAGGGCAGACAGAGTAGGGCAGACAGAGTATGAAACACGCAGAGAGCATAGGCTAGGCAGCGTATGGCATACATATTGAGCACAGGGCAGACAGAATACGGCACACACACAGAGCATAGGGCAGGCAGAGTATGGCACACAGGGAGCATAGGGCACATAGAGTATGGCACTCACAGGAACAATAGGTCAGAAAGAGGAGCATAGGGCAGGCAGAGTAAGGCTCACACAGGGAGTATATGGCAGACAGAGTATGTTACACACATGAAGCATAGGGCAAACAGAATACAGCACGATACAGGGAAACCTATCAGGGCCACCCTAAGATAAACAGTTCATACTGTGCTACATACAGTGACATAATACTGGTGCCCTTGAGCAGTTTGTAGAGTGTGAAGAGATGAACAATGTGGACAGTTTAAATTTTGGTCTAAGGTGTGAACAGTAGAAGGCTTTAGGGTGCGAACAACAGAAATGTTACACATATGAACAATGCAGGTGGATACGTGTGAACAATACTTAATTTTACTGTCTGAATGTAAGGTGTAAACAATGCAGGAGCCAGTAAATCTCAGTACTCATACCTTTTAAACCTTATACAAGGTAAGTAGACAGACTTTCATATGGGGGGACACAAGAGGGGTCAGCCAGTTGGACAGTGTGGTTGTAACAATATGTGATCTATTTACCCACTCTTTTAATATAGGTACTGTATACATGAAAATGTACTTTCTTAATTTATGTCAAAGCAAATGGGTTATAGGGAGCAGATGGCAGTGGTACATTGTAGAATTCTATTTGTCTTTTGATGATACAGAGCAATTTAGCGAATTTAGTAAACCCAGGATGGCATATCCTCTTAAGGGAACATATTAAAATTTCTAAACCTAGTCCATAATTAAGAAATATTCACCAAAGTTGCTGACATTAGAGGGGACATAGTGCATATATTTTTACAATGCATCAACCCATGTGAAATAGAAGAAATTGTTCTTATTTTAATAAATTTTGGGTAAAAAAGTCTGTATTAGCTTGAAAATTATACTCAGCCTTCCAACTTTTGCTTTCTGTACAAAAGTTTCTAGTATCAGACTATGGAGCCACCGGCACTAAGTTACACAGCAGCAACCAATGAGGATCACCCTTACTGCTTATTTTCCCTTCCATGAGTTGCTCCTTTCTCTCTCTCTCTCTGTCCTGTCCCTCCTCCCCCTCCCTGCAGTGTTAATTTCTGTCACTCTCTGCTAGGGTTGCCACCTTTTCTTGAAAAAAATACCGGCCTTCCTATATATTTATATTTTTTCCCTATTAATAACATTGGGATTAACCATCAAAAATACTCTCTGCCCTGTTCATTTAACCTCTCCCTGCAGTGTTTGTTTCTCTCCCTCCATTATGAAGAATAGATTATGTCAAGTTGGGCACATGAGCATACTGGTATAGTTTAAATCAAAGAAAATATTACTTTTACATTTTTTACAGTTTATTTAACTTCACATACATTTAAGGTACATTGTTAGAAGTGATGATTAGGCAGCAGCATAAGACAACTATGTGCAGGCTGGGATCACACAGGACAGAGGGTGCTAAGCGAGGGGATGCGGAAGACTACGCGGCGGAACAAGTATACACCTGGCGTCAGGATCGATCGCGGCAGCGTTCCGAAGGGGGATCCCCGAGGACCGGACTGCAAAGCCAGCGTAATTCTTATAAGAGCTGGAGAGAGAGACGTGCTCCTATAGTCCCTACGAGCAGTGAAGACGATACCCCATGCACTTCACAGCGTAGTTTTTTAGACGTAGGCACAGAGGAAGGAGGAGAAAGAAAGAGACCCGTTACAACGCAGCCGAAAACCTACTACAGCAGAGATCGCTATCCAAGGAGGAACAAACAGACAAACAGGTAAAAAGTCTGGTCATTAATATCTCCTCCTATGAACTTAATCCTAATGAACTTTCATTATTGAATAAGGGACTTGGTTTTGTTCCTACATACGATCTATCTATAGAGGACTGGGAAATTGACTTTCTTAAATTTATAAGGAATGTTAAGTATAAAATGTGCTTTTTGAATAGTGCATCTGAAGAACAAGAAAAGGTTTTTAAAAAACCTAGTACAGGTATACCGGATTTACAGAACGAGTCAGTCCAAGCCTTTGAACATGTTGTGGTAACTGAAATTAAAAAGATTTGGCGTAATGATGTAATTCAACATAAACATAATTTAAATTTTAAGGAAAGAGCAGCTCTGCGTGCCTTGAAAAATAATAGTAATATTATTATACGTAAAGCAGATAAGGGTGGGAGCACGGTTGTTCTAAATAGGGCTGACTATAATGCGGAGGCTTTTAAGCAGCTGAATACACCCGGCCATTATGCTAAGATTGGGCATGATCCAACTTTTGAAATTAAAAAGAGTATTGATCTAATGATTGACGAAGCCTGGCAGAATAATATTATTGATGTGACGGAAAAAGAATTTTTAACAACAGAGTGTCCTAGGGTTCCAGTGCTGTACCTTTTACCCAAAGTACACAAAACACTTATTAATCCTCCAGGGAGACCGATTGTCTCCGGGATTGGGTCAGCACTTGAACCGCTATCTGTATTTACTGATCATTTTTTGCAGAAGGAGGTTCAGAAAATCAGTGTATGTTTGAGAGACACTACTGATCTTTTGGTTAAATTAAATGCACTTAAAGAGATACCATCTAACCTGCTATTATGTGGGATTGATGTGCAGAGTCTCTACACCTCCATTCCCCATGGTGAAGGGATGATATGCATTGAAGAGGTGTTATTGGATAGTAATTTACCAAATCAAAACATTTTCTTTATATTAGACTGCCTTAACATAGTGCTAACCAAGAACTATTTCACGTTTGAAAGTGAGTTCTATTGGCAGACACAGGGCACGTCGATGGGTGCTACGGTCGCCCCCTCTTACGCGAATTTGTTTGTCCATCACCTTGAGAAACAATTCTTCCTTAATAAAGAGCCCTATTGTAAGTATATCTATGCATACTTTAGATATGTGGACGATATCTTAATTTTCTGGACAGGGACTACTGAACAGTTTGATGAGATGATGAAAGAAGCAAATGGGAGTCATGATACCATCAAATTTACACATGAGTGGTCAGAATCTGAAATTAACTTTTTGGCTATAGACCTGAATTATTAGCTAATGCTGCAGGTGAGGTGGACGTATCCACAAGGGAGGACCTCATGGCTAAAAAAAGTAAAGTTGGTAAAGATGACCGCATAAATTTTGTATCTACTTTTTCTCATCACAGTAGCAAGATTGAACGTACTATCAAGAAATATTGGCCATTACTTCAAGCAGATAGACAGTATGGGTTTCTTTTTTCTAAACCACCCCAATTCTGTTATAAAAAAGGCAAATGTATAAAGGATTTATTATGCCCATCCGATACAAGGTTACAGAAACGTAAATTTGTCAAAAATATTAAAGTTGGGACTTTCCCCTGTTTGGGATGTAATTGCTGCTCATCCATAATAAAAGGCAATACTATTAACCACCCTACTAGAGGTTATGAAATAAAGCTAAGGACTTATGCTACTTGCAACACCACTCATGTTGTATATTTATTAAAGTGCCCATGTGGCTTAGGATATGTGGGACAAACAAAAAGAGAAATTAAAATCCGTATTCAGGAACATAGGGGTAATATTAGAAAGTTTAAAAAGAATACCCAAAGCGACACCCCTGTGTCTAGGCATTTTTTTGAACATAAACATAATCCAATGCAACTAAAATGGTGTGTTCTTGATGAGGCCGTACCCGACAAGAGAGGGGGTGATAGAATAAAAAAATTATTACAACTTGAGGGTAAATGGATCAAAAAGTTGAATACCCTCACCCCTGATGGAATTAATGATCATTGGAGCTTGAAACCATATCTTGGATGCTGATTATATGTTTTTATATGTTCCCACTACTATAGGTCCTGACTTTAGGAATATCCATCACCTTAGTTGAAAGCGTAGGTAAGGCTACTATTATTACTTTTAATTACTTTGAAGTGATGCCCCAATATGAGTAGTATATTTCAGCATGGTTTAATTGAAACGCTTCTGTGTGTATTTATTTGATATATATTTGTAGGCACTAACAGTGCAGTACAATGGTACCATCTTAGTGATGATCTTTCTATTTTTTAGGAATATTTGAAGAATCCAACAAGGGACTTAACTCTTATGTAATAACATTCAATGGTTGAAGCCCTTTTGCTTGATCTTTGTGATTTTAATATGTCTTGTATACACATTATGTGATCACATTTAAATATTGGGTTTTAATGTTTTAACATTATATTGACACTATTATTACACTATTGCAATATTGTTGGATAAATATTTAACATTTTTAATCACTTCTTTGTATCACCCTATTAACCTTGTTATTGTAACATATGAACCTTACAAATGGTAATGAAGGGGTGTGTTGTTAACAGGATGTAGTTTAAAAGGTCACTTTGTTTCACAGTTTGTTACACTTGATAAAGGGCGTATGCGGCCCGAAACATGTTGTGTTTGTATTCTGAAATAAACACTTTGTAGCAGGTATCCTGCCTGGATTGCTCTCCTCATTGTTTGGATGTTTCCTATGAGGAGTTTCCCTACAGAATTCAGACTGACTCAGTGCTGTGACCACTTCCTGTGGCAGATTAAAGAGACACCTACTCCTCATTTCAGCCTAGCTTCTGACCTATAAAGAGCTCTCTACAGCTCTGAAATAATAACAGTTTTATGAGTTAAATTACTTTTAAAAAGTTTTTGTTTCTGCATCATTATTTTTGAGGAAGGATGAGTAATATATCTGAATATGAAGGTTATATAAGATGTCTCCTTTAACTATGTTTAAAGATATAACTAGATTAAAAGCTGAATCTTACCAAATTTAATAATTGCAGCATTCACAAGTCACTTCACTTTATTTCTGGGGAGTATAATTGATTAAATACATTAAAGAAGTTATAGTTTATGTCCTTGCTCTCTCTTTCTCTGTGTTGGATAACAGGATTGTTAATATCTGATTTGTTTTTTCTTAGATGGAACCAATTTGAAATTCCAACCAAATTGAGATTGGAAACAACTTGCAGATGAAGAGGTTGCATTTATTAAAAAAATGAAACCCAGCCTCATCTTTGCATTTGCAACAGGAAGTGGCAATATACCCAGTCTAGGATTTTCTCTTCTGACACGAATATCATTCATTCATGATGAGGATTGTATTTATCCAATTGCACACACGTGCAACATGAGCTTCAGTTGTTTGTCAATGCCAAATCAACCAAAGATAATAATTTTTCATATTTTTTATTAACTGCTCTTATTAATGGGGCAGTATTTAGCAATGTGTAATTTGAAGGACAGACATTGGTCTGTACTATGAGCAAGTGTATCCCATTTATAATATCTGTTAAAAAGAAATATGAAAATTATTGTTTGCTTCTGTTTATTTAAAGAGGACCTATCATGAATTTTGAATTAATAAAAAATAGTTTATGTAAAAAGAACTTAATTTAGTACCATTGTGAAAATAATAGATGAATATTACTGCATCCAGAGCAGTATTCCTTCCTCACTTCTGCAGGCTGCAAAAATCATTGTTTCTACAAGTTACTCAACCAATAGTGGGAGTGCTTGTACTAACAAATTCTGTCTCTTTTTTTCATCCATTCCTTGAGAAGTTTCCTTATTAAGTCATCAGTGAGTTCTGTATGTGTCATAAATATTGTGAAGGGCACAGTGCTGCCATGCATGCAAGGGATTGTGCATGGGAATGTAAACATAGGAATATTGTTTACAGCACAGTGGGGTCATCTTTTCACTGTATACAAACAATAAAGGTGTAGGGCACTCTGGAATCCACTTGCAGATCACTTAAACAACCATGTCAAGCTTTATGCATTTCGTGTCCATTTGAAACACTCATGTAGCATATGACTAAGTGTCAGAGAGGATTTGTTAGTACAAGCACTCCAATGATTGGAGTAGTATTAGAGTGAGCAATAATGATTTTAGCAGCCTGCCAGAAGTGAGGGAGGAATATTGCAGAAAGCTATGAATTCAATTATGGTTTCATATTTGCTTAGACACCCTCACACTTGCACTGCAAGAAATAAACTTGTGCATTTTTATATTTGCTTGCACCACAAGAAATACACTTATTTATTTATTTATTATACACTGCAAGAAAAACATTTGTCTGTTCACATTTACTTGCACTGCAAGAAATAAACTTGTGTTTAAATATTTGCTTGCACAGCAAAAATATACCTTTTCATATTTTCTTGCACTACAAGAAATACACTTGTATATTTGCTTGCACTGCAAGTAATAAATGTGCTTTATATTTGCTTGCACTGCAACAAATACACTTGTATTTTTCATATTAGCTTGAACTGCAAGAAATACACTGTTGTGTTTTTTTTAGTTGCTTACCCTAAACAGTTATGACAGCATCTTAGTCAGTTATCCATTTCAGTGTTACAGAGGTCAATAAGTCAAATAAAGGTATGTACTGTAGAATATCTTATTCATGATTAAAGGCTGTAACAGAACTAAGATGCTAAGACAAAACAATAAATCAACATATTACTAACATTTTGTGTCTTGTTTTTCTTGGCTACCTGGGGGAGTCAGTGGTGGCCTAAAGGTTATGGGATATCACATTTGAGGGGATTCCACAGTTTGAGATGCTGGTGTTAGCAGGTGTTTTGATATCCAGGAAGACCACACCTAATACATTTTTTACAGCAACCTCTCTGTAGGTGTGTTAATTGGTGTGAACTGATAGTCATTGAATTTCACTCTAGTGGCAGAATGTCACTCTTAACTTCACTCTTTGATAAATATACCCCTATGTGTTTTTAGAATGTTACACCACATCTTTTGGGTAAGATGGGGATGTCCTGTGACAACTTTTTAATTACTGGTTTAATTACTGGATAACAGTTTGGATAGGTTGTCAGTTGAAGGATAGCTCCTCTATTCACCATGGTCAGGCATCAATACAAGTCTGGCCAATATGGGCTCTGAGGGATTCCCAAAGCTGAAGGAACCTGAAGAAAAGAGTATTGTGTAAGTTAAATGTGTCTTTCAGGTTGTCAAAGTTGGACTCATTTCCTTGGACAATGACATGCTCCAGGTATTTTATATTGTACTAAACCTATATTTTGTGGTCAAGTATAGAGCATAATGAGGGAGCTGTGGGTTATGACAAAGGGGTATTAAGATTCTACCCTAAAAGGAAAAGCATAAAAAGGAAATATAGACATACTACTACAGGGAAACTTGAGTCTGCTAGAATACACAGAAAATGCAGTAAGACAATCAACAAACCTATAAACGTTCATTTGATCTATCATATTATCTATTTCACATCAGACATGGTTGCCTTAAGCATTTGTAGCTGAGTCAAGTAGTCTTCTGCTTGAGTTATTTTCAAACCAAATATCATTGGGAAGGGATTAAGGGTTGGGCCTCTATCCAGGTTGGGCCTCCTGCTGCTCAGTACATAGTGCATCTACATTTTATATGAGATACACGGAGTAGACATACTTATGTGCCTCCCCCTGTCCTCCCCTCTTGAATGGAGCACTGCCCTAATACATAATTTGCACACTGCATAGGGTATTGTTAATGTGTCATGTCGGATGAAATCAGCTTCTACATGTAACACCTAACACTAATTACTTACATTATTATTTACATTAGATTAATTACATCCAACATGACGTTTGCGCTTCATTGAGCTGCATTGGAACTGATGGAAGTGCAGGTAAAATCTTCCATGTAGTTCTACCCTAAAGTCCTGTCCTGTGTTCAGACTCAGACTGAATTGGCCCACATTGTTCACCAGTTTACACTCGTACAAACTGCTGGAGGGACACCAGCATTGTGTCACTGTATGTAGCCAGTATAAACTGTATATCTTAGGGTGGTCCTGATAGGTTTCCCTGTTATATTCTGCCTTCTCTATGCTCCCTGTTTGTGCAATATGCTGTCTGCTCTATGCTCACTGTGTGTGCCATATTATGTTCTATGCTCTACGTGTGGTCCGTACTCTTGTCTGTCCAATGTTGCCTGTGTGTGCCATACTCTGAATGTCCTGTGCTCTCTTAGTGTACGATACTCTACCTGCCCTATGCACCCTGTGTATGTCATACATGCAAAAACTGCAATGGCCTGGTGCAATAGTGAGCCAGCAATCTTCTTCATCTCTCCCTCCTTCTTTCTTCACAATCCCACAGCCAATGCATGCTCAGTAGAGTAAAAAAGCTATGCAAGTGGCACAAACAGAGAATCAAGTTACACAAAGGTATTTTTTGGTGAAACAACGCAAATTTGCCCATCACTAGTAACAATCACTGGGCATGCCTTTAAGGACCCTACATCTTTAAAGGACCAGTAACATAAAAAACTGAAATTGTTTTAAAGTAATAAAAATATAAAGCAGTGTTGCCCTGCACTAGTAAAACTGATGTGTTTGCTTCAGAAGCACTACTATTGTTTATATAAATAAGCTGTTGTGTAGCCATGGGGGCAGCCATTCAAAGGAGAAAAGGCTCAAGTTACACAGCAGATAGCAGATAAGCTCTGTATAACATTTTATCTGTTATCAATTACTTAGCCTGTGCCATATAGCTGTTTTTCAATTTCCACCATTTCTACTTATCAGCATGTTTATATGAACTATAGTAGTGTTTCTGAAGCAAACATCAGTTTTAACAATGCAGGGCAACACTACATTATATTTTCTTTACTTTAAAACGCTTTCATTTTTTGGTGTTACTGTTCCTTTAAGGACCCTTACTTTAAAGGAGAACTAAACCCTAAAAATTTATATGGCTAAAACTGCCATTTTTAGTGAACTTGCGGTAAAAACCTTCAAATTCGATATTTGAATTTGAAGGATTTTACTTCCCTACCTATTGACATGGTCGAATTTTAATTTTTTTTCAATTTGAAATTCGACCAATGATAAATGTGCCCCTATGTGTACTGTATATTGTGAGTGGGTCCCTAAGCTCAATAAGTGACAGCAGCACAGAGCGTGAATCAGTGAATCAGAAAAGAAGATGGGGAGCTACTGGGGCATCTACTGGGACTGAGACACAGATCTTTACTGCTAAAGGGCTGTGGTTGCCACGGGCTGGTACACAAGCATAATATACAACATTTCTAGCTACTTTTCCTACTTAGTTTCACTTTCCTTGTCTTTCAAAGACATATACTTTGTGGGGATGGTCTGAAATGTCTACAGCCATATATTTCCTTTATATAGAAATGATAACCAAGGGGCATGTTTAAAGCTTAATTTAAGAAAATAAATGACTGCAACTCTCTTAAATCTCTGCACTCTACTTCAGGTGTATCCCTAACATTCTTCTTTACATAGCGACATATGGGAAACTGGTTGAGCAGGGCTGCACTAAATGCCCATTCAATGTTTTTTCAATTTAGAATCTTGGGAGCATACCATGCAATCTCTGCCCTGGCCCAACTGGTAACTTAAAGAGATACTGACACCTGAAATGAAACTCTTTTTTACAACTTTTATAATATTGGCTTTGAAAGCTACTTGTAACTTTGCCATAAAGTATTTGTATGATGCTTTTACATTACCTGTCTGATCCCCCATGTTCCTGTATGAGGGGGCTGCCATATTTGTGCAACATTAGAAACTCTAACTAACAGGCTGAGATGGGACAGTTAGGTTGGCAAATCAGAGTGTCAGAGTGTCAGGCTTAGACATTTCAGCTAACAATTATATACAAAAATTAACCTCTCAGCAAAAAATTATCAACATGACCTATAGGTAACATTTAATTTACATTCATATGTTAAAATTCATTTTTTGTGTCAGTATCACAGGCCTGACTATTAATATGTATTCTGTTTTGCCTTGCACTAACCCCAAAAGAATTCAGACATTGCCATAATATCTATGGTAGAGAAGTGGATCAATAACTTTAGACATTTTTAACTCAAGTGCTGTAAGGTTATTTACAGGACATATAAAGTACAATTCACTGGGTTTACTCTACTGCACATCCACAAACACACATCTGCTATAGAGCTGCCTGGAGAAATATACACTGACCTCCCAACTATCCCTTTTTTGGAGGGACAGTACCTCTGAGAGCTCAATCTGCAGTCCCTTATTTGTATGGAACGTCCCTTTTTTCTATGCAGGGGGTGCATTGATTCTGACATTTGGTACCTTAACTTGGGTCAGGTGTACTTCTTCTATATTGTTTTCTTCCTCTGAAGTGTTGTGTAAGTGCAGGTCTGTTAGATGGGTGTTCATGCAGCTGTAATGGAGTATAGTTTGACTCCGTTGAAAGGCTATGATTGTTATGGGCTTTTATGTGGTCAGCCAACATATCATTAATAAATTTTTAAAAACCCAATGCAAGCAGAATAAATCTGTGTCATTTAGTGGATAAAGCAAGCAGATATTTTCCAATTTATAAAAAACTGATCTGAATGTGGAAGTAATTAATCTGTTTATGTCTCTCCACAAGTGCTCAATCCTTTCATTGTGGACCGAGCTTCCTCTTATAACAGATGCTGCTGTTCTATGATGATCTGTCATAACTTGCCACACTTTCTGATTTTCACCACCCAGATCTGTTCTAACGTGTATGGGCCATCCATGCACATGTACTGCATTTTGAAACAAGGAATAAACTGTATCTGATTTGTTATTGGTGGAACAAGCAAGAAATAAAATAAGCCTACTAAAGCCATCTATCGCTCCATGGATCACCAATTTCCACCTGATCAGTTTATGCAATCCATCCAAGTGCCAGACATAATTTGCTCTCCTTGAGATGGCTGGTCTTTTTCTCACTGCAATCCCTTCAGGATTAACTTCATGAAGTATTGTTCTCAGCCGATGTCTTTGAACATATATTCCACGTGCTCTTAAGTGACCATTTATGAAAACTTCACCTGCATGTATATGGCACTTTCAATGTAGCATCATTAATGCTGGTGAATTTCTGCCATGAAATCCCATTTTCATCCATCAGTCTATATACCATATTTCGACTGATATCCAATCGTCTTGCAATTTCAGATATGGTCAGCCTTAACTCAAACAATCTCTTTATATTATTAACTAGATTTCCCTAAAAATAAAAAAAACATAATTATAGATTGTGCCCACAGACTATAATGTATAGTTAAAAAAAATGTTGCACAGTTTGAACAATATCGCAAGAAAAACAGTCATTGACTTCAATGTGTTTTTTAAATGGAGATTTGTCCAACACTATTTACAGTAGAAATAACATATCACCCAGAGAGTAAATTATATGCTTAAATTATTTTTCTGTTTTTATTGAAGGTAAAACATGCACAACATGTTTCATCACATTTGCCTTCATCAGATAAAAAATAATTTAAGCATACAACGTAATCTCTGGGTGATATGTTTTCTACTTTGAATGCTAGCATCCTGACACAGGGGATTGCTACCTATTGAGGAGTACTGGAATACGGGTTGGAAAATTCTTGGACCACTTACTGTTATATCAAAACTATTATTCCCATAAAAATGTAAATATTCTATTAAGGAATACCCATTGGCACATATTACTAGAAACATATATTTTAAGGAAAATTATATATTTAAATAAATAGTTGTAGTATGTTTTAGAATATCCTTTTTACTAGCACATTGGCAATTGGTCTTCATTATTTTTTATAGAGTTGGAATTATTTGCATTCCTTTTCTGCCTCTTTGCAGCTTTCAAATGGGGGGTCACTGACCATGAAAACCAAAAAAAATTATCTGAGAGGCTACAATTTTATTGCTATTGTTGCTTGCTATTGCTTAGCTTCCGATGAAGGGTCTCTTATTTTCAAATTCCATGCATTTATTTATTTATTTAAACCACTATGTGGTTGCTAGGGTACGTAATAACATAGAAACCAATTAGCTGCTGAATTACTAAATTGGAGAGCTGCTAAACCAAAAAGCTATAAAGCAATAAAAATGAGGACCAATTGAAAATTGTCTTTGAATACCAATGTCTACATCATACTAAAAGTTAATTTAGGCTTTAGTAAGAGTAGAATAAAGTTAAGAATGTGCCTTTGTAAGTAATGGATGGGAGATAATGAAAGAGAGAATGCAGATGTCCTATTATAAGCAAGTTTTCAATTGGTCTTCATTTGTATTTTTTTTATAGTTTTTTAATTACTTGCCTTCCTCTTCTGCCTCTTTCCAGTTTTCAAATATGGTCACCAAATTTCTATTGCTCTAGTTATATTTTTATTGTTACTTTCTATTACTTTCACTTTTTATGTAAAGGCCATCTTCCACTCAAATCCCAGTCTCTCATTTTACTGTTTGGGTACTAGGGAGAGCAATTTGAGCAATTTGATTATAACTACAGGAATTTAGCTGCCATTTGCATGCTGCAATGTTCATGCCAGTGGATGCTATAGCTCAATAAAACTTCGCATACCTCCCAACTGTCCCTTTTTTGGAGGGACAGTCCCTCTTTTGACAGCTCAAC
>CM044437.1:31660092-31673056 GCA_024363595.1 Xenopus borealis | reverse complement strand
TGGAGGACTGCTCATACCTGAAATTGAATGAAAAAACATATATCTGTCCTAACAGTACAACTGTTGTGACATATAAAATGTAAATATAATATGATATGTGTACTGTTTTGATCCAGGGGAAGGGTAAAAAACTCAGCCTGAAGCCGTGCCAATTATTCCACCCTCCTCTGGATGTATATTGTTTGGACATGTTAAAGCTATGCAAACTTACTACTAGGTTGCCTGTCATGCTGGACCACACATTTCATTGCTAAAGTTCTGGAAAAGTGTGAAAAGACAAAGCCATTCAAACTTTACATTGGCCAGGAGAAGTGACCTAGGAAATTGTAGTATTATCTTGCTACAAATTACTATTTACTCTGCCCATGTGGTAGACTAGGATGCTTACCCAGTCTTGCAAATGAATTTTATTTCATCCTGGATACCAAACTTACTTTCTTTTATTAATAATGGAATGATGGATGACCTGTCACATCTGCTCCAGAGACCATAAGCTGCACATGCCCAGCTTAGAGTTTACCAAAACACCTTGCCATGCTGCTTCCACTATGAAGTGGCCTGCCTCCAGCCACAAGTGTCCAGCTCAGATGGCCCAGTATAGATCGTAAAGTCAACCAACCCCTTTCCCATGATACTTCCCCAGCAACCCATCCCAACTATAGAGACCTCCCTCCAGCCACAAGTGCTCAGTTTAGAGCGAAAGGCTCCCAACCACTTTGCCTAAAGTCTTGATATTTTGGTCACTATAGTGACCACTAATCATGAAGAATACTAATAACACTGTCACAACTGGGATGGAGGCTATTAATGTCTTGTTTGTGTGTACTCTTATTTGCCCCCCCCCACATATAACCCAAGCTTTCCCAGAACCCTATGAACTAAAACCTATCTAGGGGTTCCCTGCCAGAGTGGTAGTAAACCTAAGTGCCTAGTCTACAACCTACTAACTTCCTTCCTCTCTGACAATAATCTACTGGACCCCCTACAATCTGGTTTTAAGCCACAACACTCCACTGAAACTGCCCTGACCCGACCAACTAATGACCTTTTAACAGCTAAAGCAAACAATCATTTCTCACTACTAATACTACTTGATCTCTCTAATACTACTTTTGACACTGTAGATCACCCTCTCCTCCTCCAGTCCCTCCATTCAGTTGGCCTTCGTGACACAGCCCTGTCCTGGTTCTCTTCTTACCTCACTAATCGTTCCTTCCATGTCTCCTACAATGGAGTAGCATCTTCTCCCCTACCTCTTTCTGTTGGGGTTCCTCGAGGCTCTGTCCTGCCCTTATTATTCTCCCTCTATACTTCCTCCCTCGGCAAATTAATCAACACGATACTCAGATCTATCTCTCATCTCCTGATCTCAACCCAGAACTCCTAACTCGCATCTCCTCCTGCCTGTCCGCCATTTCTACCTGGATGTCGCAACACTACCTTAAAGTAAACCTCTCTAAAACGGAAATGGTTCTCTTTCCTCCAACTAACACCAGTAACATCCCTGAAGTATCCATCATAGTTAACAATTCCGTTATCACCCCGTCTCACCAGGCCCCGTGCCTTGGGGTTATCCTAGATTCTGCCCTGTCATTCAATCCCCATATCCAGTCACTTATTAAATCATGTCACTTCCATCTAAGCAACATCTCCAAAATATGATCATTTATCACCCAAGATGCTGCCAAAATTCTTATTCACTCTCTCGTCATGTCACGTCTAGACTATTGTAACTCTCTTTTAATTGGCCTTCCCCGCCAGGGCCTTCCTCACCTTTGTATGTGCATTGATTGTGATTGAATGTAACTCCATATGTATGTAATTCAAGTGATTTAGTTGTATAATCACATTTACTTTAAAGCGCTATGCAATATGTTGACGCTATAGAAATACATGTTAATAATAATAAGTGCAAAAGTATTTCTGTTAGTTAGATGCTCATTGTAACAATGTTCCTGCTTTGCATTAATTTTACCATAGATGTGGCCTTTAAATGTGTTAGCTGCCGTACTAAGTTTGGACCCATAGTACAGGATAGTGGGTAAGCCCGATTGTATGCTTTGACCCGGGTATCTCAATGTCCCACCATGGACTACTTATGCAGGAACCAGGTAACACTTGTAGGATTCATAGTACCAACCACCAGCCCCTTGTGTCCTCCAGCATGGTGGGTAAGCCCAATTCTATGCTTTGACCCAGGCAGCTCTATGTAGCATAACACCTCCCAGAGACTAACAGTCTTGGAGAGGAAACATCCAAACACTGGACTGTAACACATTCATGATCTATGCAACACTTGCAAGACCCATAGTACCCGCCACCAGCTCTTTGTTTTCTCCAGCATGGTGGTTACACCAGATTGCATGCTTTTGGCCACTGCCAGGATGGGCTGGGGTAGCAAGACAAGCAGTACCTGGCAAAATAATCTGCATACAGCCAAAGTAAAATAAGCAGTAACATGCTAAACACCTACAGTAAGTTATTAATGCAACAGACTGAAATTATAGCACTAAATGTGTTAACTGATAGGGTTGTTAGATGATACTAAAATGCTATCTTGATAATGCTGGGACTGCTTTTGTACAGAAAATAAAACTGAAACTTATCAAAATCATGGCTATCCTTGTTTGAGCACTATCCAATACCATCCCAGGGGTGGATAATGACAACCCAAAATATAAGTATAGTAAACCTACTTCAGTCAGCAGTTCCCAAAGGCAAGCTACAGTGAGCCAGCCCTGTATAATATAATCATCTTGGGGGCTTGCTGAATTACATATAATTAAAAATGAAAATGCATGTACCTCCAGTGATACACCATCTATGGATTTAGACAAATACAAGAGGTCCTCTGCACTCAACACATTATAAATATATTTAGGGCATTGAAATATTTTGTGCCTTAAAGGGGGTTAACGTTTAGTGATATTGTGAGACAATTTGCAATTGGTTTTAATTTTTTATTGTTTGTCGTTTATAGTTATTTAGCTCTTTATTCATCAGCCCTCTAGTTTGCAGTGTCAGCAATTCTGTTTCTAGGGTACAAATTACCCTAGCAACCCTGCATTAATTTGAATAAGAGACTGGAATATGAATAGGAGAGGGACTGAATAGAATAAGTAATAGAAAGTGGCAATAACAATACATTTGTAGCCTTACAGAGCCTTTGGATGGTGTCAGTGAACCCCCATTTGCAAGCTGCAAAGAAACAGAAGAAAATTGCAAATCATTAAAAAACTATGAAAAATAAATAATGAAAACCAATTGAAAAGTTTCTTAGAATTGGTGCTTCTACAATATACTAAAAGTTAACTTGAAAATGAACCACCCCTTTAAGCTACTAAAATGCCTTACCCAAGGATTGTTTGTACATATACTACAATATATTTAAGCTGGTCAACTACGTCAAAGTCATCCCTGGTATGGCCAGTCCTACGCTCAGTATAAAGTATATTGCTTCAGTATACATTTTACACAGGGATTACGTTTTACCTGCCTTTACCTCTCTCTCTACCCCTTCTCTCCCTCCGAAACCAAGACTATGTAAAAGAAAATTTACAATGTGGAATCATCCCACCTTCTTACTCACCAGCCAGTGCAGGTTTTTTCTTCGTAGAAAAGAAAGATGAGAGTCTGCACCTTTGCATTAATTATTAGGGACTCAACAAGATCACGTCCAAGAAATGATGCCCATTACCCCTCATCTCTGAGCTTTTTGATCAACTCAAGGGGGCTTATCTGTTCACTAAACTTGATCTTCATGGGGCATAGAATCCTATCCATATCCGAGAGGTCGATGAATGGAAGACGTCAAGATGGTCATGGGCATTATGAAAACCTAGTAATGATGTTCAGACTTTGTAACGGGTCTTCCAAGAATTTGTCAATGACATATTTTGAGATTTATTTGTGTGTAGTGTGGTGGTATACTTGGACGATATCTTAAATTTTTCCAAAGACTTAGATGAACATCAAGTCCAGTGCAGGGGACTCTTTCTTCCTCTATGCCAAACTGGAGAAGTGCTCGTTTGAAGTCTCAAAGATTTCCTTTTCTTGGGTATATCATATCATGGGAAGGGTTTGAGATGGATCCAACTAAGATTGGCCCCTTCCCACCAGTACCAAGCGATACAGAGATTCACTGGGTTAGCCAATTATTACCGGCAATTTATTAAAGGGGTTTCTTCCCATATTGCTCCTATTCTTTCCCTCAGTCAGAAGGGGTGAAGACAGAATTGTTGGCCTCCACAAATCTTTGAAGCTTTTGAATTCTTTAAACAATGTTTTGTTACAAAGGCAGAGTTCAGAAGGGAAGCTTCACCCATGTGCCCAGTTCTCTAGGAAATTTATATCTCCTGAACAAAATTATGGTATTGGCAACTGGGAGCTTCTTGCAGTCAGACTAGCTTTGGAAGGCATTTATTGGAAGGTACTACCCTACATATCACGATCTTTACAGAAAAAATTTTGAATTCATCCAAGCTCTCAGGCAGCTAAACTCTCAACAGGCTTGCTGGGCTCTCCTTTTCTCATTCTTTAATTTTATCACATACCAACCAGGTTCCAGTAAGAAGAAAGCCAACGCTCTTTCCAGAAGTTTTTCCCCTAAAGATCGTCAACTAGATGGTAATGATCTCATCATTCTGTCTTCAAGAATTATTGCATCTCTGCTCCCAGAATTTGCTTCCCAGATCCTGTTGGCTCAATTGGACACACCGTCTAACACTCCTGTGGGTATGGCTTATATTCCTCATGATCTTCATCTAGCTATTCTTCAGCAGACTCATAGCTCCAATTAGGCTGGTCATCTGGTAGTAAGGAGAACTATAGTTCTTTTAAATCACCGTGTCTGGTGGCTATCCATGCGGAAGGATGTTAAAGACTTTGTTGCTTCCTGCTCAATCTGTGCAACCTCTGATTCTAGTCATTCTCATCAGAGTGGCTTACTTCACCCATTACCTGTTCCTTATTTTCTTTGGACTCATCTGGCTATGGACTTTATTGCCATATTGGAATTGCCACCCTCCACAGGTAACACAGTTATATGGGTTGTAATAGACCAATTTAGCAAGATGGCCCACTTCATTCCATTATGTTAAATAACATAGAACTTTCCCAATTATTTATCCAGCACATTTTCTGTCTAAATGGATTCCCAGTCGAAGTGGTATCTGATAGAGACACTCAATTTGTTTTGAAATTGTGGCAGTCCTTATGCAAGTCTCTGGGCATTTCCCTTCAGTTCTCTTCTGCCTACCATCCCCAGTCTAATGGAGCAGCTGAACGTGTAATCGGGCTCTAGAACAGTTTCTATGGTGCCATGTTTTATTAGGCCAAGCTGACTGATCTGATCTTCTTCCATGGTCAGAGTTTGCCTACAACTAGTGATGGGCGAATCTCCAGCGATTCGCTTCGCCGAAAAATTCGCGAATTTCTAGAGAAATTCGCGAATCGGCGAAAAATTCACGAAACGAGTCGCGGGACGATTTAGTCGCGCGTCGCGTCAATTTTGTCGCGCGTCAGTCGCGCGTCGCGTCAACTTTTACGCGTCGCGTCGTTTTCGGCGCGCGTCGCGTCGTTTTCGGCGCGTCGCGTCAAAAAACGACGCGCGACTCGTTTTCAGTGAATTTGAGCCAAGCGAAATTTCGCTGGTGATTCGCGAATTTATTCGCCAGCGGCGAATCGCGGGAATTCGCCGCGAATTCCACCTAGGCGAATAAATTCGCCCATCACTACCTACAACAAAATTTCTCATGCTTCTACTGGGAAAACATCTTTAAAGACTTCTTTAAAGTACTGTAAGGAGCGCCCGATGTTGCTCCCCTTCTCTTCAGCACCTCACTCACTCACTGGTTTGGCACCCAATTCAAATATAAATAGACACTTAAAAGTAGCAGATCCATTGCCTGTGAATAGGATCTATTTAGTATGTTTCTGGGTGTGTTCTGCTTGTATTTTCTGAACTGATTCTGACCTTGGCCTGCTCTTTGACTTTTTAACTTTTCTGTCTATCATAGTCATAGTAAATTAGGTTGAAGAAAGACACACGCCCATCAAATTCAACCCCTCAACTATTTAAACTTCCTAACTGCTAGTTGATCCAGAGGAAGGCAAAAAAACACTTGAAGCTTCTCCAATTAGAGGAAAAAGAGGGGGGGAATTCCTTTCTGACTCCAAAATGGAAATCAAACTAGTCCCTGTATCAACTTGTCCTATGGGCTATCTTCCATAACCTTGCATTACCTCACTTGCTAAAAAGCCTTTCAACCCCTTCTTAAAGCTGTCTTATGTATTAGCCTGCATGACTGATTCAGGGAGAGAACATCTTCACAGCTCTCACTGTAAAAAAAAACCCCTTCCAAATATTTAGGCAGAATCTCCTTCTTCTAATCAGAATGGGTGACCTCACATCAGCTGGAAAGACCTTCTGGTAAATAAAACATTAGAGAGTGTATTACAGTATATGATCCCCTTATATATTAAAGGATAAGGAAAGGCAAAAAATAAAATCCTATTTTTACTTTTTTAATGAAAAAGAAACCTATCTCCAATATACTTTAATTAAAAAATGTCTACAATTTTTCCTGAGGATTGGAATTGTCAGACTATCCCTAACTGCTCTGAAGAGAAACAATCATACTCATGAACAGCAGGGGGAGCCCCTGCCTTACTTTCCAGCCAAGCATAACTCAAGAAGCTTTGTTTCCCTGTACAGCAGTCGACGACTATGTACAGTTTTGTTTTGGATTTTATTTTTACTTTTACATCTCCTTTACTGTTTCCAACTCCAGTTGTAGGGACAAAGATCATGGACACAGATTTAATCAGATAAACTGGGATTCTATTTGGAGGATATTTTGCTTCAAATACAAAAACTATAACACCTCACACACAGTTTGATATTCCTTTTTGTTGGTCATTTGATCTATGAGCTGAATGTTGTATATATACTAGAGAACACCACAGCTTCATTGTAACCAGCTTGAAAAAGGAACTAAAATGTTCTGAAAGCTTGCTATGATTATATTAGTTAGCCAATAAAGGTATCACCTTTATACCATTTTGTTATTTGTTATATAAAACAGAGAGTATCATTTGGGCACAGGCTGACTTCCATGCTGCCTCGGTGACTACAGTGCAATTAACTGCTGTAAACCAGCAAGAGACTGTCCAAATAGTTCTACCCCCAAAGCCATCAGTATAGTGAGGAGTTTGTGTGTGTATAAACCACAGCTAATAACATTATATTACAGAGAGAGCTCTGCCCCATGTTACTAACTGCTGAGAAGATAAGGTAGTGAACTGCTTCTTCCCCTTCTTGACCCTTTCTTACTCTGCCCCTGTGCCCAGCCATCTCCTGCTTTAACTCATTCCTTCTCACCTAAACACAGCTACATGTGATTCTGCCCATCTCTAACCTAGGCCATTGTATAGTAATCTGGCTGCTGGTCATTTGGATCCCTTGTCATGCAGCCCCTGTGCTTATAGATCCAGGGTTTTTCTTTCCCTGCTCTGCTCTCATTTCACAACGGAGCCATATACCACCATAATAATAAAAATAAATACATAGTACGTCTTGGAGCACATAGTGGATGACATACTTTCTGGGCCTCCCATGTGCCCAGCCCCCACCCTGCACTTGAAGGGTCTGCTTCCTGGTAGTTATACTACTGTAAATGCTGGCAGTGATCAAGGGTAAAATACCGCAGATGGGGCAAACTCTCATCTTTGTTCCTATTTGCAAATGCCTAAGGGTAAAAATAAGTATCCAACTGTTGGTAGCAAGACTTTATCATGGGGATCAGATAATTTATCCATGTGTCTTGTGGTAGTTGTTTATGAACAGAGAGAGGGCCGGAACTAGGGGTAGGCAGAAGAGGCACAAAGTCAAAGCACTAGGGTGCAAAGTCGGAGGCTATACCTCTTCTTCCGCAATGCCCCTAGTTCAGACCCCACCTGTGGCAGTAATCCCCACTTCCTGGATGCATGCACACACATGCTCGGGTTGTGCACTTGTCTGTCCGGCTTGTGCGCTTCTCTGTGTGTGTGCGAGCGCATCAGGAGGGGTGATGCAGTTGCCTGGGCTTCCTTGGGCGCCCAGCCAACTTGGCCCGGCACTGAACAGAGATCTTTGAAAGCAATAATGTAAGAGTCTATGTTTATTTCATTGGTAGGGTCTAGTAAACAATGACTGAGTTGTTTCCAGCTGATTCAGGAAGGATTCTGCATCATTTGAGCAGATTAAGGGCACTATTTATTTTTTAGAATCTGAGCACATGCAAAACTCCCCTAAAATGTACCTTTTGTCCTGCCCGGTACACTTTTCAAGCACCAATCTGCCTGGGAAATTGTTTTCCAGCATATTTTTTTTAGATAACACTTGTAGATGTCTCCCCCGTACAGTATGTCTCCTAACTGCTATTTGTCTTTAAAACTTCCCTTGGATCACCTCTAACCTAGATCAATTGCACCAATAACACCAATTATACATTCACCAATATCTCACTCTGTATAATTTGTACATGTGCTTCACTGTATTACCTTGACCAATTTCTCCCCTATTATAATTAGTTCTAAATAAAAGTGCCTGTGTTTCACTATGTTAAATCACCAATTAATCATACTCAGATTTATTAATTGAGCTAATAAATTAATTAATTAGAAACTCGAGTTCATCAATTGCTATACAATAGTATATCTACCTTTCTTCTAAGCAATGTAATTAACATTAAGTGCTGATTAATTCAACACCCCAGTGATTTGTTTAGAATAATTAGTGATACAAAAAAGTGCAATGTGCTTACTTGTATATATAAAATAAATAAATAAATATATAAATACTATAAATTGCATTGTATGAATAAATTCTATTATTTTATACAGACTCTTATTGGTTTTGAACCCTATATGAATTATATAATTATAATTATATATAAGCTTATATGAATGTATGCCTGAATTAATTAAGGAATAAATGCTGTGAATGAGTTGTTCTCTCTTGTAGATGTCTATCTACTAATTATCTATTTGGATTAATATCTTGCTATCATGATAATGGAGCCATTCTATAATCCTATTGACTACAGTTACCCACAAGTTAGTCCCAGGCCACCATAAAGTTTATCTTTCCATAAAGTATTCTTGTTTATCCTAGGTTTGGTCCCAGTTCAAATTGATTGAATTTGGTAAGAGATTCATTTTTATTAGGCTAATGCATCCAAACCTAGATAAATGTGGGAGTTACCAAAGTTTAAGGTCTTGTACAATTTGGGAAATAAATGTCATGATTATTTGGAAAGCTTTCTGCTATTCTGTTATTATTTCTGCTATTATGTTTGAGATACCTTTCAAAGTAGCATTATGTCATAAGGCATATTTTTAGGCAGAGGGGGTCTGAAATAAAAACAGTTTCTGATGCAGCTGGACCTTGCGGTTCCAAAGTTGACCATATATTAAGATATTGAGCAACCTTATTGTGTAGTGAGGAAATTCTAGATTTGAATATCCTGTTCTTATTGGCTCATAGTATTATTTTGGGGAGACTCAGTGCCATGGCAGACTTCCTTTTGGAGGCAATAGCAAGTCTGGTAGCTGTCAGGATTTGATTGGTCAAAGCTTGGACATATCTGTCATGTCATACAGTTGTCTCCCCAAAATGAGACTAAGCATTTCTTGGAAATAGGATAAGAGAGGATGCGATTTAATTAAGAGGTTGCATCATTCCAAAATGGCTGGATAACTGAACATTCCCAGAAGATGTGTTACATCCACAGTTTCTCGAGCATGGGGAGTGAACAGGGCGGAATTAATGGTGTTTGACAGGTGACTGGGGTGTGGTAGCAAACCATCAAAATGTTATAAATGTGTTCTTTTTATTGAACACAACTTATCATTCTGTTAGCATTGCATCATAACAGGTCCCAGTCCTCTACAGCAGTGATGGGTTGCTGTGTAATTTCATCCCATTTACATAGTTACATAGTTAAATTGGTTTGAAAAAAGAAAGTCCATCAAGTCCATCAAGTTCAACCCCATCAAATTAAAACCCAGCACAAACACACACACACCTATACTTTTTCACATAAACCATATATGCCCATAACTATACTAACTGTAGAGTTTAGTATCAAAATAGCCTTTGATATTATGTCTGTCCAAAAAGTCATCCAAGCCCTTTTTGAAAGCATCAACAGAATCAGCCATCACAACTTCACCTGGCAGTGCATTCCTCAACCTCACTGTCCTCACTGTGAAGAACCACCTACGCTGCTGAAAAATGAAAGTCCTTTTCTTCTAGTCTGAAGGGGTGTCCTCTGGTGCGGTGATCTTCTTTATGGTTAAAAATGTCCCCTGATATTTGTCTATACTGTCCTCTAATGTATTTGTAAAGTGTAATCATGTCCCCTCGCAAACGCCTTTTTTCCAGAGAAAACAACCCCAACCTCGACAGTCTACCCTCATAATTTAAGTCTTCCATTCCGCTAACCAGTTTAGTTGCACGTCTCTGCAGTCTCTCCAGCTCATTTACATCCCTCCTAAGGACTGGAGTCCAAAACTGCACTGCATATTCCAGATGAGGTCTTACTAGGGATCTATAAAGAGGCATTTATCCATATAGTGGTGCCTTATTGAAGAGCCATCTGGGGGATCAATGAGTAGCATGTATATTTTAGATATTATTATTATTATTATTATTAACTATTATTAGCATATATTTTAGAGTTCCAACATAATGTGTGATATTAATCTTTTTTGGGCAGTCCCTCAGTAGTAATGCTTTCAAAGGTAGTAGAGGAGGTAGATTTTTCTGCTGTTATATGTGGTTGTAAGAAGTGACATTGCTGAAGATATTCAAAGTATCGAAGTTGTACATGTGGGCTTCTACCTGAATATATGTAAAGGGCAGCATGCAGTGTTTCTTCTGATCTATCAAGTCTCTAGTTGTGTAGTTTCTTTCCATCTTGCACAAAAGGTGGCGCTGATCCCTGAAAGTGTTTACTTATACAAATGATGTGAAACTGTAAATACAAATACATGAATAAAATAAAAATCAGCATTTGAAGAAATGACAGCTGTATTATGAACATGGCTAGCTACTATAAGCAGTATCTCACTAGCAGGATGCGCAATAAACCCTTATAAACTAACAAAGAATAACATTCTCTAAACAAACATTTACTGACATGTTGCTACAAATAGAAAACTTACAGGGAATGCCTTCAATGGAGTAATGTAGGAAGCCGCACGGCTACATTTCTGAAGATTAAGCCCTTTAATGCCAATACTGGCTTCACTACCTTACTATATCTTCCTGTTACACTGACTTCCTGTCACATCCAATTAATTAGAGGTTGGGAGCACCAAACAGGTAAACCATAAGTAGCAGAGCAGAACACTCCCTGCCTGTTATCATATGATACCAGTATACCACTAAACTACAGCATTAGTCTGGTGACAAGAGAAAAAATTGTTCTGTCATGGGCCTGATTAACATGTACTCCTTGTTGGATCACCTTCACACCCTCTTTCCTTATCAGTCCATCTTTAATGGAAACAGTTCTCACTATTACACCCATAGGCCATTCATTTCTCTTAATTGGCTTCTCTCTGAGAAGGAATATATCACCTTCTTTGATGTCATGTCTTTTATGTTACCAATACTGATGGCTTTGCAGGGTGGAGAAGTAATCTTCTGCCGCCTATTCCAGAATTCATCAGCAAGATACTAGACATTTTTCCACAGGAGTCTCAACATCTCATCTGTGCTGAAGGTTTTCTGATGGAAGACAAGTAACCCTCAGGGTGAGCAGCAGAGATGGTGTTAGAATTTGTGTGTGTCCAGGGTCAGAGGACTTAGACAGTAAAGGATAGGCATTAATTATGGCCGTGACCTCTGCAATAAGTGTAGACAACACTTCATGTGTAAGCCTTGCTCCAATCACGCGCTCCCAAACTCCACCTATATGCTATGAATGGGTGGACTGAAGGCCCAGTTGCACCTCTGGTCTTGTAGGACCTCTTTAACCCTTTATTGTTCTTTAGTGTTTATTGCTAATTCTTTACCGGCACCAGTAAAATTTGCACCACAGTCTGAGCCCATTTGATTGACTGGACTGTACAGTGTGAAGAAGTTTCTTAATGCATTAATATACAGTCACATGAAAACATTTGGAGTTTTGTTTATTATTGGCTGAGCTTTCAAAGTAGTAACTTCATTTTAATATATAACAGTAGTATTTCAGCAGTGACAAAGTTTATTGGATTAACAGAAAATGTGTATCATAACAAAATTAGACAAGTGAATACATTTGTTCAACCCAACAGAGATATTACAGCAATACATAGTTGAGCTTCCGTTTGCAAAGGTATCAGCCTCAAGACACCTCCTATAGCCTTTGATGAGTGTCTGGATCCTGGATTTGATGGCTGCTGAGCATGGACAACCTGCTTCAAATCATCTCATAGATTTTAGATGATATTTAAGTCAGGGGAATGTGACAGGCATTCTAGAATATTGTACTTCTCCCTCTGCATAAATGCCTTTGTAGATTTGAAGTGTGTTTAGGGTCATTGTCTTGTTGGAATATCCAACCCCTGTGTAACCTGAACTCCGCTGGACAGAATCTGCACTGAGGATTAAGTAAAGACTTAGGGGCATTTGTCAGAGGTAGGAATAACTCTCTCTTTTGGATCTTGTAATAACTAATAATACTGATCTTATCTCAAGCATTTGTGTGGGAGAGCATTTGGGGAATAGTGATTATAACATGGTCTCCTTTGAGATTTTGTTGCAGAGGCAACTCTATAAGGGAGTAACTAAGACATTGAATTTCAGGCGTGTAAAATCCTGAAACAGTATGTTAAACCCAAAAAACCATATATTTTTGGAAAGAACACATTTTGTGGATTCTAAAATGGGTAACCATGTCTTTCTACTCCTAACTACCAAACATGAAAGCTTTTC
>CM044437.1:31634697-31645013 GCA_024363595.1 Xenopus borealis | reverse complement strand
GAGTTTTTGTGTATACATGTTTGTGCACTAATAAAAGTTTTCTGAGTGTGCAAATAAGTGCAAATAAGTGTAAATAAGTGTACAAAGGGAATCAAGTGTGCTGAAATAAAAAATTAAAAAATTAAAAATACCAATCTTTACTAAAATGTGTGTGTAAGTGTGTAAATGTACTGTAAGTGTGTAAATGTACTGTAAGTGCAGGTAAGTGTGTAATAAAAACGTGTACTTACCTTTTTTGTTGCAGGAGATCGCAGGAGACACGTGGAGAGCACAGGAAATTGAAGCAGCGCAGAGCAGGAAGCAGGAAGCAGCTCTGCGGGGAAGGAGAGGTAAGTAAAGAAGCAGACGCTCCATGCGATGCGTCTGCTTCTTTGACAGGTCGGATCTGCGACAATTGAGTCGCAGATCCGACTTGACAGCCCCCTAGCACTGTTGCCTAGGGGCTGTCCTCCTTCCTCACTCTCTGTGGAGGCGGCAAAAGTGGCCGAAGCAGAGAAATAGCTCAGCTGCCAAAGAACGTATCTAATACGTTCTTGGCAGCCTGAGCATTTAACCGCCAGCACGTATAGAATACGTGCTTGGTGGTTAAAGGGTTAATATTGAACATGTCAAAAAGTTTGATCGTGCCAGGGATCTATTACTCTGATCATCCAACATTGCATACATCTTTCTGCTTTCCTGAAGATTGCTGCTGGGTAAACATTCACAAGGCATATCTTTGAGCATGATTTGACTTGTTTTGATTTGTTTTTAACTTCTTAGTCCAAAAATGCTTTCTGCTGTGTTTCACCTCCTATCACTCTCATTCTTCATAAAACATTTTGCACTACCTTCCTCATCAAATCAAAATTCTACACAAATCTCAACCTCTGTAATTTCCTCTTCTTCCCTCTCCACACATGAAGTATATAAAGTACTCTGTTTAGCTATTCCAGGAAACTCTCCTTTCAATTGCTGGCAGCTGGGGACATTTCCCCAAACCCAGGCCCCTACCCTATCCCAGTTATATAACAGCCACAGGCTCCTTCTCTTCGGGGCAAATTCCAACATTACAGAACTCTTATCCCTATACCCCAAAATCCAGTTAATCTTTCCTGTGCTCTCTGGAATGCCAGATCTGTCTGCAACAAACTTACCACTATACATGACTTCATTGCCAACTCCTTTGACATATTCGCACTTACTGAAATGTGGCTTTCTCCCAATGACACTGCTTCAGCTGCTGCCCTGTCCTATGGGGGCCTACGCTTTACTCATACTCCCAGGCCTGAAAACAGACCTGGGGTGGGGTAGGTTTGCTTCTCTCTCCCCACTGTACTTTTAAAGTTCTTCCACCTGTTCCTTCCTTATCATTCTCCTCATTTGAGGTTCACTGCATTAGGTTCTTTTCTCCTGTTTCACTCTGCATTGCTGTCATTTATCGACCACCTGGACCAACCGACAGTTGTCCAATTTTTGGACAACTGTGCTGCCTCATCCATCCTATTAGGTGACTTTAATATACCTGTTAACAACATTAACAGCCCTTCCGTCTCTAAACTTCTTTTGCTAACCTCCTTTCTAGGCTCATCCTTGTGCTAAGACCCCACCCCCCTCACACCAATGGTAATGCTCTGAATCTCATATTTACCCAACTCTGTTCAACGACCAATTTTACTAACTCCCCCGTTTCCCCTCAATGATCACAATATGCTCACATTTCAGCTCTCACCTCACCTAACCACCTGCTTATACCTACTGTCACTTGCAAGCTCTGGATGTGTCGCATTAGGCTCTTTTCTCCTGCCAACAACATTAAAAACCCTTCCATCTCTAAACATCTTTCGCTAACATCTAGGCTCAACCACCAATTTTACTATCTCACTATTTCCCCTCTCTGATTATAATATGCTCACATTTCAACTCTCACTAAAGCTGGCCATAGACGTAACAATTACGATCTTTCTCGGAAAAGATCTTTCCAAGAAAGATCGTTCGTTTCTAGTGATGGGCGAAACGGCCGAAAAATTAGCGAATTTCCAGAGAATTTCCGACGCGTCGCGTAATTTTCGGCGCGCGTCGCGTCAAAAACGACGCGTGACTCGTTTTTGCGCGGCGAAACTTTTTTGGCGAATTTTTTTTCCAGTTTCGCGAATTTATTCGCCAGCGGCGAATCTCGGGAATTCGCCGCGAATTCGCCCCTGGCGAATAAATTCGCCCATCACTATTCGTTTCAACACACACACGTGTAGAGCTGAATCGTCAAATATACAGGTAGAAACAATAGAATTCTACTTGTATTTGATGATTCAGCACTCAGAATGGCCGATGCTTTTAAAGGCATCTGATCAAAATTTTCCGTCCAGCCCAATCAACCAGCCGATATTGGTCGGCTAATTTCCCAATCCTACACGCACCGAATATCGTAAGAAAATTTGTTTCGTACGATATTATCTGTGCGTCTTTGGCCACCTTAACTCCCTCCTCACCCTCTTAATCCCCAAACACGTACCTACCACGACTTGCAAGCGCTGGATGTGTCACATCTCTCCTCTTCTATTGACTCTCTTCACTCTAATATCTCAGCTATTTCTTGTCCTAATGTGGCTGTCTCTGTCTACTCTGGCACACTCACCACTGCTTGCTCCTGTAAAAACCAAACGTGCTAGACCCAAACCACTTCAGCCATGGCATACTGCTAATACTAAAGCACTCCAAAGACACTCACGTGCACTTAAGCATCACTAGTGCAAATCCCGCTCAGAATCAGACTTTTCTGCCCTGCTTTCCTATAACACCAGCCTTTCCCAAGCCAAAATAAAACATACTTTTTACTTCACTCATTAACACATTTAAAAAAATGGCACAACTTTTCTCCACCTTTAACACTCTCATTTCCCCTTCTCCACCCCTTCTCCCTGCACATCTGTCGCTGCTCAAGACATTGTTGAGCACTTCAAAAACAAAATTGTCACTATCAGAAGGGACATTACACTACTCAACCCCCCTAGGCTTCCACCACCCTCCCTCCACAATCCCTAGTCTCACCTATGCTCCTTCACCCCTGGTACTGATGAGGATGTCTCAAAACATTTGGCCTCTTCTCACCTCACCACCTGCCCACTTTATCCTATTCCTCTTGGTGCTCTTGTCACCCCCATCTGAAAAACCCTCTCTTGATCCCTCCAATCTTGACAACCTCCAACCTATCTCTCTGCTACCTTTCATCTCTAAACTACTTGAGTGCCTAGTCTACAACCGACTAACTTCATTCCTCTCTGACAATAACCTGCTGGACCCTCTACAATCTGGTTTTAAACCACAAAACTCCACTGGAACTGAACTGACCTGACTAACCAATGATCATTTAACAGCTAAAACCAACAAAAATCTTTCACTACTAATACTGCTTGATCTCGGCTGCATTTGACACTGTAGATCACCCTCTTCTCCTCCAGTCCCTCCATTCACTTGGCCTTCGTGACACAGCCCTTTCCTGGTTCTCTTCTTACCTCACCATTCGTTCCTTCAGTGTCTCTTACAATGGAATAGCAACTTCTCCCCTACCTCTCTCTGTTGGGGTTCCTCAAGGCTCTGTCCTGGGACTCTGTCCTCTCCTGATCTCAACCCAGAACTCCTAACTTGTGTCTCCTTCTGCCTGTCCACTATCTGTACTTGGATGTCACAATGCTACCTTAAATTAAAACTCTCCAAAACAGAAATGGTTCTCTTTCCTCACACTAACACCAATAACATCCCGAAAGTATCCATCATAGTTAACAATTCCACTCTGTCTCCCCAGTCCTTGGGGTTATCCGAGATTCTGCCCTGTCATTCACTCCTCACATCCAGTCACTTTTTAAATCATGTCACTTCCACCGAAGGAACATATCCAAAATACAATCATTTATCGCCCAAGATGCTGCCAAAATTCGTATTCACTCTCTCATCATATCCCGTTTAGACTATTGTAACTCTCTTTTAATTGGCCTTCCCTGCCAGAGACTGTCACCTCTCCAGTCCATAATGAACACTGCTACTAGGCTTATACACCTCAGCAACCATTCCTCCTCTGCCATGCCCTTCTGCCAATCCCTGGCTTCCACTACCCTTCAGAAGTAAATTCAAATTAATGACCCTGACATACCCAATACTTCATAACTGTACCCTCCCTACATCTCTTACTATGCTCGCCAACCGCTTACTATGCTCCTCTACTGACCTGCTACTCAACTCTTCTCTGATTATCTCCTCACATGCTCGCATTCAAGACTTTGCAAGGGCTGCACCCCTCTTCTGGAATTCTCTCCCACAGTCTGTCCGACTTTCTCCCAACCTTTCGGCTTTCAAGAAATCTCTTAAAACGCAATTAATTTAGAGAAGCCTACCCTTGCTCTTAACTACCCAATGCAATACCACTTACAGTACCACATCTCTCACCCACTTAACTCTGATCTTGTGTATCATTCCCGTCCCTTTAGATTGTAAGCTTTTCCTGCACAGAGCCTTCCTCACTTTCTGTACTACATCTCTGACCCACTTAACTCTGATCTTGTGTATCATTCCCGTCCCTTTAGATTGTAAGCTTTTCCTGCACAGAGCCTTCCTCACTTTCTGTACTGGTATTTATTGTGATGTATGTAACTCCATATTTAGTGTGATATATGTAACTCCATATGTTCTAAGTATGTAATTCATGTGATTTAGTTGTATAATCACATTTACTTTACAGAGCTACATGTGCCCCACGGACAGCCAGCACGAAGCGTCTAATGCTAGCACAAATTCGCCAGCGTGACGTCAAATCGTAATCGCAAATTTACGAACACCGACTCTGGCGAATTTACGCTAGCGAAGTAGATAGAATACAATAGATAGGAGGTTGAAAAAAAAAATCTAACATTTTTCTAAGTCCCAAAAAACGCTGTGGCGTGTTTTACCATTGTGGGTGATAGTCTGAAAAAGAAGTGTATGTTACAGCCACTACACATGCCCAGGACACCTTTAATCAAAAAAATAAAGTTGTCCTATTGCCCTACATGTGCCCCCTATAGTGTTGCCATATGTCAGGAAATGTAGGGGGGAAGGAGGGTAACACCCCCCCAAAAAAAACAATGTTTTTCAGACTATCACCCACTCCTATCTATTGTATTCTATCTACTTCGCTAGCGTAAATTCGCCAGAGTCGGTGTTCGTAAATTTGCGATTACGATTTGACGTCACGCTGGCGAATTTGTGCTAGCATTAGACGCTTCGTGCTGGCTGTCCGTGGGGCACATGCACAGTAGGCCAATCCCACGGACACAGGGTCTGGACGCAGAGACACTTGAACTTTATTATGTAGGATTATTATTAACATGTATTTCTATAGCGCCAACATATTTTGTATTGCTCTGGAGTAAGTGCTAACGAACAGCAAAAAGTTGATCTTAGTGAATTCACGTAATTACGATCCTTCGCCAGTGCGCAACTTCGCCTGGCGTAAGGGTGCGAAGTTGAGCAAGTCTATCTACTTCGCTAGCGTAAATTCGCCAGAGTCGGTGTTCGTGAATTTGCAATTACGATTTGATGTCACGCTGGCGAATTTGCGCTAGCGTTAGACGCCTCGCGCTGGCTGTCCGTGGGGCACATGTGCAGTAGCGCAATCCCACAGACAAAGGGACTGGACGCCGAGACACTTGAAGTTTATTATATAGGATTCGCGCCGTATGCAAATTAGGCTTCGCTAGCGAAATTGCGCTATGCCTAGCGAAGTAACACTAGTGCAAATACGTTACCGTTCGCCGACCAGAGCGTAAATTCGCACTTTAGTGAATTTGTGTAGCGCCACGTTTTCTATTAGTATAAGCCTTGCATTTGGCTTGGTGACGTTTCACAATGTCAGTATTAAATGATTTTGTAGGAATAGTCTTTGGTGGAAGTTTGATGTCTGCAACATGTAACTTAGTGTGCATTGGATCCTTTAAGTAACTGACCAGTCTCAGGGCAGGTGCAACAAGCGTATCTTTTGCAAAGTATTTCAAGAAAAATCCTTTCTAAAATATCCTTTGGTAGTATAGAAACAGCTGAACCTGTATCAAGCATCAGGTTAATGGAGTGTCCCTTGTCAGCAGAAGCAGTACTGACACTGACAGTGCATATAAACTTGTCTGGAATAAATGTACCAGCTTTATCCACACTTAATACTGTAACATTTGTAGTAGTAAGTTCATGAACATATTTAGTAGAACTACGGAAGAACGTAGCAAAGTGACCTGGCTTTAAAAATTTGCAGCATATGTATAGCTTTTGCTGGACATTTAGCATCGTTTGCAAGGTGTTGTGTTGAACCACAGCGAAAGCAGTATTTTTTATTTGTATTTCCTGCATGGTCTGTGCATATTATTAGGCCACAGTTTTGAATTCACAATCTGTACATTCCCAGCAGTTCCCTGACTGAGAGTTTTAGCCTCTGCCACCAATTTGGCTAGAAACTGTAATAGCCTTTGCAAAGGTTAAATCTTGCTCTAGGAGAAGTCTCTCTCTAATGCGTGGTGAGTTTGTTTTTTCCATTATTTGGTCTCTTAGCATTTCATCTGTTACTCACAGGTAACAACCAGCTCTCTTAAAGCTGCTACAAAATGTTCAGTGGATTCACCATTATACTGTCCACGTTGGCAAAATTTATATCTTTCAGCAACCACATTTACTTTTGGCACAAAAATGTTCTTTATAGCAGTAAGAGCAGTTTCATGAGTATCATCAGGTAATGTATAGGATATACATTGTCCCTCTGCCCCCAGGCAGTGAATAAGTAAAGCACGGTTTCTAGCATCAGAAATCTCCCCTTGGTCAGCAGCAATAATGTAATTATCAAACATACAGATCCAAGCAGTAAAAGGTATGGTAGGCTCACCAGGGTTTGGTAGAAAAGGTGCAGGCTGCTGAAGAGGTAGAAAAGACATCCTTGTCACCATTTGTTGTGTTTGGTAGCCGAGGATGAGGAGGGTATAATAATGCTTTATTAGCAGGTTCATGCAGCCATTACATAACAGCAGTAAGTCTTACTTTCACTTTCAAGCTGTACAGAAAGTCCTGTGTATGCACAGTGCCACCTGCAGGCCAGTTGTATAACCACCACATGTATCATTACATGCCTTGGATTCAGTTTGTATAAACTGTGAAAAGAAGGAGAATGGTGGGAAAGGAACCTTGTGTTCTTGGTTATAGTGACAGTTCTGCAGCATCCATTTCTCCTGAAGTGCATGAGGAAGCTTTTCATCACCTCTAGCTGTATCTAAATAGGAAAGTCATGGAAGATAATTACCTTGTTTTGCAGTTTCAATCTCTGAAAGTAAGCCACTCAATTCTATGTCTTTGGTGCTCTTTTGGTAATGTTCTGTGGGAGTTCTCATTTTGCAAATAGAGCATCCTCTATTGCTTCCTGAGACCCATAAATCTTCTCCAACCTCTCCAAAATATGATTCAGCCCAGTGAGGAAGTTCATTAAATTTGCTGATGTGCATATTCTGCATATTCTGGTCCTAGCCATTTAATCAGTTGATCTATATTTTCTCCTGAAGAAAGGTCCCTGTAGCATTAAAGAACGAAAATTTCCAAGCTAAATAATTGTCTGGTCGGTCATCAAATCTGGTCAATCCTGACTTTACCAGCTGGATTTGTGCCAGATACCTTGCTAATTTGAAGGGTCACCATCACCTGGATGAGGTCCCAAGTGTACCACTTGATAAAGGGTGTTGTAACTATTCAGTACAACTCTCTAATATTCAAGGTTAGATGACCTACCAGAGATCCTTGGTATCAGATTCCTGCACAGCAGTGATGTAGTTCCATACAAGTCCTTTGTTGCTAATAACTTTATTTAGGAGAGATGCATTTCAGCACTGTTATTCACTTCATGCAGGAACCTGCAGCTATAGAGACAGCTCTCATACACTTACAGCTACAGGAACAGGAAACTACACACAGAAAACTCCACAGAACCAATAAGAAATCACTTACATCACACACACAGGAAATTGCAAGGTAGCATGTGCATTCTGGGAACTGTAGTTTTCTATATAACATAACTAACATATAACAGATCTATAATAAAGATTCAACATCCTCCTGCCCCATGAACTCCTTTTAGATGTTCATCAATTTATATCTCCAGAGGGTACAGTAGTTGTATTGGTCGTCTTAGCATGGTCCCGATGGTAATCTCAAGGAACATGAGCGAATACGATTATCTCTTCCTGGAAAAACTGTGTCAATCATTCCAGTCTACCATATTTGTCTTGGCAATTTGTCTTCCTTAACCAACACCAAATCTCCAACCTTGAATGAGGATGCACATCCTCCTCCCTATATATGGTATAGTGACCTGATCTCAAATCCAGCAAATATTCCTTACGCTATCTATTCCAGAACCTTGTCACGAGCACTTGGCGGTAATTCCACCTTTTTGACAAAGCCTCTTGAGTGGAACAGTTGCGAGATACCGTTGGTACCTTGGATTGCGGCAATGACGTAAGTCGCTGCCCAATAAGAAAATGTCCTGGTGTCAATGGCTGGGGACACAGGTTATAGGCCTAGAGTTTAGAACCGCCTCTACTTCAGTCAGAAATGTGGTAAGTTCTTCAAAGGATAGCATTGCCTTCCCCAATGTTTTCTTAAGACAAGACTTCACAGAACGAACAAGTCTTTCCCAGAATCCTCCCCACCAGGCACCTCTCTCAACAATGTACTTCCAAGTAATTCCCTTTTCAGTGAAGAACTCCCTCAATGAAGTAGTGTTAAGAGTTTTCCATAGTTCTTGGAGAGACAAATCAGATCTCTTAAAAGTCTTTGCATTGTCAGAATATACAACCTTACACAGCCCCCTTCTGGCAATAAATCTCCTAAAAGCTAATAAAAAGGTCTCAGTTGTCTGGTCTGAAACAAGTTCTAAGTGAACAGCTCTTGTGACTACACAAGTAAGCAATGCAATGTAAGCCTTTCTTGTAGATGTTTTGTCCTTCACAAATAGAGGACCTGCAAAATCAACACCTGATACTTCAAAAGGAGGCGCTTCCAAGACTTTGTCCGCAGGGAGTGGAGCTGGTATTTCACTTCCAGCCCTGACATTACATTTCTTACAGATATAGCATTTTTGTAGCACAAACTTTGCTAACTGTCTTGCTCTTATCACCCAAAATTCCTCTCTGAGTTGTGCAAGTGTTCCCGATAACCCCAAATGCATCACCTTTTCATGCTGACATTGCACTTGAAGTTCTGAAAAGCGCCCCCTTGCAGGCAATATCTGCCTTTCAGTCAAGTTTGACTTGTGTAACCTACAACCTACACACAAAAGTCCGTCCTTGTCAAGAAATGAAGTTAAGTCTCTTATTCTGGAGTTCTTAGGCAAGCTCTGCCCAGTGTTAAGACGGAGGATTTTATCACTGAACTCACATCCTTGTGAGAATTTGACCCAGTGCCTTTCAGCCCTCAAGTTTTCTTCCACCGACAGTTCACCAGTAATTCTGTTACTTGGCTGATGGGTGTTTTGAATAAATCTGTATACCCAGGCAGTAATTCTGTTTACAGTACGTAATTTACTAAACCCTTCTAGAGGGAAAATTGGGTCACATTTGAGCTCTGCACTACAGTTGTTATATACAGTCACTTGGTTATCTGATTCCACATCTGCATATTCTGAGACACTAGTGACCATTTGTGAATTTTGCGGCCACCCTAACTGTGGACCTTGTAACCAGTCTGGCCCATGCCACCAAAGGTGATTTTTAATCAAGTCATTTGAATGTTGACCCCTTGTAAGGAAATCTGCAGGGTTATCCTTACCTACACAGTGTGATCATACTGTTGGTTGAGTGCGTGATTTTATCTCTGCTACTCTATTTGCAAGAAATGGCTTCCACAAGTTTGTGGAACTTTGTATCCAGTGCAATGCAATCATAGAGTCAGTCCATAAATGAGGTTGAATAGACTGGATGCTCAGGCAGTCTAATAAATACTTAATTAATCTTGCACCAACTAATGCTCCAAGAAATTCTAACCTTGGAAGAGTGACCTTCTTTAGAGGGGCAACTCGTGACTTTGAAGTAACAAAGCAGGTAGATGCAAGACCTTCCCTTATATACTGTAAGTAAGCAACGGCTCCATAAGCAAATTCACTAGCATCACAGAAAACATGTATTTTCACAGATGCATCTGAAGGACCCTGACAGTATTGCCTGGGGATGGCTATAGTCTGTAACTGTGGCAGCTCTAAACACCACTGAGACCACTTACTTGTCAAGTCTGGTGGTAGTTCTTCATCCCAGCAAATGCCACGTTCCCATAATTCCTGGAAAAGG
>CM044437.1:31549989-31568262 GCA_024363595.1 Xenopus borealis | reverse complement strand
TTCTCATAAAAAGAAATTAAGTTAGTCTGGCAAGATCTATTACGCATAAAACCATATGGTTAGTCCACTTTATAGATTTTATGAATTACAACCTTTTGTAAAACAATTAACTTTTTTTATTAAACTTAAAGGCATTACGGTCAGCAATGATGACAAATTGGTTGTAATGCCACTCAATAATGGAGTGCTCTAACCGCATGCGATTATATCCTTTCTCAAGTCAGGTGCTTGTACAGTTCCAGTCCAACCTGCCATTGGTTAAATATTCAGTATAAACGTCCAATATACTTCAGCACACTGTAAGTTGAATGGTGTATTAAAGTGAATTTAATTACGCAACCATATGAGCAGACAACAAGTGGCAACGTTTCGGGCCTCGCAGGACCCTTTTTCAAGCCTGTGAAACTGTGCACTGTGCTGTGTTAAATAGGACAAATTGTGGGCGGTACAACAATGTGAAAGATTGGGCGTGAACAAAAGTGTCCATCTTTCATTCCTTCCTTAAGATAAAAGTTGGTAGTGCATCCATTTGTAGATTTAATCAGTGTCCATATTTATATATAAACATTTCCATCAGTGGGTGTTATTGTGAATACAATGTAACCAACGCCAATAAATTACATCAAACTGTGACAATTATCCCAAATAAGATGCTATGTTAAATCGTTTCAACATCAGAATATCTGAAGTGCTTTAAAACAATTACCTCTTTTGACATTGTGTCCTATATTTCATTTCTGTAATCACTTTGTTTCAATCCACAGGTAATTGTAGCATTCAGAGTGTTCTGATATCTGTTCAACATTCAATGAACTTAAGAAAAAGGAAAGTACAAAAGAAAAAAATCTCCACAATAACTGATAATACTCATAATAATGGTGGCTTAGGACACTCCCAACTTAGCATTAAAAAAGTAAACTTACGTAATAGAAGCACTGATAAGGTGGTTGAAGCTTACATTAAATTAGTAAGCAATGATGTCGATAATGTGTAATAAGTGTATACAAGAATTGATGCAGAATGATAAACACATTTTTAAACCAGCAGACAAAGGTGGAGCCCTGGTTGTAATGAACAAACAGATGTATTTGGAAGAGATGGAAACTCAATTATCAGATCAGGATGTATATAAAAGAATGGAAACTGATCCATTGATATTGATACAACAATGCATTAATGATACAGTTTACACGTCTGTGGAGGAGGGAATCATAGCTGAGGATCTGAAACTCTTCCTTATTAAAGATAATCCAATTACACCGGTTTTCTATACATTACCAAAAGTGCACAAAAATCTGAAGAAACCACCAGGCTGCTCGATTGTCGCAGGCACTGAATCAGTATTTTCCCCCTTGGCGATTTACTTAGATAAAATGTTGCAACCACTGGTACAAAATACCAGGTCATATGTTAAAGACACAATACATTTACTTAAGATACTAAGTGATATAACACTGCCCGAACATGGCATATTATTAGTGAGTTTTGACGTCACAAGTCTAATTTAATTCTAATTTATATATGTCACGCATAGAGGATACAGTAGTCTATGAGAATCACCTTTGGAAGTCACATTGTTTGTTACATTTACGGTACATCGATGACCTGTTATTAATGGTACACAAGAGAGTCTGACCTTATTTCATAGTTTTTTAAACAACATAGATGTGAATTTACAATTTACAGTAATGTGTAATGACACAACACAAAATTTCAAACGAGTCTTTATAGAAAGAAAACTGATTTGAATAATCTTTTACATTATGAAAGTTTTCACTCTATACCCCTAAAAAATTCACTTCCAAAATCACAATTTGCTAGAGTGAAACAGATCACAAGTGATCCCCAGGAAAATGATATTGAAACAGTTTGAACAGAGGGGATATAACAGGGAAAAGTATGCAGAAAGTGAACACCAAAACAAGGGAAACATTTTTATCTAAAACATTAAAAGAAAGACAAGACAACACTAGAATGGTGTTTGTGAGCAACTTTAATACAGCTAGCAGACAGATTGGACAAATTATACAAAATCATTGGTATTTGCTACAAACATGTTTGCCCGATGTACCTAGTTTTCAGAAGTTACTGATGTTAGCCTATAAAAGGGCAAAAAATCTCAAAGACAGGCTGGTTAAGGCAGATATAGGGGGTAAAAGGAAACAACATACTCGTTTTTTGAACAAACCAAAATTTGGGACTTTCCCATGTTTACACTGCTCACAATATAACTCAGTGATTAAAGGGGAAAATTTTCATCATCCACACTCTGGAAAGAAATATGCTATTAGACAGTATTACACGTGTGAGTCAACATGTGTGATTTATTTACTGAAATGCCCATGTGGCTTATTATATATAGGGGAGACAACGCAAAAGATAAACTATCAAAACATAAATCTACCATCAGAAAGGAATTAACCATGTTACTGGTTCCAGCATTCTTTAAACAGGCAGACCATTCCGTGAGTCAATTGAAATTCCAGGTAATTGACTCTGTTGAAATATCTAGGAGAGGGGGAAATAGACTGACAATATTACAGTACATAAACTTGAAATGCAATGGATACATAGACTAGATACAGTATGTACAGTATGGCCTGGGGGTTTAAACAGATTACACATAAAATAGGAGTACACCCAGCGATGTTTATAAACCAGTAGATAAGCAGACAATGTGAAATTTTTTATCGTTACGATAATGGAAATGTATTAATTCACACTAACTTTCTTTTGTACTTTCCTTTTTCTTAAGGTCATTTAATGTTGAACAGATATCAGAACACTCTGAATGCTACAATTACCTGTGGACTGAAACAGTGATTACAGAAATGAAATATAGAACACAATATCAAAAGAGGTAATTGTTTTAAAGCACTTCAGATATTCTGATGTTCAAACGATTTAACATAGTACTGTATCTTATTTGGGATAATTGTCACAGTTTGATGTAATTTATTGGCATTGGTTACATTGTATTCACAATAACACCCACTGATGAAAATGTTTATATATAAATATGGACACTGATTAAATCTACAAATGAATGCACTACCAACTTTTATAAAAACTAAGGAATGAAAGAAATCATAATTGGGACACTTAAAATGTGATTATTGATGGACACTTTTGTTCACGCCCAATCTTTCACATTGTGTACCGAACACAATTTGTCCTATTTAACACAGCACAGTGCACAGTTTCACAGGCTTGAGAAAGGGTCCTGCGAAGCCTTGAAACATTGCCACTTGTTGTCTGCTCATATGGTTGAGTAAATAAATTCACTTTGATACACCAGTGTGCTGCAGTGTACTGGACATTTAAATTGGTTGTAATGGACATTACATCATTATACACCAATACTGACACTGAAGGATTAAAAACTGTGTGCTTAGAGACATAAGACCAATTTACCTACGGAGTTTGTAACTATTTTAAATTAGTTACTATGTCCAATTAACTGCTACAGCGATGGGGTGCCCAGTGGCTCCCATACACGCTAATTTATATATTGGCTTTTTGGAAAACAGCTTCATTTATAAGTCTAAGTTACAGTATATCAATGTGGCACCACCTGCTGGTGCCGCTACATTGACATTGTGTTTAATGTGTGGAATGGATTGTACAGTGATTTGATGGATTATTTGAAGTATATTAAATTTATTGCTCCTCAGGTACAGCTTGAAAAACAGATGCATGAAATAAAAACCTGTGTCTTTCGTAAATTCATCAGTGGGGTCATCAGTGGGGTCTTAAGAAAAATCTACCTATTTCAAAGTTTTTAAGGGTGATTTGCATCTGTAGTCACGAAACTGATTGCAAAGAAAAATTGATGGAGATATAAAGTCGCTTTTTGGAATGTGAGTATACAAAAATTATTTTCTTTATATGTTTAAAGAAATCTAGATATATTTATTGAAGGTAATCAAAAAACAGAGGGCCTTTGTACCCACTAATCATGTTCATTCCGAGTTTATTACGAAACAGGTAGAAAAAAAATGGGGGAATTATTGAAAGTTGCAAAACTTTATGTAATATAATTAAACATAAACCAATGATGATATACAAAAAACCAAGTAGTTTGAGGAGTGTATTAGTATCTGCTGACCCAGTATCCAAATATTGCCCCTCTGTATCTGGTAGACAAAGGACAGGGTGTTTTTGGTGTTTTAATTGCTCTGCCCCCTAATTCATTGACTGAGGAGTATAGATTTTGATATCCATATACGAATATTTGAAGATCAGAGGTAGATATATAAAAAAAAGATTTGCAGAGAGTAAATCTCCAAAAAAATGCTTTTAAAAGAATGGAAAAAGGGGAACTTGAAGGAGATGAGAACCCTGTAGCCCTGTACTTTGCAGAAAACAACCATTTGATAAGCAATGATTATAGACCAAGTTTCTAACTCAAAAATAGGGCGTGACAGAACTAAAAAATTACTTTGTAGGAAGCCTTATTGGATACAAAAATTTGATGCGGTACAACCTAAAGCTAGGGGTCTAAATACTTATTTAACTCAAGTGTTTTTAGAATCCTTGATAGTGAGTGTATATATTTTTTGGAAAATAAGGATTTCATAGTTTATTATATTGGGCAACCCTTTTGAAATAAAAAATAACAAAATGGTATAAAGGTGATACCTTTATTGGCTAACTAATATAATCATAGCAAGCTTTCAGAACATTTTAGTTCCTTTTTCAAGCTGATTACAATCAGCTTGAAAAAGGAACTAAAATGTTCTGAAAGCTTGCTATGATTATATTAGTTAGCCAATAAAGGTATCACCTTTATACCATTTTGTTATTTTTTATTTCAAAAGGGTTGCCCAATAACATTTTTACTGGCTAACACGGTACAGCAACTTTACCTGCAATAGTTTATTATACTGTACATATGTGAAGTTTTTATGGGGTTAGCCAGAGACCTACCCTTGTACTGAGGAACATCTCATCTCTTTGTGATGTTAAAGATTGACCTTTAAACATATTATATGTTTTTCATGAAATGTGTCAGTTTGCTTTTGTAAATTTTAAAATTGTATGGGAAATGATGTGGATATGTATCTGACATGTACCTAGTGAGTGTAATTGAAGGAGTGCAGGCCTATCTGGCTATTTTTGTATGTTAACATATATTAATAAAAAGCTAAAAGATTTTAGGGGTGGTTTACTTACCATATGCACTATTTTCACCTCTGTGCTCCTTGCACTCATTCCTTTTACCTCCTGTTCCAAATTGGGTGCAGTTGCACCTATTGATGCAAGCTACTATTGAAAGCCTGGAGCTACTGTACCACCACCTCTTTTTTCCTATTGCCCTTTTTCAATCACTGCAGCACAGTTGTGTCAAAAGAATCAGATGCAAATGTCAATTTCATGAAACAAGTTATGGCAACCAGCACAACTGGATCAAATGTTTGTCAAATTGCAAGAGCAACTACATAAATTTTGACGAATAAGCCACAATTACAACTCCCCCTGGCAATCAAAATGGGGGAATTATGGGGGAAAGCTGTCTTTCTGGCTCTTAAAAAAACATTTAAAATGTAACTTGAATAATCCTGCTTAAGTGTTATATCAGCTAGGTTTAGAGCACTGTTTATATTCAGTTAAACAGTATTCTATACCTAACCTCCATCCAGTCTCTTGCAGTTTTATAAAACTAGCAGAAATCTTTCACCTTGTATTACAGTTATAAATTGATATCTTTAATTGCTGTATATATAAGTTGTCACCGGACTAGAAGAAAACAGACACAAGCTTTAGATTTTAAAGGGAAGCTATTAAGCTATTGACACAGAGGCTGGTTTCAGAGAGAAACAGATCTGCTAAATGCCCCTGTTCCATTGATTTGAATCCGATCACCCTGTGTGAGGTCACACATAGGCTGCGATCAGCCCAAATATGCAGGCTGACAATAGCCGCTGAAAACAGCCTGTGGGTTCATAACCTAAAAACCTTAACCCTAAAAATGACAAATTTACTCTTCCTTTGGGCAACTAATCTTCCCGAACTGACTCCCCTGCCTTCCTACCAGCCAGAATGAAAATCACCGGCAGGATGGCATTCTGAAGTCATACGAAGTTGCCTCTCGAGGAAAATGTCATTTATCTGTGTTCACTTTGGACTTTGTAGTAAGTCTGTGGTCCAGCCTTGCTTCACAAAAGGTTATACAGGGCACCTAGTTAACAGTTTTATCTGGACAAAGTTAAAGTCCTTTTTCTAATTATCATTTTATTGATCAGCAGTCTGTGTTATTTATTTAAAGAATAAAGGGAGTTATTAAGTATTCTTTTTCAGTAAAAAAGAAAATAAATTATACATTGTCTTTATTTTACTGGCTTCTGTTGGTGGCAGGCTGGTTTGTTTCATCATCATTGTTGTAAAATAACAGTGTTTTAATGCATGACATATACATTTCTTTGGATTAGTGTACTCATCAATTTCCTGATTTTTTTTCATTTCCCATAACATCATTCTGTGGACAGATCTGTACTGTAAAGAAATACTATTCATTTTTTGTTTTGTTTTTCCCATTGTAAATATGCCAAAATGTGGAATCAGGACAGCACACAGTTTCTAACAGTCTTCAAAAGGACACCTTTGACATGTCAGATAACTTGCAAATGATGCTGCAGAAAAATCTTTTGCTTCTACAAAGAAAGAACAAAAAGGCAGTGACATGAAAGAGGGATCAATAAAGATATGGTAATTAATAAAAAATTTTATATGAATACCCGACAAAGGTTTTTCCAATAGTAGAAAAAAATTCACCAGTTCTCTCAGTTTGGAGCTAAGGTATTTGCTACTGTGTTAACCCTTTTTCTTTTACTAACCTGTACAAGAATCTGCGGGGAAAACTGAGTTTTGTTTTTCTACAGCCACCAAGTTAGGCAGGTGAGTAAAGCGACAGTTCAGACTGATTAACATTTCATGGATTAAAAAAAATATAATAATACTGGTGATAATTAGTGATGGGTGAATTTATTCGCCTGCAGCAAATTTGTGGCAAATTCCCGCATTTGCTGCAGGCAAATAAATTTGCGAAACGCCAGAAAAATGTTGCCTGGTCGAAAATTTGCCGGTGTCTCGTTTGGACGGGGGTGTCCGTTTTTGCCGGGATCAAGAAAATGGATGCAGGCGTCCAAAATGGACACAGGCATCTGTTTTTTCAATGCTGGTAATGGGCCCCGGTGTCCAAAAACAGACCTCAGCATCCAAAACGAGACGCGGCAGCGTTTCACAAATTTTTTGCCATTTTGCAAATTTCTAGGCAAAGCTAAATGCCCCAGATTCACCCATCACTAGTGAATAAACATTTGCTCAATTCAGAAAGGGCTGGGCTCTCTGGGGTATGTATATTTAATAGCTTACTTAAAGGCATATATTATATTTTTTGTGGTTTTTCGATTTAATAGGGTAAAATGTTTATGTTTAATTGGATGCTGCCAGGTCTTAATGTGAGAGGACCAAGGAGAGAGTTCTGGGCGAGCAAGGGAACCGCACATGGTACAGGAACAGAGGACAAGAAGCGTAGTCAAGGAACGAGCCGGGTCAATAACAAGGATCAGACAGAAGCGTTGTCGAGGTCACAGGCAAGGAGGTCTGGACAGGCAGCAAAAATCAAAGTCAGGAACAGGCAAGAAGGTCAAACACAAGAATCACAGTAGAAACACACCCAGGAACTCACAATAGCAGAACCTATATTGGACAATGATTCAGTGCAGAGCAGGGTTCTTTATAGGCAGTCTAATGGCTTATGCTGATCACATGGGTCTGATAGACAGCTGAACAAAGCCCTGTCTTACTTGCAGCTACATGTATAGCAATGGGAGTGAACCAGGGTAAGGCCTGTCTGCTCACATAGAGCAATGGTAAGTCAAACAACCCAGAAACACTAGGTCCCTGGTTCAACTCCAGGCAGGCTGTTACATCAACTTGTACCATAATCCTGTATTTCTTCACTTACTAAAAAGCCCCCCAACACCTTCTTAAAGCTATCTAATGTATCAGCCAGTACAGCGTGAACATTACCAATTTGGCCAGTCTTTCCTTATAGCTTAGATTTTCCATAGCTTAGCTGCCCATCTCTGTACCCTCTCTAATACAATAATGTCCTGCTTGAGTGATGGAAACCAAAACTGTACAGCATATTCTAGATGGGGCCTTACAAGTGCTCTATAAAGTGGAAGAATGGCCCCCTCCTCCCGTGACTCTATGCCTCTTTCAATACAGCTCCTTATTTGTCATTGATGCTGCTGTTTGGCATTGCTTGCTACAGCCAAGTTTATCATCTACACGGTCTCCAAGGTCCTTTTCCATAATGGAATAGCCTAGTGCAGTCCCATTAAAGGTATACGTGGCTTGGATATTTTTAAATCCCAGGTGCATGACTTTACATTTATCAACATTGAATCTAATTTGCCACTTAACTGCCCAGATTGCTAGTTTGTCAAGACCCTGTTTCAAGGATGCCACATCCTGGATGGACTTAATTGGGCTGGATAGTTTTATATCATCTGAAAACACTGATACATTACTTACAATACCTTCCCCTAAGTCATTAATGAACAAGTAAATAAAAGTGGACCCAATACCGAGCCCTGAGAGACCCCACTAAGAAGCTTACTTGAAGTAGAGAATGTACCATTAACAACCACCCTCTGTACCCAATCCTGTAGCCAGTTTCCTATCCATGTGAAAACAACTTCATTAAGCCCAACAGATCTTAGTTTAGAAAGTATGTGTGGCACGGTATCAAACGCTTTGGCAAAATCCAAATATATCACATCTACTGCCCCCCACAGTCCAGCATCTTACTTACCTTAAATAAAATGTGTCTGACATGACCTATCTTTCATAAAGCCATGCTGATTGCTGCTTATTAAGCCATTCACTAGGACAAAAGTTTGAAAGTGATCCCTTAACAAGCCTTCAAATAATTTGCCCACCACAGATGTCAAACTTACTGGCCTATAATTGTCAGGCTGAGATCGTAATCCCTTTTTAAATATTGGAATAACATCAGCTTTTCTCCAATCCGTGGGCACCATATCAGAAATAGGGGCTGGTTTAAAACTGAACTAAGCTCTCTTAGAACCCGGGGGTGCATGCCATCAGGCCCCAGAGCCTTGTTTACAATTTTTATTAAAGCTTTAAGAATCATATTCTGTGTCAGCCACTGACTAGACTGAGCTGACTCATCAGAGCAACTATGAAGTGAGCCTGGGAACTTAGACTCCTCTGTTGTATACGCTGAAGAAAATAACTGATTTAGCACAACTGCCTTTTCTGTATCTGTTACAACCATACTGGAACCATTATTTAATGGAGCAACACTCTCAACCTGCATCTTTTTACTATTAGTATATTAAAAATACTTTTTAGGGTCACCTCTGCCGCTTTTAATTTTCTTTCTTTACCTTCCGGATTACTGATTTACAACATTTATTATAGTTTTTATATTCATTAAATGCAGCTTCTGTCCCAACAGACTTGTAGTTCTTAAATGCCTTTCTCTTCTTTCCTTTAACTTCTTTTTTTCTATATTATGCCACATAGGGTGATTCTTAGAGCTTCTACGTTTACTCCTTAAGGGAATAAATTGAGAACAGTAATGATTTAATATAATTTTAAATGACAAACATTTCTGTTTTGTGTTTTAGCTGGAAACTTGATGCCCCAATCAATGCTCTGAAGAGCAGCCCTCAAGGCACTAAAATTAGCTTTTATGAAATTCATGGTTTTTGTTGGCTCAGTGTATATTTGTTTTTTTTGCACAAGACATTAAATGATATAACATTATGGTCACTATTACCCAGGGGTTCAATGATTTGCACATTTGCTATAAGTTCTGGGTCCCTTGAGATCACTAGATCCAGAATAGCATTTTTTCTGGTAGGCTCCTCAACAGCCTGTGCCATAAAATTGTCATGCAACAAGTTTATAAACTTATTGCCACAAACTGACCTGGCAGAACTGTTGCAAATATCTGGGCAATTAAAATCCCCTATTATCATTACTTTACCCAAATTAGCAGCCTTTTCTATTTGCATCAGGATCTTAGTCTCCTCTTCCTCACTTACCTCCTCCTTTATATAAAGTAAGCTTTTAAATCCTGCCTAACAAACATTGGGCTGCTCTCCTGGCCTAATGGCTAGTGCATCAAACCAGAAACCCAAAGGTCCCTGGCTCAAATCCCAGCAGAACATGACAGGCTTTAATTTAGGCTTTGCCTACAAACACACTCCTCCCCCTTTTTAATCCCTCTGTCCCTCCGAAAAAGGGTGTAATCATTTAAATTCACAGTACAGTCACATGTTTCATCCCACTAGGTCTCAGTTATACAAATTATATCATAATTTTTAGAGCCTGCAATTAATTCTAGGTCTCCCATTTTACCTGACAAACTTTGTGCATTTGCCAGCATACAGTGGAAGTTACTACTTTTACTTTTTAAATGTGCATTACTTCGAGGAGTATTTAGTCTGTTTTCCTTGTAACAGAGGGACCTCGTAAGCTGGTAAACTGTATGCCCCCCTCACTCTTCCCCCATGACCCCTTACTAATCCCACTACCCCATCTACCCTAGCTTCCCCATAATTCTTTCTCTCACCCAACCCCCACTTGCCTAGTTTAAACACTCCTCCAACCTCTTGGCCAGTCTTTCCCCTAGCACAATGGACCCCCTTCCATTAAGGTGCAATCCGTCACGACTGTATTGGTTGTACCCCAAGGAAAAATCAGCCCAGTGCTCTAGGAACTCAAACCCTTCCTTCCTACACCAAGACTTTAGCCATGCATTTAGCTCCCTAAGCTCCCACTGTCTCTCCAAAAAAATTACATTGGAAGACCTTCCGATGGAAGCCTAGCTCCCTGAACTCACTCTTTAAGGTCTTCAATCTACCATTTATCTTGTCATTAGTACCAATATGTACTAAGACTGCTGGGTCATGCCCAGCCCCACCCAATAATTTGTATACCCGATCAACCACATGCCAAACCAGGTAGACAGCAAACTGTTTGTTTGTAGTGATTCGGACAACAGATTACCCTATCCACTTTCCTAATAATTGAATCCCCTACAACCACAATCTGCTTAGGCCTGACTTTGCTCTCCTCCCCCCCCCACTACTAGAGAAACTGGTCTCCTGTCTTTTAGAGAGATTAGACCCATCTAGAATTTCCAATCCAGAGTTCACACTCCCATCATCTTGACACAATCTGTTAAAACTGTTGGGCTGTATAAACCCAGGATCAGTCTCCCTCTTCCTTTTCTAACTGTCACGGAGCTAGCTGCCTCAACATCCTGCTGCTGTTCTGTTCCCCCCAAATTATCTGCTCACTGCCTGCTCACCACCCAATAGCCCTTGTTAGGGCTAACTTTCGTTACATAGTTAAATTGGGCTAAAAAAAAGACAAAGTCCATCAAGTTCAACCCCTCCAAATTAAAATCGAGCATACACACACACCCCTCCATTCTTTCACACAAACCACATATGCCCATAGCTATACTAATAGTATTAAAATAGCCTTTGATATTAAGTCCAAAAAATCATCCAAGCCACTTTTGAAAGCATCAGCAGATTTAGCCATCACAACATCACCCGGCAGTGCATTCCACAACCTCACTGCCCTCACTGTGAAGCACTACCTATGCTGCTATCAAATGAAATTCTTTTTCTTCTAGTCTGAAGGGGTGGCCTCTGCTGCGGTTATCCTCTTTATGTGTCAAAAGGTCCCCTGCTATTTGTCCATAATGTCCTCTAATGTATTTGTAAAGTGTAATCATGTCCCCTCGCAAGCACCTTTTTTCCAGAGAAAACAACCCCAACTTGGACAGTCTACCCTCATAATTTAAGTCTTCCATCCCTCGAACCAGTTTAGTTGCATGTCTCTGCACTCTCTCCAGCTCATTTACATCCCTTCTAAGGACTGGAGTCCAAAACTGCACTGCATATTCCAGATGAGGTCTTACTAAGGATCTATAAAGTGGTATAATTATGTTTTTATCCCTTGAGTTTATGCACTTTTTATATTTATTCATCTCATAAAATGAAATTAAGTTTGTATTGAATTAAGTTTTAGTCTGGCAAGATCTATTATGCATAAAACCATGCTGGCACAAACAAATAGTATTGTTATTTGCTATGAAGTCCAGTATCCTATCCTTTATCAATCCTTCGAAAAGCTTTCCTACCACCGACGTCAGACTGGCCTATAGTTTGAGGCAGAGAATGGGATCCCTTTTTGAATAGCGGCACCACATTAATTATTCACCAGTCTCTCGGCACCATGCCAGACCTCAATGAATTCTGAAAAATTAAGTAGAGAGGTTTGGCAATCACAGAGCTAAGCTCGTTAATTACCCTGGGATGAATCCCATCTGGCCCTGGACCTTTGTTTATCTTAACATGTTCTAGTCTCTTTTGAATTTCAGCATGTGTGAACCATGCTTCATTAGATGTATTATTAGAATTGGGATTATTAACTAGGAAACCTTCATTAGCTGGTTCCTCATTTGTGTAGACAGACGAAAAGTATGCATTCAGAATAATATGACACAACTATGACTATTCTCAATCTCAGTCATGTAACATTACATTACCTAGTAATTCTGATTCCTTACATTGTGCCTGTGTTAATAAACTATTAGTAATATATAAACTATAACTGGTACTTTTTAATTAAATATCAATATAGAGTAGTACTCGATACCATTACCAGTTGACCAGAGGTAATGTAAAATAATCACAGATGTATTTAAGAAACTGTCAAAATGGGAGCCTTTTTTTTCTTTTGAGACCTCTAACAATGCAGGACATGTGTGTAGCAGTATACTAAAGGGCTGATTTACTAAGGGTCGAAGTGAAAATTCAAATAAAATTAGAATTTTAAACTTCAAATTTCAAAGTAATTTTGGGCTACTTTGACTATCGAACAGCTCAAAATTCAAATCGAATTGAAAATATTTGAATATTCGAATTTCAAAGTACTGGCCCTTTAAAAATCCTTCAACTTCAATTATTCAATTATTATTAAAGCTGCCAAATTGCCATTTTAGCCTATGGGGGACCTCACAGAACATGTCCTGAAATTTCTGAGAAATAGAAAATGGTTCAATTCTAACGTTTTTTAATTTTTATCCAATATGGCCGTTTTCTAACAAAATAATAATTCCGCATTTTCTGGTTAATTTTTACTCATTGAAGCCCACCTCTTCTAATTTTAATTCTAATAATGTTACTTCTAATAGTGCCACATGGTTAGCAAATTTAGTGACATTAATATTAAAATGTGTTTAAAAAATCAATGTATTTGAGTCTTAAAGTAGTCAATTTGTCAGTTTCGGTGCCTTTGCATCAAAGTTTGTCGCCTTTGCATCGAAATCCATCACCATTACGTCAAAATTAATCGCCGCAACATCAAAAATGGGTGTCACCAATTAAATGCCCAATGCCCTGCCCTTCCACTTGTAGGAGTGCAAAACATGCAAGAGATGGCATTGGTAGGACCTGGCATGATGAGAGAGGAGGAGGTGAGATACATCAGGTACCTGCACCGGGCGGTATATGACAAAATCCCTCCCGGGACACCAGGCATTCAGGCATGCGGCGCAGGCTGCACTGGCATTTTGGGGTGATCCTACCTCTGCACAACCTGCAGAGAATCTGGAGCAATTTAAATTGGAGGCACATTGCATAAGTGTAAGAAATATGCGTGGAGGTGGAAGGTAGAGTTATTTAAAAAGAAAACATAGAATTTTCTTGTTAATTACAAGTCCTGACTTGTTTTATAACGATTTGCTATTTTACAGCAAAAATGTATTTAAGTAACAGCTGAATTTGACTGACTGTCATATAATTGCAGACAAGTTACTGTATATATCAAGTAAAGCTGTCAAATGGAGATTATTTGCTGAAAAAAACTCTCTTAATGGTTTTGCCCACCCCATACTTGCCATCCTTATCGATTATGGTTACAAAACACCTGAGCCAGTATAATTTGTACTGTACAAATGCAATGCTGTGTTACTCAAACTGAAATTCTTTGATTGCCAGTGGAGTGGATCCAAGAAGATCCAGCTGCAGGAGGGGCTGTGGAAGAGGCTGATGCAGAGGATGATGGCAGAGAAAAGGAGGCAGCAGAACCTGTTGCGCTTGCTGCGATTTCTCCAGCACCTCCACCACCGTCTCTATCAGAGGCTGAAGAAGTGTAGCAGCAGCGGATTATAATCAAATATTCCAAATTTCTTAAAATGATTTCCTTCTTCTCTGTAATAATAAAACAGTACCTTGTGCTTCATCCAAACTATGATAAAATTAATCCTTTTTGAAGGAAAAATTAGCTTATTGGTTTTATTTAATGTTTACAGGATTTTCTAGTAGACAGAAGATATGAAGATCCAAATTACAGAAAGATTTAAATTACCTGTTGTAAAAATCTTTCATATTATCAGTTTCAGTCCACAAAATAATTTAACATAATTTAACATTGAATTAGGTCAAGAAATTATGCACAGCATAAAGTCCTTACCCTGAAGACATTTTCAACAAAGTTAAAGACAGGAAAATAATTCAACCATGTTGTTGCCCAAGATACCAGTAGTTTTGTCAAAAATTAGGAGGTGCAGTACTCCTGTTTGACTATGGTGTACACAGCATGTAATCAAAGCTTTGTGCACGACAATATAGTTTTTTTAAATGTCATCTTTGGCAAAAAAAATAAAATCCTGAATTAGAACAAAACAGGCTACATGAAAGTACAGGTCATACAAACACCAGATTCCTTATTACAAATTATTTGATATTACTCTCCTTTGATATTGCAGACCTGATAACATATTCACTTTCAAGGGGTAAATATAGGTACAGTAGTTCAGAGAGAGAGTTTTATGACACATGGAAGGCACTTCTGTTCTGTATAAATTGCTAGACAGATAAAATACAAAACTAAGGACATAGATTCTGTTTCTGTTGTTCATCTATACATTTTGGATATGTCATTTTTTATTCATTCTCTGATGTCTTATGCGTTGGTAATCAATCAAGATTTAAATGAATAGAGGGGCAGATTTACTAAGGGACGAATTTGGAATTGATAAAAATTCTAAATTTGACATCAGATTTCTTTTGTGTTTTTTTTTAATCAAAAATTTACCTTTTTTGATTGAATAAGTCCTTTTTCAATCAAATAAAAATAAATTGATTCGTTCGACTGCATTGTTCGATTTGAACGATTTTGGCAAAAAAAATTTGATTTTCAAAAATTTCCAAAAAAACTCCTTAAAGGTTCCAGGAGGTCCCCCATAGGCTAAAATAGCAAATTGGCAGATTTAAGTTGGCGAATGGTCGAATTTGAAATTTTTTAAAGAGACAGTACTGCGAATTTCGAATTGTCAAATTTAAAAATTAATTTCAAATTTTTCAATCTGACCCTTAGTAATCTGCCCCTAAATACTTATATGTATACATATATATATGTATAGATATGCATATATATATGCATATAAATAAATATATATATATATATATGCAGTTCTCCTTGAACCGTCATAAGGATTTAGAGTCATAACAGGTGTATAAATTCCAACAAGCACCAATCAGAGAACAATGTTAATAGAAGCTGTGGAAAATGTGTTAATTGTGTTAATGTGTGTATTATTGTATATAAATATAGCCACTAAACATTTATGATATTTAAAAGTAGGGATGGCGCGAACTGTTCGCCGGCTTGTTCGCGCTCGCCAAAAGTTCGCGAACGTCGCGCGACGTTCGCATTTTGGGTTCGCGTCAATTTGCCGCTTTTTTTTTGCCGCTTTTTTTTGCCCTCTCACCCCAGACCAGCAGATACATGGCAGCCAATCAGGAAGATCTCCCTGGACCACCCCCACACACCCCCTGGACCAAAAAAAAAAAAAATGTGCATACCTCCCAACTGTCCCTTTTTTGGAAGGACAGTCCCTCTTTTGAGAGCTCAACCCTCTGTCCCTCATTTGTACTGGAAAGTCCCTCTTTTCTCTGCACTGAACAGCCAGAAAAAGAAGCAAAGATTTGAACTTAATTGGCTTTTGGCAAAGAGTCCAGAACAGCTAACAGGTGCAGATAAGATACTTTGTAACACTTTTGACATAAGAAAATAATGGATTTTTCTTTTCCCTTGATCCCCCTCTGGCATGCCACTGTCCAGGTCGTTGCACCCTTTAAACAACTTTAAAATAATTTTTCTGGCCAGAAATGTCTTTTTTAGCTTTAAAAGTTCGCCTTCCCATTGAAGTCTATGGGGTTCGCGAACCATTCGCGAACCGTTCGCGATTTTGCGCAAGTTCGCGAACGTGTTCGCAAACTTTTTTGCCGCGGTTCGCGCCATCCCTATTTAAAAGTATATAGTCTTTATACAAATATAAAAAGTATAAAAAAGTGAAATATATATTAGTGAATAGCCAAATATCGGCTCATTTTTACACACACAGATGGCACTACGGTTCTAAAAATACAACACTAAATTTCAATAGCAGTATATTTGAGGACTTATAAATCAGTGGATATGGACACTTGATACAGTGACCCCCAGGGGCTTGAATAAAATGTATTATGTTTTATGTTTTATCTATGTCCCTCTGCATTTGGTAATTTATCATATTTTACAAATTTTCATCTAGGATTTTTAGTGGTATGGATATGTTACCTGTTATGTATCCATGTAACTGTGGACAAGAAATGTATTTGAATGGTGAAAAATAGGTGTTGTAACCATTGTCCTAATGTGTGCATTTACTAAAATATGAGAAAAACACATCTGCAGAATCTAGTTTTTTTCTTTCAAACATCTTTTCCATTTTGCCTCTAGTGAACAGATGAAAGAAGAGCACTGATGAGAACAATTAAAAAAACTTCAATACACATCAGGCTTTTCCTCACCAAGTGGAAAATCACCAATATTGATTGACGCTAAGGGGCAGATTTATCAAGTGTAGAGTCCTGCGCGTGTCCATTTTTTGCAACCCGTACCCGCAAACCACATTCTTACCCGCCTGGACCCGCTACCCGACCTACAAGTACCTTATCCTCAACCCGGACCCGTGACCCGCTGACCTTCCGTTCCCTATATTACTCCACTGCCCATCAAGAATCAGGAAGTGCTGTCATGCTGACCATCAAGATTCAGGAAGTGTTGTCATTGTAAACGGAAGTGACATCATTGGAAAAGTAGGTGTGAAATGAAAAAATTTGTATAAATCGCTATTGAGAAGACCCACGGCTCGATCTGCGACCCATCTGCGACCAGCAGAACCACTGACATGCGTCTATACCCGCACCCAGAACATCTACCCGCAGGGTACAGCGTGTTTTTACGCGTAACCCGCTGGTACCCGACCAACTGCAGGACTCTAATCAAGGGTCGAAGTGATAATCTGAATAAAAAAATGCAAATTTCAAGTTATTTTTGTGTACTTCAACTAGGGAATGGTCCCAATTCGATTTGAATTTGCTAAAAAAATGTTAAAATTCAAATTTTTTAATTTATCATGTACCGTTTCTTTAAAAATTCAATTTTGACCATTCGCCATCTAAAACCTGCCGAACTAGAACCTATATGGAGTCAATTGGTGGACTTTGAAAATTCGAAATATTTTTTGAGAAAAACTTCAAATCGAATGCGCTAAAAAGTTGGACCTATTTGATTGAAAACGAACCTATTCCATTGAAAAAAAAATTAAAATTTATTTTTTGAATTCGAAGTTTTAGCACTTTGAAATTCGAGCCTTGATAAATCTGCCCCTTAGTGAATACTTAGGGGCAGATATAACAAGGGTCGAATTTGAAAGTGCAAATATTTCGAAATTCGAATTCAAAAAGGCTGACCGAAATTAATTCATAGTAAAATAGTAACATAGTAATTTATAGTGAAAAAAGACACACTCCCATTAAGTTCAAACTTTTACCTTTTTTAACCTGCCTAACTGCTAGCTGATCCAGTGGAAGGCAAAAATTTGCCTCAGAAGAGGAAAAAAATCCTTCTTGACTAGTCCCTGGATCAACGTGTACTTTGAGCAATCTCCCATAACTCTGTATACCCTCACTTGCTAAAAAGCCATCCAACCCCTTCTTAAAGGGGTTGTTCACCTTCACATAAATGCAGTTATTATAGAAGAATAGGTCATTTGAAGTATATTTGTAATATATGTTGTCACGGACACGGTACTCCCAACCACACGTGACTTCAGGTGTGGCGGTCAGGGGTCACTCACTCAGTCTCTCACCCACCTTGCGC
>CM044437.1:31458707-31472130 GCA_024363595.1 Xenopus borealis | reverse complement strand
TATATATATATATATATATATATATATATATATATAGTAAAAAGCTTTACTTTTTATATAGCTGATAGGACTTATTGCTTGTGTTTCTTCTTACAGTATAGTTTAATATATTCTTTCTAATATAAAATTTTATTACCTGCATAACTAACTCTCCCCCATCCCTATCATTCCCACTTCTTCTTTGATATACTTAAGAACAGAGAGAAATGAAAATCAGATCTTCGCATAAATTCTCTAATCATAGCTGAACTCCCTCTTCATATTTCTAAACAAAATTAAAAGAGTGAATCCTTTAAAACAGAGATTGGAGAGAGGGATGGAACAAGGCTATTGAATTAACCAAGTGGGGATGTCATTACTCACTAACTAGATCCAATCTTAAAAAGTAAGTGAAAAATGTGTGACCTACTGATTAGATTTTGCAGTAAAAGATGAATATTAAAAGTTATGAGCAACAATGTGTTTTAATGTTACTATTTTGGATTAATTTCTACTGACCCATCAAAACGAAATACCATATTGCAGTTTATCGGATTAAAGGCTAACAGCAATGATGTTAACAGGCAAAGATACCCAATACAGCCTTTATGAACTAATTTTTATTACTATTTTGTGGATCCATGGATTCTTGCATATCTACTACAAAAACCCATCAAGATATCTTAATACCCACACTCCCAAAAGTATTAATTTTTGCTAATGGAACATCATTTCATATTGTGACCATATAGAAACCAGGCAAATAACCATCCTTATGTATAAATTATAGGCCCATACTGTAGCTGATAAAGGCACACGTAACGATTGATGCTAAAATCTTAATATTATCTAACCTTATTAAAGTCAATCAAGTAGCCTTTATACGAAAGACAAGCTATAGATGCCATAGATTCACCTACAAATTATGAAAAGATACAAATGCTTTATCTGTTCCTTTCCTTTCCTGACTTCTACAAGAATGCAGATATGACTCTTTATTCTAAAACAGGGATCCCCAAACTTTGAGCTGTGATTAGGGTTGCCACCTGGCCGGTATTTTACCGGCCTGGCCGGTATTTTTGATGGTTGATCCATGTTATTAATAGGAAAAAAAGATAAATATAAAGGGAGGCCAGTAATTTTTTCAGGAAAAGGTGGCAACCCTAGCTGTGATTGGCTATTTGTTAGGCCCTATTTGTGTTGGCAGCCTACAGGAGGCTCTGTTTGGCAGTACTAATGGGCTGGTGAGTAACATGTTGCTCACAAGCCACTGCTAGAAGATCACTGTTGTGTTTGGTAGCCGAGGATGAGGAGAGTATAACTATATATATAGGCTTTATTAGCAGGTCATGCAGCCATTACATAATAGCAGTAAGTCTTACTTTCACTTTCAAGCTGTACAGAAAGTCCTGTGTATGCACAGTGCCACCTGCAGGCCATTTGTATAAACACCACAATCACTGTGGCCAGATTTGCAAAAGTTTAGTTCAACATGCCTACCAAGTAATACAAGTTCATAACAATGAACCAGGGACTTCTTCACATTTAGGACATCAGTATAAGAACCTACACAGCAACCTACAGGTCACAGGTTCAACTGCAAAATACTGGTGTGCATTTTTACAAACTGTGCACATCTTTGACATACAACAATGAACTTCCCAATACAATGTTTAATAATTTGAAACAAACCTTTTTAGAAACTTATCCTACACACTAACAACCTAAACTCTACAAAACCTGCAAATTTGAACTGCTCAATACCCCTAATACAATTCTCAAAAATGTTTAACAAACTTTTTTTTAGAAAGGTAACTTACCACACATGCTAACATGACTTTCTGAATGTTAATGAGACATTAATCACAAATATCACTATAAAACACTGTAAACTGACTTGCACTTGAATGTCTAGAAAAAAGGTGAGTTTAAAAACATTTTTAAAAATAATGGTATGTCTTTATAATTGCAAAACAGGATAGCTAAACTAAGGATTGTATCCAGAAATTACTAGGGGAATACTGTAAATAGGTATGTAGCAGGAGTGCTTGGTGGCATAATACTTGCTGTTCCCCATAGCACCTGTTTGCTTATACAGCAGCCAAAATACACTTCCTGGTTCCTGTGTTCTCTGCCTGGTTCCTGTGTTCCCTGCCTGGTTCCTGTGTTCCCTGAGTGTTCCTTGTTCCTGTTCCCACCTGATTCCTTTCTCTGTGGTTTCCCTGGTTTGACCTTCGGCCTGTTATTTCGACCCTGCTTGAACGCTGCCTGCCCCTTTTCTCTGTGGATTCCCTGGTTTGACCTTCGGCCTGTTATTTCGACCCTGCTTGATCGCTGCCTGCCTCTGACTTTGCCTTCTCTTTGGACCTTGCTTGCCTGCCGCCTGCCCAGACCTTTTTTGCCTGTTCATTGGACATTGCTTTGCCATTACCCAGGTTGTATCTTTCAGTTACGTTCTGTTATTGTTATTTAATTCATCTCCATTAAAACTTCATCATATCATGGCTTCTGCTGTTGAACCTGCATTAAATGTGTATCACCTGGGTTATCCAGCATATAGGCTCCATTCACCAGCACCCAAACCTGACACCTGGTGTTGTTCAGTGCAGCAGGAGATTCAAACAGACCAAGTTCTTTGCAGCAAACTCCAACTGATTTATTGAACTGAACAGAGTAGTAGGATACTTTGATAACCCCTCCATTGGGATAATGTAAGTTTCAGAACAGACAACATACACTTCAAATAGTGTGCAGCAATGATTCATGCTTCTCAGCATAATTACCCCCTCACTAGGTAATGTTGCCTCTCAGGTGGATAGCACTAGGTCCTGGACTTTACAGACTGGGGGTCTTGTTTCTTTGCACCTGAGTTGGACCTCACCTCACCTGCTGTACTCAACCTGGGGTCTTGGGTCTTGGCACCCTAACTGGTCCTCAACTCACCCACTGTAATTCCTGATCTAGTGGTTTACATACCACGGGGTCCTAACCCCACTATTTCTCTTTGATGGAGCCACAGCTTCTCTATAGCTACTCTGAGCTGTCTTTCTCTCCTAGAGTGACTATAACAGTAACTATTACCACTGGCTAAACCTAACTTTCAAGGAACCAAAGCCCTGGTCCTGTAACACCTCTCTGGGAGGCACGGTCCCAGGAGTAAGACCTTGAGCACATGGGGCTAAAACTATGCGACCTGGTGGCCAAATCCCTTGAACTGATCTGGATCCAGGAAAAGGGACATAGCTGGCTGAGCTACTGGAGGACCCTTAGGTGTCCAGATATAGAGAGGGCCTGCCTGAGTAAACCAACAGAAATCCCAGGGTCCCTACATAAATATACAATACAATCACATAAGCTATATTAAACACAACATACAGTAGCATTTTAAAGAAATAACATGTTTTAGGTATACACACTACTGCCCTCTGCTGCATTCAGAGGTTGTGAGTTTCAGCACTTAAAATACTATACTAATAATTCTGTAGAATACCCTTTCCTCTGCACTTCGCTCTGACACACAGATGGCTGGGATCCAAAGCCCCCCTTGCATGAATAGGACTGTCATCCTAATGTCCATGTGGAGTTCCTCTTTTCCCATTTCTGTCCTCATTACTGCTTGACTTGGTGCTTTTGTTATGTATGAGCAAACAAAGCAGTCAGAACTAATTTCGGAAGCTGGAGAGGAAAGGTGAGATCAGGGAATCGACTTTAAGTAAGGCCCAGCAAAGGTTGTTTCCAGAACGTAACCTTTTAAATGCCAAAGGGTCATCACACAAAGACAAATCTGTATATTTTAGTGCAAAACCCTCATGCACTGCTCTTTGCAATGCACAAGACTTTACATCACTTATCAGAGAAACTGAACTCAGAGTAAAAAAATATTCCTATCAAGCAAATTACTAATTTAGAAAAAAGCTCAATGTCATATTTTTATATGTATATGTAAAATATTTCAAGTCTTAATGGACTCGTCACAAAGAGAATAAAATATATGAAACTGTGCTCATATTCAATGTGATAGGGGATGCAATGTATCTCGGCTTTCTTGCTTTTTGCTTTGCTTCTTTAGAGATGAGCACAACATGATCAGTTGTATTGAACACAAATGAATAACAAAAGTTTATGGAACTTAAAGAGTGAAATAAGATAAAGTATATTGAACAACACTACCCAGATGTTTTATTCCTTGTGATTTTAATCAGATTGTTTAAATCCAATCTTTCTTTGTTGGAGCAAAGCACTATGTTGTTCAGACTGAGGGGAGTACAGGTTTATTTATTTTGGATACTGCTGCAGGTATTTACAACATTTTTTCTATGTAGCTATAACAGTAGCTAAGCTCCAAGGAGGTGAAGACAAAATATGCAACCACTGAGGAAGGGTGTCAACTTCACAGCTTTTTGTGTTTACGCCCTCTTCACACCTTTTAATGGAACCTCCTTTCTCTTAATCTCTATGGATGTCCTTGTGCCTGCTGTAAAGGTCTAGTGATGAATAATGCATTGGTGACTGTATTCTATGTCCCTTATATGTCTATCCATAGTTATCATTTGTCTCTTCTCCAGCCATTTTTGTCAGCCTTTCTTCACAGTTACAGAGGTTATTCACCTTCCTATAGTCTTTTTCACTTCAGTTGTTTTTAGATGATTCACCAGAAATAAAGGTGGTTTCTAATACTTTTTCCTTCTGATTTGTGATTGTGTTTCTAATATTTACGCTCTGGGAGGGGGATTGATGACTTTGTAAAAAATAAATGGATACCTTGATTGATACATTTGTTATCTATGGCTTTGCTGAGCAGAATCCCTGAGATTCATTAAAGGGGACCCGTCACCTGAAAAAAATATTCCAAATCCTATTTTATCACATTTCTCATGCAAAAAACCCTTTAATTACACTTTATAAATCATTTGTGTTATGTTTTGTTAGCCGAGGATGAGGAGAGTATAACAGTGCTTTATTAGCAGGTTCATGCAGCCATTACATAACATCAGTAAATATTACTTTCACTTTCAAGCTGTACAGAAAGTCCTGTGTATGCACAGAGACACCTGCAGGCCATTTGTATAAATACCACAATTTGAATCTTGTTTCTTTTGGTCTGGGAATTAATAATTATGGCAAGCAGACATGAGACATTTTGTGGACACTGTTATTAAGGCAAGCAATGCATTATCTCAAAATCTTGCTTGTGCACCAGAATAAGGGACCTGATGCCCATTCCCATGCACTGGTTACACAATTAAATGTTAAAGAGAGAGGAGTAATGTGGGCGTTGACATAAAGTAAGTGCTGAATTAAAAGTGAAAGTAATTGCCTGCCCCGCCTTTATGAAGGCATAGAGGCGGGAGCAGGTAATATTTGATTTACAGCCGAGATTTTTAAATAAGTTTACAACAACTATGGATGCTTTAATGCAAAAAGAATTTGGATTTCATGTGTAATTTGAAAATTACTTTTATTATACAGCTTTTTATGCCTGGGTGACAGGTCTGCCTCCTTTAAAGTTTTAATTTATACCATAGTCACTAATCTTCCATAGATTGAAATATTTATCAACAAATGTAGCACTTTGTAACAACTCAAGAGTCTGGGCCTGAATTATTGAGCTGCCATACTGAAACACCAGTCAGTTTTGAAAAACAGTCTAAAGTAAAACATGGAAAGTAATTTAAAAAATGTAAAAGGTTTTATTTCTAGTGAGAAATTAGAAAGCAACTGAATTGAAGATGAAAAACCCCTTTAAGATCTTTCATATCTTCTATCAGCCATATCACTCTTATTTGAATTTCATTATTGTATTTTTTAATAATATCCCTTTTGAGTGCTGGAGAGTAAAATCATACTGTAAATCCCAGAAGAGGTCTTATTGGTGCATTTAAAAAGGGATGGTTCACCTTTAAGTTAACTTTTAGTATGATATAGAATTGCCAATTCTAAGCAACTTTGCAATTGGCCTTCATTTTATTTTTTATAGTTTATAATGAGTTTTCTTCTCTTTCCAGCTTTCAAATGGGGGTCACTAAATTAATCTAAAAAACACATGTTCTGGAACGCTATCAGTTTTTTGTTATTGCTACTTTTTATTATGCATATTGTATCAGATTTTCTACTATTCGTATTGCAATCTATTATTCAAATCATTGCATGGATGCTAGGGTAATTTGGATCCTAGCAACCAGATTGCTGAAACTGAAAACTGGATAGCTTCTGAATAAAGAGCTAATTAACTCAAAAACCACAAATAAAAAATAGCATTGTCTACATCACACTAAAAGTTAATATAAAGGTGAACAAAGTAAAAAAAATTACCTTCCATGAACCTATAACCTTTTTTTATACAGTGGAAAAACTTATTGGCCCTTCCTGTGCTGACTGGCATTGCTTGCCATATGTGTGTTCATTTTATAGAAATTATTTATACACCCCCCACAGAATTTTTGCAACTTTGCATAACTGTGTTGTATATTATACAGTATATCTCATGTACATACTTATGTGGAATTAACTAGCCTGCATAGTTTTTTTTGTAATTTACATTTTTATTATAATTTTTATTTTACAGGGAGAAACAACAGTTGTGAATACACAAAAGAAAAATTCCAGTGCAAGGTCCTTAATTAGCTCTGCTCAATACATTTAGAGAACAACATACAATATTCGATTTAGTAAGCTTTTAACAATGTCTACAATGTAATGGGTATTACAGAAATCAGATTGTATTGTATTTTCATCAGACAATAACAATTATGCTAGAGTAATTGTACATTTGAATTCATGATAAGTCCAAGCTTATTAAAGTTTCCCATTTATTAACAGAAAAAAGTTTAATGTAAATGTGACCAGCTATTATTTGTATCTTAGTATGTAACCTTAGCAAAGATACAAAATAAGAAGCCAATTGATAATATGATCTCTAAGTAAGTGAGTGAAATTTCCATGCTGTCCAAAACTGTATAGGTTGTACCCCAAGGAAAAACAGCCCAGTGTTCTAGGAATCCAAACCCTTCCTTCTTACACCAAAACTTGAGCCATGCATTTACCTGCCTAAGCTCCCATTTAAACCTGCATGTGGCACAGGCAAAATTTCTGAAAAAATGACATTGGAAGATCCCTGAACTCACTCTTTAAGGTCTTCCATCTACCATCTATCTTGTAATTAGTACTGATATGTACTAAGACAGTTGGGTCATGCCCAGCCCCACCCAATAATTTGTCTACCCGATCAGCCACATGCCAAACCCTAGCACCAGGTAGACAGCAAACTGTAGTGATCCGGACAACAGATTACCCTATCCACTTTCCTAATAGTTGAATCCCCTGCAACCACAATCTGCTTAGCCCTGATTCTGCTCTACACCCACTACTAGAGAAACTGGTCTCCTGGCTGTAAGAAAGATCAGCCCCATATAGAATTGCCAATCCAGAGTTCACACTCCTATCTTCTTCGCACAATCTGTTGTATCAGTTGGGATGTATAAACCCAGGTCCAGCCTCCATTTTCCTTTTGCCCACCTTAGATTTTCTAACTGTCACCCAGCTAGCTGCCTCAACATCCTGCTGCTGTCCTGTTCCCCCAATCTATCTGACCCCACTAGGTTCTGCTCAGAGAGCAAGAGACTACTTTCAAGATTGTCAATCAACCGCAGTGTTGCAATTTGTTCCTCTAGTGCTCTAACCCGAGCCTCCAAAGTAGCAATCTGCTCACATCCACCACAGAGGTAGATCTCTTGTTCCAAATCTGCATACATATCGCATACATATGGCAGACTGTGCCCTGGGTCAGACCTTCAATCTTGCTAGCCCTCATTATCTCAGTTACAGATCAAAACAGGAATCTAAAAAAATTAGGGTTTAGAACAAACCTTTGACCTTTGAACCTCCTTTGGTCACATTTTAAATGAGTCAGTTTTAAATTCATCAATAATACAATAAATTTGTTAGCTCAAAGACACTTAGATGTGCTTAAAAGATGGTATTATGGTGCCTCTCAGTGAGGAGAATTCAGCATTTATGGGTGAATATTTGTTAAACAGTGGGACTTGTTTGGTGCTTATTCACTTATGTGAGCCAGAGGAGACACATCAGTTCTCTTTGTGGCCACAGAGGGACTGGGTGAAGAAGTATTGGCCACTACTGGTGGAAAAGCATGTCCCTTGCATTAGCTGGTTGGGCAGCACTTGGGGAGGGGGGGTTGAGGTGCAGAAGAGGTCCAAGGGAGTGACCCTTTGTCAAAAATGCAGAGGCATAGGCAGGCACCTGCAGTGGACTTGTCAGAGTCATAACAGACCCCATCAATACCTCTGCTGATGCAACCTTCCCCTCATCTCTGTATATAAAGAAGCCCACACAGCTGCCACTGGTGGTCCTGCCATTAAGCACTCAGCATTTTTAAGGGATCTTTTATGATAGCAGGGGGCACAAGAACAAAATATTATTGCAAATTCACATAGCACTTGCACCCAGGACATTAAATATTAAAAAAAGAACAAATGCAGGAAAGATCAGCGTTGGGAGGTGCATCTGAGCCCTGTTCCTAAGCCCTTATGTGCTCCCCCATCCAACTTTAGGGATTATACTGCTTGCTAACACAGACAGAAATGGATTCAGGGCACAGTCCGATGGTTTCTGAATTTCAAAATGAAGAGCAGAGGCCTGCAGCTACTGGCACAATGCTACACACAGTAGCCAACCTACAGATGAAGCCACTTTGTATTGTGCATTTGACACAGAATAACTTAACTCGTCTATCCCATTTATCCCACTTAGCACAGAATATTGTGTCACAGCATCCCATCCAATTAAAGAGTTCACCATTGAAAACAATGGTGCTTTGGTATGCTAATGAAAAGGTTGAATGCATTAAATGAGTTAAGCTGACTTTAGATAACACAGTTTCTTCAATTAACCCTGAGTCATGACGCATTTAACTTACAAATCCCAGTGGCTGCATCTGTAAATGATCTCATCTTTTTACCAAACTCCCATTATATGATATGATTTTATCTTATTTATCAATAAAATAACTCAAAAAAGTTGGGTTGGGAAAAGAGTTGATACAATCAAGCTAAAACAAATGTACGAATTGTATGCATTTTTCAGATTTGGTGCCTGAATCGTTCAACTTGAAATGATAAATGACACATCTGCCATTGACGTAGACATTACTTCAGCAGTTTCATATGGAGGATTTTCAAATTCTGACTTTTAGCAGCTTTGGGGTATAATAAATCTTGAAATATTCAAGGTTTTTTTCCAAAAAACTCAACCAAAAAAAAGAGGTTTAGTAAATAACACCCTAAGGGGCAGATTTACTAAGGGTCGAATTTCCAATGGCAAAAAGATTCGAAATTCGACCAGGGAATAGTGGGGGAATAGTGGGGAATTAAAAAAATTCGAATTCGAGCTTCGAATTCGAATTTTTTTAGCGAAATTTCGATCGATTGAATGATCGAATAGGGAAATTTGATAGAATTCGATCGAATTCGATCCGAATCGAAATTTCGAACGATTTCTGAACGATCGATCAAATTTTTCCTATTCGATTTTAGGGAATGATACCCATTTCGGTAGGTTTAATCTGGCGAAGTTGGTGATCGAATTTAAATTTAAAGGGGAAGTATTCGACCATCGAATTTTTGAATATTCGAATCATTTGAATTCGAATATTCGATAGTCGAATTTGGTTGAATTTGCCTAATTTGCATATTCGTATTCAAATCTTTTTGAAAATTCGATCGAATATTCGAATCCTTCATGTGAATACATGTGAATTTTGTAAATCTGCCCCTAAATGTTGAAACAATTCAACATTCCAGCAGGTCTTGCATTTTTTGATAGTAAAACATTCATTGTAATAATTGCCTCAAATAGAGATTTTTTTTTTTTTCAATTTCTTGGACTTGGATACATAAACACATTATAAAGAATAGTTTTTTTTTATTGGATACTCATAAATATCCAAAAACATGTAAATAGGCCCTGAGTGACGCACAGTGACTAGATATGAAATAAGAAAACAACAACAGAATGCCCACCTTTTCTGTAATATAAAGGAAACCTTTTAAATCCTGCTATAAACATTATGTTTCTCTCTAGTTTTTGCTTGTTATGCTTTGCTATATGTTGAAGAAATAAATCTCCTGTGTTATCAGGAAAGTGCAATGTGTTTCTACCTCCTCCAGCTGCCCTCTGGTTAAGCTGTTGGCAAGGCCATGTAAGGGAAATGGTTAAGGACAAATTGCAACCCCTCTTCACAGCAACCCTTGATGATTCACTGCTCTAAGCTACTCTACACTCAGCTGGGTATAAATCTGGCTGCAGGCAACATGCATTAGGAGGTTTTTGCTTTTCTCAGCAAAAAAGTTATTTATAAAAGAAACTGACGCTTTACATATGATATTGTTACAGCCAGGGCTAGGAATGATATAATCCAGATCTATCTTTCTGTCGTATACTTGGGAAAAGTAAAAAAGGGTATGATCCAGCTCTGATTTTTTTCCTACTGTGTTTCGTCTGTCTCTCTCACTATAGGACAAATTCACTAAAGCGTGAAGCGTCTAACGCTTATTCACCAGAGTGACATCATTTCGCAACTTCGCCAATTTACTAACAGTGTCCCTGGCAAAAATTTGCTGGCAAAGTAGATAGACTAGTGCAACTTTGCACCCTTACGTCAGGCAAAGTTGCTCACTGACCAGTGGCGTAACTACCAGGGGTGCAGAGGGTGCAATTGCACCAGGGCCCCCCTTGGGGCCCATCGGAGCTACTATAATGGTTATGGCAGCCGGTTACCTAGGGGGAGATTTTACAGCACACATGCTATCAACACTCCAGCATGGGATTTATAGAGGTAAGGCCCGACAGGGGGGCCCAGGTGCCCATCCTGTACCGTGGCCCACCAGGGAGTAGTTATGTCACTGGCACTGATGAGGGGACGTAACTACGCTAATTCACTAAGATGACCATTTTACAGAACGTTACCTCTTGCGCTAGACTTTACTTCACCAGGTCAGACCTGGTGAAGTTCAATACAATAGATAGGAGTTTGAAAATAAAACTTCTACTTTACTTTTAGTGTCTTTTACTTTTTTTAGGGTGATAGTCTGAAAAATAGCATAATTTTTTTGTGGGTTACCCTCCTTCCCCCCCCCTACATTTCCTAACATATGGCAACTCAACTATACAGGGGGCACATGTTGAGGGCCATAGGACAACTATATTTTATTTATTAAAGGTTTCCTTGTGTAGTGTAATGTAGTGGCTGTAACATATACTTCTATTATACGTTTAACTTTGCGCCGTATGCAAATTAGGCATCGCTAGCATAAATGTGCTTTGCCTGGTGAAGAAACGGTAGCGGAACTTCCTGAGCGCAACTTTGCATTTTAGTGAATTAGCGGTGGGTTGGCGAAAATTCGCCTGGCGAAGTGCGGCGAATTGTGGTGAAGCCATCGCTAGCCCTATGTCCTTTATTTTTAACGCATAAAGTGTAAAACTTCATAGAATCTATGATGCTGGAATGGAATTATAGGCATTGGACATGTTATCCAGAATGCTTGTTGTCTGTGGTTTTCTAGTTATGGTTTCCTGGATATAACTACAAGTCTGTTGGGACAGAAGCTGCATTTAATGAATATAAGAACTATAATGAATGTTGTAAATCAGCAAGAAAGGAAACAAAGAGTGTATTGTGGCTAAGACTAACCCCAAAAAGTTTTTTAAGTATGTTAATAGTAAAAAGATGCTGGTCGAGAGTATTGCTCCTTTAATTAATGGTACAAGTATGGTTGTAACAGATACAGAAAAGGTAAATGTGCTAAATCAGTTCTTTTCTTCAGTGTATACAATAGAATGGTGAGTTCCCAGGCTCACATCATAGCTGCACTGATGGTTCAGCTCAATCTAGTCAGTGACTGACTCAGGATATGATTAGAGAGAGTACAGAGACGGGCAACTAAGCTTTATTTAGAAGTAGGTCTTTCCAGCTGACACAAGGTCACCAATTCCGAATAGAAGAAAAAAGGTTCCGCCTAAATATTCGGAAGGGTTTTTTCACAGTGAGAGCTCTGAAGATTTCTCTCCCTGAATCAGTTGTACAAGCTGATGCATAAGATAGCTTTTAAAAGTGGTTGTATGGCTTTCTAGCAAGAAAGTAAATACAGGGTTATGGAAGATAGCTCATAGTACAAGTTAATGCAGGGACTAGTCCAATTGCCATTTGGGAGTCAGGAAGGATTTTTTTCCCCCTCTGAGGCAAATCGAAGAGGCTTCAGATGGGGTTGTTTTACCTTCCTCTGGATCAACTACCAATTAGGCAGGTTAAAAAAATTCAAAGGTGGAACTTGATGGGCATGTGTCTTTTTTCAACCTAATTTACGAGAATACTATGTTAAGTTTACTAAAAAAAACTCAAATATTTAATAAACATAATAATATTTTTTGTCTCCAATAACCATTACTTAGTTGTATTCAAGGTGTTTTTCTATTATTTCAGAGAAAAAGGAAATATATATTCTGGATTTATCAATTATTTTATTAAAATGCAGTCTATGGGAGAAAACTGCCCTAACATTCTGAGCTTTCTGGAAAGGAATTTCCAGATAAAGGTAAAGTTTATCATATTAGAAATGTCATGTTTCATGAAATAAAATGGTGCTATTTTTGTCTTAATTTCTATTACTTTGGTTTACGTTGATGGCAGAACAATTGCCTATACTATGGCAGCTAGCAATGCAGTTATGACCCTATCAACTTGTTGAAGCAGTCCCCTTCCAGCTGATGCCTTGTGCTGCCCCTGTCAAGTGGATCCCCAGTCACCACTAATTTGCCAGTAAGGCGTCCCTGCCCTCCACCTCTAAATGGTGGACTATGAGTCCCTGTCAATGGATCACACTGTTAGTGACAGAATGGACTGCACCATGGACACGTTAACCAGCAGGCATGGGCAGGGGAGCTACATATGCTACACTGCCCATTGGGAATGGTGTGAGCAAGGGTGCTCCCCTCAGCCTTGAACTGCCTCCTTGGGAGATGAAAAAGAAACCCTATGCAGCAACCACTGTTTCTGCTACCTGCTCCTCATCTGCTGCCATACTCGCAGGGCAAGTTATAGTCCCTGTAGCTACACTTCAGTTAAATGCTGATGCTGACGATACTCAAATCTATCTCTCCTCTCCTGATCTCAACCCAGAACTCCTAACTCATGTCTCCTCCTGCCTATCTGCTATATCTACTTGGATGTCACAACGCTACCTTAAATTAAACCTCTCCAAAACGAAAATGGTTCTTTTTCCTCCAACTAAAACCAGTAACATCCAGGAAGTATCTATCGTAGTTAACAATTCCACTATCACCCCATCTCCCCAGGCCCCTTGGGGTTATCCTAGATTCTGCCCTGACATTCACTCCTCATATCCTGTCACTTGCTAAGTCATGTCACTTC
>CM044437.1:31407759-31418645 GCA_024363595.1 Xenopus borealis | reverse complement strand
CATGTGTAAACCATGCATCATTAGATGTATTATTAGAATTGGGACTATTAATAAGGAATTGGGACTATTAATAACTTCATTAGCTTGTTCCTCATTTGTGTAGACAGAATCGGAGCTTTTTGCTTGTTCGCATCAACCAGCTGACCCCCCTCTGATAATAAAGGTCCTCCCCCTTCCTGTTTCATTTATTTACTATTAATATATTTAAAAATAATTTTGGACTCTTTTTACTGCTTACTGCTATATGCTTTTCCATATTGATTTTAGCTTGCCTGATCGCATTTTAGCATGATTTATTGGCCTCCTTGTACTTTATAAATGATTCGGCTGTTCCAGCTAACTTGAAAACCTTAAAAGCACATCTTTTCTTACCCACCTCAACACCAACACTTCTATTGAACCAAAAAGGTTTTGCTTTGCAATGACGTTCCTTGCTTACAAGCAGAATATACTGACATGTATATTTATTAAGCAGCATTTTAAAGACTTTTTTTGTTCAGAGTTTAACCCTGAGAAAAGCATTCCCCACTTAATATGTTGCAGAGCTGCCCTCATACTGTAAAGTGTGCATGCCTTAAATTCAATTTTTTAGTTACTCCCTTATAGATTTGCCTCTGCAACAGAATCTCAAAAGAGATCATGTTATGATCACTATTCCCTAAATGCTCACTCACACAAATGCTAGAGATGAGTTCAGTATTATTAGTTTTTACAAGATCCAAAAAGAGAGTTATTCCTAGTAGGTTCTTGAACGAGTTGGCATAGCTTTGCGGTTTGGTAGTTTGCAGTAGAAAGATGTCATTACCTGCTTTAGATTTATCAGAATGTGTACTTAATATATGGTTTTCTAGGGTCTCCTACTGTTAGGGAGTCTCATGGCACATAATACACATACTGGGTGCTTATATTGTAGTAGCCAGAGTGTCACGTGAAATTTCATATGCACTATTTGGATTTGGGGGTCTCTGTATGCCACATAGTTTGGTAATCTATGCATATTGGGCATCAACTTGTTCAGTAGACCCCTAGAGTTCATATTAAGGATGCTTTTTGCTGGTAGACTAGGATATGTGGGATATATAATGGGGTAAAATGCAAGCTTTATAACTATTTTCTGAAATTAAAAAAAAAAAGTTATGTTTTGCATAGCTCTGCTGTTTGGTAGTTTACAGTAGAAAGATGTCATTACCTGCCTTAGATTTGTCAGAATGTGTTCTTTCGGAAAATATATGGCTTTCTAGGGTCTCCAGACTGTTAGAGGGTCTCATGGCACATAATACACATACTAGGTGCTTATATTATAGTAGCTAGAGTGTCATACATATGTGAAAATTCATATGCCCTATTTGGATTTGTGAGTTCCAGTATGCAACATAGTTTGGTAAATCTATGCAAATTGGACATCAAAGTGTTTAGTAGACCCCCAGCATTCATATTTAGAATGATTTATGCTGGTAATGATACATGCACGATACAATGCTGAAAAGTTGGGCGCAAATTCACTAAAGCGTTAATTCGCCATTGTGGCCTCAATACGCAACTACACTAACAGTGTGCCTGGCAAAAATTCACTAGCGAAGTACATAGACTTGCGCAACTTTGCACCCTTATGCCAGACGAAGTTGCGCACTGATGAAGGGACGTAATTACGCTAAAGATGAACATTTTTGTGAATGTTACCTCTTACACTAGACGTTACTTCGCCAGGTCAGACCGAAGTTCAATACAATAGATAGGAGTTTAAAAAGTCCCAAAAAAATGCTGGCATCTTTTACCTTTTGTAGGGTGATAGTCTGAAAAACAGGGAAATTTTTATAGGCTTACCCTCCTTCCCCCCCCTACATTTCCTAACATATGGCATACAGTGGGCACATGTTTAGGGCAATAGGACAGCTTTATTTTATTTATTAAAGGTTTCCTGGGCTTGTGTAGTGTAATGTAGTGGTTGTAACATACACCACTATTATACGCTTAAGTTCGCGCTGTATGCAAATTAGGCATCACTATCGTAAATGTGCTTTGCCTGGCGAAGTAACAGTAGCGCTACTTCGCTACCGTTCGCCGCCCTGAGTGCAAATTCGCATCTTAGTGAATTTGCGTAGCGCGAAAATTCGCCTGGTGAAGTGCGGCGAACCCCGGCGAAGCTGTCGCTAGCGCATTTTCGTGCTTTGGTGATTTTGCCCCTTGAAGTTTTGCTGCAATTTTCAGGTATTTCACCAAATACCACCAATTTTGGCAGAATGTGTACTTTCCAAAAATATATGGTTTTGATGGGTAAACATATGTTTTCGTGTTTGTACCCCACAAATAATTCAGTCAATGTGTTATTAATTAAATGATTAAAATACTCACTTAAATTAAAGTGCACTTACATAGGAGTGTGAGGATTGTCTGAACATAAACCAGGTCTGGGGATACTCAGCAACGTTCCTATGGCCCACTGGTCAGCAAATTCTTTCAACCAACCAGTAAACACTGCCTGGGTGTACTCTGCTCTGATTTGGAAATGCAGCAGCACCCGGAACAAGACCTTTCGCTGGTAGAGGATTCCCACCTTCCAAACATTGCTTTCTGGATGTAATGAATGGCTGATTTGGCCAAAGCCAGGAGGAAGTTAGAGAGAAGGTCTTTCTCTTGATTGTCCTGAGATACTGCACATCTAAAATATAAATATGAGGGGAAAAGCTTCCTCAAAAGAGCCAAGAGAGGTTTCAGTCTGGCACACATAAAATACTCATGAAACACAGACTCTCCTTTGCCACAGAATGGACAAGCAGCTGGGGAGTCAGAAAAATTAGCTAAATACTCTCGTGTGCTCAATGAACCATGGAGCACTCTCCAACTCAAGTCTCCGGTAGGTCTAGGTACCAACCTGGAATAAAGAGCTCACCATTGAGGTCTTTCACCCTCATTAAGTACACATCTCCAGATGGTATCATAGCAGGAGAGTAGGGCAAGGAAGAGTACAGTTTGAAGCATTACAGAGTACAACAGTTTTCTTGTTATATCATGAAAATGTGTCAATGTAAAATTCTCCAACTGGCTCAAGTTGGGGGAAGGAGGTGCTTGAAGTTATTGATGGGTTTTGGGTGCTATTATTATGTCTGGTGGTGAAGAGTTCCATGGTGGGCATGGCTCTCCAGCATGTAAAACCTCCATCAATGAAAGTGTGAGAATTGTGTCCTTGATTTCCCTGAGCAGATGGCGTGGAACCCCAGTGGTGAGAAATCCCATTTGTTGCATAACTGCCTGAGCATCCACCCAATCTGATCTCTCAAAATCCAAAAGATCTCCAACTTTGGTAAACCGAGCCTGGCAAAGGTGGCAGCGGATCCTGGTGGATTCGAACATCCTAGTCTTTAAAGGGGTAATATTCTGAGACAATTTGCAATTGGTTTTAATTTTTTACTGTTTGTGGTTTTATAGTTATTTAGCTTTTTTATTCAGCAGCTCTCTATTTTGCAGTGTCAGCAATTTGGTTTCTAGGGTACAGAATACCCTAGCAACCCTGCATTGATTTGAATAAGAGACTGGAATATGAATAGGAAAGGGACTGAATAGAATGATACGTAATAAAAAGTAGCAATAACAATACATATGTAGCCTTACAGAGCATTTGTTTTTAGATGGTGTCAGTGACCCCCATTTGAAAGCTGCAAAGAAACAGAAGAAAATTGCAAATCATTAAAAAACTATGAAAAATAAATAATGAAGACCAACTGAAAAGTTTCTTAGAATTGGCCATTCTACAACATACTAAAAGTTAACTTGAAGGTGAACCACCCCTTTAAAGATGGCTTGTAAAGTAGAGGCTCATTTAGAACATTTAACTCATTTAACAAGGAGACCATGCTCCAAGTCTTTAGAATATCTTGGTAGTAAGCTGGCATTGTTGACAGGCTTCTTAGGAAACCCTCAGGTTCAATGAAAAACAATTGTCGGTCATACCCCATATTGCATACCTGGTGATAAAAGTTTGATGCTAGGGTGCACCACTGTGGAGAGGGATCTACATACAAGTATCTCTGTATTTGAGAACGTATGCACACAACTCACTGCCCTCCCTCTCTTAACAGGAGGTTTGAAACACCTGCAGAGACCCAGTACTTTCCCATCCAGAAAAAGTAACCAGTAACCTTCTCTGGATCTTAGCAATTAATTCTTAGCTTGGGCTAAGACATATTAGCCAGTACCAGAGCTTAGAGGCCACCAGCTGATTGATCACCAATGCCCTCCCCCTCATAGAAAGCACTTTAGCAAAACCCTTCCACCCACCCAGGTGACTTAGAACACGTTCCTCGAGTTCAATGAAATTCTGTGAAACAAGATGCTCCTCAGCTGAAATATATACTAAATATTTAATGATGTTACTCTCCCACGAGATGTTACGAAAAGCATAAGGTAGTAAATTTACTTATAGAGAACTCTCGAGAAGGCCTAAGCTCTTGAACCAGTTGATCCGTGCAGATGAGGCAGCAATGTAGACTTCTTGACACTCTTGTTCCCGCTCAATATCAACTAGGTCCTGGGCCACAAGAATTACATCATCAGCATAGGCTGCGAGAATCACCCTCATGTCAGGTTCTTTCAGCACCAGTCTAGTGAGCCTTTTCCTTAGGTCAATGCATACAGTTGTCCCAACAAGGGGCATCCTTGACGAACTCCTCATCCAAAGGCCAGAGGTGCAGTCAGAGACCAGTTTGACCAGTTTAAATAAACACTCTGCAGAGGCATACATGGTTTTCAGGTAGCCCACAAACTGTGGGCCAAAGCTATTGGCCTGCAGAGTGCCTATAACATATTAGTGATCCACCCTGTCAAATGCCTTCTCTTGAACCAGAGAGAGAAAAGCAAGAGATAGACCAGTCTGTAGTAAGTCTTGGATCAGAAAGACATTATCAAAAATTGTCCGACCAGGGACTGTATAGGATTGCTCAGGATGAATCACCTCTGCAAGCATAGATTTGAGCCTGAGTGAAATTGCTTTGGCTACAATCTTATAGTCTGTGTTGAGTAGTGAGACTGGTCTCCACTTCTTAATGAGGCAGAGATCCCCCTTCTTAGGAAGTAGCGATAACACTGCTCGATGAAATGAAAGTGGCAACTCACCTTTCTTGAGGGCCTCACATCCTATGGAAATCAGGGCCTGTCTGTCAAGCCAGGAGATTTATTGTGAGGCATTAAATGGAGTGCTTGAGAGAGTTCATCTAGAGTGATTGGTATCTCCAACCTCTCTTTTCTCCTCTCACTGACCACTGGAAGCCCATCCTATAACTCCTCACAGGCATCTGGAGAGACCTGGCTCTTTCCTGGATAGCCTCTTGATCCCCAAGGGGGGTGCCATCCTCTGCAAGAAGGCATGTGATTTGTTTTTAGTTCCCCTTCTTCTCCACAGCATAGAAGAATCGCGAACCACGATCCATATCACAGAGTAACTGCATCCGGCTTCACAAAAAAGGCACTACAAGCCTGTCGCTGTTCCATGTTACACAGAGCTTCTTTCCTTTCTAGGTATTCACACTGATGTAATATAGAATGTATATAAATTAGTGTTCGGTGTGAGCTCAGAAATTAATAATTCAATGAATTACTGGGGATAACTTACCCTAAAAAATGGGGGATCCGGGTGCACGAAAGCCAAAAATTTTCAGCTCAAAAACATGATGATGGTGCTGGGCTGGCACAAACCGGAACTACATTTAAAATAAATACTTTTTTAACTACATCTAATTTTGGAGTGTATTCTGGTTTGTGCCAGCCCAGCACCATTACTAAGTTGTTATTCACACTGAAGGACTTGGTGTTTAGAGCCTACTAGCCTTTGCTCAAGATCAAGCACCTCCCCATTCAGTGCCTCAATGTCTGCATTACACTGCCTGCTCACACTTTTGGTAGACTCTTGACACAAGAGCTTTAAGTGAACCTTGCCTATATCCCAAATTCATTCTGAAAAGACCTCCAGCCTCTCCATGTATCCTGGTCTGACTCTGCAAAACCCTCATCTTCTAATAAACTGTTGTTAAAGTGCCAGTAAGCAGCTGTTGGCAGAGATGGTGCTACTGACATCCTCAGGGATACACAATTATAGTCTGAGAATGGTGCCAATCGAATGGTGCTAGACTAGGCTTGTGACATGAGATGGCTCTATATATATATCCTATAAATCCGGGATTGAGAAACATGATTATCTCTCACCCTCACAGAGTACCTTCCTTGACAAAGAAAGGAGAGTAAATGAAACTTTCAGAAAGGGTCCCGACAGCCACTTGTATTAAGTGTGGTTATACTCAAGACCATTATTGAGTGTTATGAAGTGCTTTAACTGTCATCAAGATGAGACAAACATTTTTTGTGAAACTTCATAATATAGAGATATTCCACTGTTCCATAGTTCTTGGCCTCTTTTATTACCTTAATGTATTGTCTCACAGAATTGATAACTAAAGGTAAATCATGCCACTTCTCCAGAACCATATGCAGCTTTTTCTTCAATTTAACACCAAAGGTGCTTTCAAGAAACTTTTTGAGTTCCTCAGCAGGGATGATTGGGGTAGAAGGATTTGCCACTCATTCATCAACCTTCTCTTCAATGTTCCCCTCATCCATGAGCTCTTCCTGGCCAAGGGATTGATTTTCCCTTTTCACTAGAGCTTTGAGAATCTCTCCACAAGATGTTGCAGGAGAAGGATCAGAATCACTTGTCATCTGGAGACTCTGTAATGGTTCAGGTGTTCCCTCAACTTCACTTGAAACACATTTTGAAATGTTTGACACAGAAGCAACATAAATAATTATCTCTCCAGCAACAGGGGGAGCCTTGGAGGCTCAATGGTTAGCCTCTGCTTTCGCCACTGCCTCCTGGATGGCAAACATTGGGTTCAGTGGAAAACAAGGGAATCAAATCCACCCTCACCATACTTCCTAGCATTCTCATCTGCAGGGTTCTCTATGGGAGTTAAACCAATATTCTCCACTTCCTGGAGTGAAATACACTGAGGCACTAAAAACTGAGGCTGGTTGTAGTTCCCAAATCTCAGCACCCCAGGAACACTGACTACCCACTCTGCAGGAGTCTTATTAGGTGTCCCTTGTGTCCATTTACACTCCAGGGGAAGATCTTCCAAATTATTTGCAGGCAGATGCTGCACCCCTGACTCTGGGGGAGACCCACACTGCCATGTTCAAGGTCATATAGACCATCAACCTCATTATTCCCCACCTAGTCTGGATGCATGAGTGCATGGTCGGACACCAGTTGACCCTGACAGTGGTGTAACTACCAGGGGTGCAGGGGGTGCAATTGCACCAGGGGCCCCCACCACCTTGTGGCCCATCGGAGCCACAAAAATGGTTATGGCAGCCATCAATACTCCAGAATGCGATTTATAGAGGTAAGGGCCTGACAGGGGGGCCCAGGTGCCCATCATGTACTGGGGCCCACCAGGGAGTAGTTACGCCACTGGACCCTGACCAACAGTTGTACAGACAATGTCACCACATGAGGAGCAGATGTTTTGTTGCCCTTTTTACCCTTGGATGGGGTGCTCTATCATTAACCACTGATGCCTTAGATAACTTCAGTGAAGAAGGAGGAGGTCTGGATGTTGTAGAGGTGGGTTGTGTAACAGCCACCTTGAGGTTCTTTAGTGAAGCAGATATCCCCTTTAAGGACAATGCTGAAATAGTCCCACCAAGATAAGATGTTTTATTTGAGACAATGGGAGGAAGAACAGGGGCTTTGGTAATAATATGCCCTTTGGTGCAACTGTGGTGAGTGTGCCCCAGGTTCTTGCAAAGGAAGCACCTCACTTCCTCTGTGCTATACAGCACCCCTTCAAATGGAACCCCGAAGACCCCTCAATAGTGTCTTGCCCCTGAGGTAAAAGTATTTGTACCAGCCTTTTAAAGGAAAAGACATGCCTCAGTCTGCTCTCCTTACATCCCAGGGGAATTTTAGACATGTTTAATTTTAACTCCCCAAGGGCTTGCAGGTGGGGGTACAATAAGTGGTCTTGCAGGAAGGGGCACATTAGATAAGACCACCCTTGTGCCCAATCCTTGTAGGGGTTCTACAGGGACATAACTCCCTCCCTCTAGGATACCCCTCTACACCAGAGCATGAACTGCTGTTAGTGTACGGGCAAAGATTCTGGCTTTCCCATACATTTTACTTTCTGCCACTACTGCAGAGGGACCCACCACTTCAGCTGCAGCCTTTTTATAAGCCTATATTCCATGTTTGACATTAGGTATCTGACCCCATGCTTCCTTGTAAGTTTCTCTACCCCAGCAGTGACTTGGCTTGGGTTGCTGTCAATAGCTACCTCCTGCGCAAATGTTTTAGCAGGTGACACATTGGCTGCAGCAGCAGCAGCAGCAGAAGTAGAAGCAGTGGGGCTTTTTGACATGGGCTCTGAATGGTGTTTCCTTGCAGAGCTACAGCTGGGTTTTTCAGGTTCTTTTGCTTTAGAACTCTGAGGTACTTTTTTATAACTTTTATTAATTTCCTTTTTATTCCCTCCCATTATTTTACAAAACAACCCACAAAAAGAAAGCTTGATACTATTGATCAACAAAAAGTATACTATTGATTAACAAAAAGTACATTTTAAGTTGAGAAGATCAGGCAGGGAGAGGGTTAATGTGAGCAGGTGCCTGGGAGCTATACTGCTGCTGCTGGAAAAGATTTTATATTCTTAAATCCTTCTCCCTTTAGCTTTCTCTCCTTATAAAACTGAGTGCCAAATCAAGACACCCACTCAATCTGTACAAAAAGTAAACAATTTGTGCTGAAACAGCAGAAAAAAAGCAAGTAAAACTGACACCCAGATGTGGGGAGGGGTAGGGGATCTAACAGTGAGTTTGTAGCCCATAGGAAGAGAAGGGAACTGGGATAGCAAACACTCACCTTCTGGGTCAAAAGAAAAATCTATTTTTAGTAAAGAAAATTGTTGTGTTTTGATAGCGGAGGATTAGCATAGCATAGCAGGGCTTTGTTAGCAGGTTCATGCAGCCATTGCACCACAGTAACATAAACTCTATCCTTCTTAAACAGTCTAGACAGTACTGTGTATATACAGTATAACTCATGTGCACAGTGACCTCTGCAGGCCATTTGGATAAACATCACATATTCCCCCTATAGTAGGAAAGCATTTGGGCAAATGTAATAAACAACAACAATGGAACCATACACATCTTAAAGCAATAATATACATTCTTTATATAACAAATTCCTTGGTCCATGCAGGTAGATTTCTGATCAGGAGTAGGAAATTACCTTCATCAAATGGAGATTCTTCAAAGTCATATCTAGCAGGAGCAAGATGACTTGCATTCCATATGCATCCATCAGACAGATCATATCTGTCTGCTTCTCACTGGCATCTCACTTTAAGTGGTGTAGTAAATTTAGATTGTCCTTGTTTCAGTAGTTCTTGTTTCTTAATTCTGACTAAAGAGCCAGGTTGACAGTGCACTTCTCTTGCCTAGTTACATTGTTAAATTGGGTTGATAAAAGACAAAGTCCATCAAGTTCAAACCCTCCAAATAAAAAACCCAGCATACACAAACACACACACACCTACACTCTTTCACACAGGCATTACAAAATGACAATATTATTGAAGTTATCAGGTTTGTAAATACACTATATGACAACTTTTTATTTTTTTTAATTTTTTGTTATATACAAAGAATTACTCTCTTTTGGACCTGGTAATAACCAAACTAATCGCTAGCATTTGCATGAGGAATTTAGGGAATAGTGATAATAACATGGCCTGCTTTGAGATTATGTTACAGATTTTAAATTTTAGACTTGCAAACTGTGCCAATATAAGGTCATTTCTGAAATATATTAATTGGGAAAGGCTTTTCATAGGTTTAAATACAGAAGAAAAATAGGATTTTTTTATTAGTAACGGGCAAATCTGACCCATTTTGCCTCACCGATAAAACTCACGAAACAGTGAAAATTAGCTGAAATGCAGTGAGGTCTATAGTTGCCAGGCTTCTGAGGCTAAGTCCTGATCGAATAGGATTCATATGATCGATGACTTCGATCGTTTGAATCATTCGAATGATCGAATAGTTCATTCAAATGATCAAATGATCATTATTCGATCATCGAATATCGAATAAAAGGGTAGCCTAGAACTATTCGATTAGCATTCGAAAATCGAATGCTAATCGAATATCGAGTGAATTCTAACTATTTTTGGGGAATAATAGTAAATTTGCCCCTAAGTGCTGCTTAATAAATATACATTTGGATATTGCCCTTGTAAGCAAAGCACGTTGTTGCAAAAACCTTTGTGGTCTGATGTTGAGATTGGTGGTAAAATGCATTCAAGTTAGGTGGGACTAATGAAACATTTATCAGGTACAAGGATGCCACTAAATCATGCAAAAAAGACAAACTAAAATTGAGATGGAAAAGTTACTGAAGCAAGGCGTAAAAAGACTCCAAATTATTATTTATTTTTATTAAATTGAAGCAGGGTGGGGTGGAATCTTTGTCAGAGGGGGGTCAGAGAAAAAGCAGATATTCTGAACTGTTATTTTTGACTATCTATGCACATGAGGCAGCAGCTAATGAAAGTTTCTTTATTAATAGTTCAATTCAAGTATTTCAAGTAATGATGCATGATTTATGCAAGAAGAAATTAAGGATGCTGACACTTAGGGGCAAATTTATCATTATTCATGAATTCGGCAAAATTCTAATCAAAATTGAATAGTTTTAGGCTATTTTTTGAGCGTTATTCGATTTCTCGAAAAAATCATACGATCGATTTTAGGAAAAAATCGTGAAATTTCCTTTGATTGTTCGAAAAATTTGTACGATTCGAACAATCGAGGCGTTCAATCGTACAAATGCTATT
>CM044437.1:31384992-31397232 GCA_024363595.1 Xenopus borealis | reverse complement strand
CATTAGCCAATTTTGCACTTGCGTATCAAGTCCGGCACTTGCGCGTCAACTTCGGCGCTTATGCGTCAAGTACGGCGCGTGCGTGTCAAGTTCGGCGCTTGCGCGTCACGTTCCTGTGCGTGCGCTCGCGTCAACATGGGCGTTGCCAATATATAAATACCCTTCTTCCCTGCCCACTTTTAGAGAGAGATTGCCTGCCTGAGATGTCTGGACCAGGAGGTATGAATGAGGAACAACTGAGGGACCTGATAAGGTTCCTCCACTGGGAGGGTTATGATACCATCCCTCCCGGCACTCCTGGTATCCAGGCACTCAGGCGCCGGATAATGATGTGCCTCAGGCGCAGGCTGAGGCACAGATATGCGCTGAGGCACAGGGTGTGCGTGCTCCAAAGGATTTGGAGCGATGTGAAGAGGCGCCACCCGTGCTTGTTGAAGAGGTGCAGCAGGAAGTGGAAGGTAGTTATTACAATAATGTCCAGACAGTATATTATAATGATTTGCTATTTTAGAGCAAAAATGTATTTCAGTAAATACTTTTATTAGGATTGGAACAGTTGAGTGTCATTTAATTGCAGACAAGTTAGATAACAAGTAAATGAGCTGTCAAATGGAGATTATCGTCTGCAAAAAACTCTCTTAATGGTTTTGCTCGGGCCCCATACTTGCCATCCATATAAATAATAGGTTTTTTGTAGTTACACATCACCTCCGCCTGTATAATTTGTACTGTACAAATGCAAGTGCTGTATTACTCAAAATGGAATTCTATTGATTGCCAGCGGAGTGGAGGCCTGCCGGAGAGCCCGCTGCAGCGCCGGAAGAGGCAGGAGGGGCTGCGCAGGGGGCTGCGGAAGACGAAGGAGGGGCTGCATCTCCTCCTCCCCCTACACCACCATCTCCTCCAGCAGTCCTTATAGAGGAGCAGCAGCACCAGCAGCAGCAGATGGTGGGGACCACTGCATCCTCACTGAACTAGTCCAGCAGGTGTCTTAACTTCAACAGGAAGTGAGAGAGATTAGGCACCTGCTGGAAACTGTGATTCAGCCTCCTCCTCCTCCTTCTCCTCCTCCTGTTTAAAGTTTTTTTTTATAGCACTGTGTGCTTTTTTTTTTTTTCTTTTTTATTCATCTATCACATCAAATTCACTGATTTTAGTTTATTACATTCAAATTTTTCATAACTTAGAAAACATTCGAGTTGTGAATTCATTCAAAATACAAGGTATGGTTCTTTTATTACAGAGAAACAAGTAAATCATAATTTTTTTAAATTTTATGCATGATATTGTCTATAACTCTTTTTTTATTCTGGTATTTCTCTTTCACAGAGATTAGAGTTGCTCTAGTACATTTCTTCTACCCTAAGGTGCAGATTTATCAAGGGTTGTATTGAAAATGCCAATGCCAAGTACTTCGACTAAGGAATAGTCCAAATTCAATTTAAGTTTGCAAAAAAATCGAAATTTGAATTTCGAAATTTATCATGTACTGTCTCTTGAAAAATTTGACTTCGACCATTCACCATCTAAAAACCTGCCGCATTGCTGTTTTAGCATACAGGGTACATCCTAGAACCTATTTGGGGTCAATTGATGGAGTTTGAAAATTCTAAATTTAAAAAAATATATATATTATGTCAATTTGAGCATTTCAAATTTGAATGAAAATGGCCTTTTAAAAAAACTCCCATTACTTTTGACCCTTCATAAATCTGCCCCTAAGTAGTTAATTTAAGAGTTAGTTTCCAGTACAAAGCCTGTTTGCTCTGTGAAAGTCAGGAATTCAGCTCAACTATGTTTTCTCATCTAAAAATAGCTCAACTATGTTTTCTCATCTAAAAATAAACACACTGTTTCTATAAAAGTCATCATCCGGAAGAGAAAAAAAAATAGGATAATGAAATGGTGAGTAAAGATCTTATACGTTAGCATAGTTAACCTGTACCAAACAACAGATATATACAACCTGTTTTTTTTTTTAACACTGTTCAAACTTAATGTATCTCAGACTTAAAGGGGAAAAAGAAAAAGGAAAATTTCCTATCATATTTACTGTAAATTTCCTTTCATGGTCACTTTATCTTCATCATGTCAGCAATACTTTGGGTATTTGCCCTGAACCCAAAGAAAATGATAAAGGAACCAGCCCTAATTTAATATAGAAATGGTGGTTTTGCTAACATGATAGATGACCAGTAAAGGAAATTTACATTAAGTATGATAGGAAATTTCCTGTTTCCTGGCCACTTCATGTCAGCAATATGTGGGTTGGGATCCTTTGGTATGATAGGGATTACTATGTCCCATGCAAGGTGAAATGTGGAAACCACCTTGGGTAAAAAGTAGTCTGGAGACTTTAAAATAACTTTAGCCATCCAAAAAGAAATGTCTTTTACAGATAGAGCATGCATGAGGCTGAGCCTTGCTGCTGAAACTATTGCCACCAAAAGTTTTTAGGGTCACCAACCAGAATTATGCCACTTTCAAAGGCTTCAAATGGAGGCTCACAAAGGGCTTTAAGCACCATCAAAATGAGATAAAGTCCTTATTGGAGGACAAATCTTTAATGTGGCTGAGAAGAAACGTTTTAGTAATGGGTCTTATGCCCATTTTATCACAGTGGAATTATTTGTTTAATCCTTCCTGCACGAATTCTAACACCTGAGGTAAAGGTGGTGGAAAAATTGGATTTTCTTTCTCCAATTGCCATAGGAGAAATCTTTCCCAAATGTTATATGTGGTGGATGTAGAGTGTTTTTTTGCTTTAAGCAGTGTAGCCACCACTGCTTCAGAAAACCCCAACGCTATAAGCCTTAACTAAGGATACCTTCAAGGCAGCTCTGTCTACCAGGCAGATAACAACTTAGGCAAAACACACCTCCACCAGCTGACAGTATACTCTAGCATTGTTTTCAATTAAGTTGCCAGATATGGAGTGTGTGATGTCATCTGCTCCTCCTGTTTCATGGCTGCTGATGGAGGAAAAGTGATTTGAAAAGAGAGAAGATTCCTGCAGAGAAGCAGAATTTCAGAGAGAAGTTTTATTTAGGGGACTACACAGAACTCTAGAAAAAGTCACATACAGATGGTAATCTGGGTGCAGGCAGGGAATCTATGGGTGTGTGTGTATGTAGTCTGTGTTTTTAGTGAATTATACTGACATCTATTTTATCACATTAGTCAAACAAAATGAACATTAATTACATTACATTTCTTCAGTCTGGGAATTCATAATTATAGCAAGCAGGCAGAAGCCATTTTGTGGACACTGTTATTAAGGCAAGCCTTACATCACCTCAGAATCTTGTTTGTGCACCAGAATGGGGGTACCCGATGTCTATCCCCATATCCTGGCTACACAATTAAATGGTTAAGAAAACTGGGGGAATGTGTGGAGAGCAGTGACATCTAGGAAGTGCTGAATGGAAAGTGAAAGTAATTATCTGCCCCGTCTCTATGCCTAAGGCATAGAGGAGGGACAGACAATATTTGATTGACAGCTGAGATTTTTAAATGAGCTTAAAACAGCTATGAATGCTTTAATAAAAATTTGAAATTGGATTTCATGTTTAATTTGAAAAGGACTTTTATTATACAGATTTTTGTGTCTGGGTGACAGGTCCACTTTAATGTAACATGGAGGCTGTGAGGGCAGAGAGCTGTAAATTGTCTTTCTAGCTCAAAACATATCTGCTTCCCAACTATGCTTTTTGTATATTTGTGCATTAAATGTGCTTTACAAGTGATTGTATTATGTTTCTTAATGCTAAAATAGGAAGTTATAACCATGTGCTTGTGCTCTCTGCCTCCCAGGATAATCTCATTTATGTGCTGCCTGGTAGGATGATGATGTCATTATGAGGTGCCTGACAGGAGGGTGTCATCCTAACACGCAGGGGCAAATTTACTAAATTTGTGTGTAGAGATCGAAGTTCGATCGAATTTGGTCGAATACCGTTCGTACGATTTTTTCGGAGGATCGAATATGCAAAGTTGGCATCTTCGATCATCGAATATCGAATTATCGAATAGATTGAATGATCTATTTGATGATCGAAGGATTTAAAATTTTAAAATCCTTCGAATGCCTACTTCTCCAGATTGAACCTACCGAATACCAATAGAAGCCTATGGGACCCCCCCATAGGCTTCTTTGCTAAGACTTGCTCGAATACCATTCACCTCGATTGTTCGAATCGTACTAATTTTTCTGAGGCTCGAAGGAAAAAGTACGATTTCTTCGTTAAATCAAATGAACGTTATCTGATCGTACGTTTTCATCAAATCGAATGTCGAGGAAATTAAAGCCTGAAACTATTCGATAAGTATTCGATAGTCTAATGCTTATCGAATTTCGAAGAGATTCGAGGGAAATTTTGTAAATTTGCCACACAGTGTTCTCTATAAGTTTTTTGTAACCCTTTGCATTCTTTTTCTAGTACTACTTCCCATTTTGCTCCTACTGTATTTACTTTCTATACCTTCCTCTCTGAGCCATGTATGACTCCCATTCCACTTCTGACTGGTAGTACATTGATTCACTGGCCAGAAAATATACACACTGCACATAAATGGTGCTTAGGGCAGACAGAACAGAGCAGGAGATAGGGAAACCTATCAGGACTACTTTAAGATGTACTACATATAGTGACACAGTGCTAGTGCTCCTTCAGCAGTTTGTAGGAGAGTGAACAGGTGATCAATGTGGACAGTTTCAGTCTGGGTCTCAGGTATGAACAGTACAGGCATTTAGAGTGTGAACAATAAAGGTGTCACAGGTGTGAACAATACAGGGTATTACAGTCTGAATTTGAGGATTAAACAATGCAGAGGCCAGTTTATCTCTGTAGAACCTTTTCAAACTTACACAGTTGGACAGCCCTGCCCTAAAGGGTTTATTGAGCACAGGTGCAGTGTACCAAGCACAATTTTAAGTAAAGGTTGACATGTTTTTTCCAAAATTCCAACATATTTGCAGCCTTGTGAGGGTAGCTTTACAGCTGTAAATTAATGTTTGACAAGTTAAATGGAACCAAATACATAAAATTTTCCCTCGGGACTAGGAGAGGATGAGGTAAACAATACTTATGTCCTATCTGTAAATTTATATTTAGAAAAAAAAACATTTACTTTTCCTTTAATAAACAATATTTTTTCCGGCATTTATCTGCACAATAAGAAAGCTGCAGCAGTGTGATTTTCTTAAATAAATACAATTGTTTCCTCCATCCAGAGTGTGGGCTTTGCATGTGCTTTTTAAATGATAAAATAAGAAATGTTGTCACAACTCCAAACGTACTGCAAAGTGGACACCCCCATCATAGGAGATGGTGCATGTTGAGCAGTCTCTTTGGCTTTTTATAATGCAATACATGGTTGAAACGTAACAGTTTTTCATAAAAAATATAATTTGCATCATTTGATTCTCTACTGTGTTTCTATGGCAACTACTTCAGGTTAATGGCACACCAGGCTGCTTTCCCACCTGCATAGAAACACAGGCTGAGATAAAACTGATCCAAACGTTTTCACTCATAGCTGTAAGTGAAGTGCACTGATGGGCAGGGAGTTGGCTTCTTCCATCACTTACATTATATTCTGTGAGTGGAAATGCCTCAAAGTCCAAAAAATGCTGGCATCTTTTCCTTTTTTCAGAGTGATTGCAGGCAAAACTCCTAAAAATTTTTTTTTGTTTAACTGGTTTCCCCCATACATATGGAACATAAACTATACAGCAAGCTCATGTGTAGGTCATTATAACAACTCTGTTATCTTTATAAAGGTTCCCTGGACATGTGTAATTAACAGTGAAAATGTAATGTATTTGCTGCAGCATATAACATAAAGACGCCACTCTAGTGAGTTTGCGCTAGGTAGAAATGAATGCAATCACATCTTTGCTTTGAATTGCTCGCATTGCCGAAGTAACACTAGCATAAAGTTCGGCGCCCAGGATGAAACTCTGAATTTTAGTGAATTATCATTGTCTGGGCTTATTTTCTTCTGGTGAAGTGTTGCGATGGGTGCAAAGTGGTCGCTGGTGAGTTTTCATCAGTTAGTACATTTGCCCCCATGTGTCTCCACACATGCCGATTCCTGTCAGGATAAGCAAAGAACTTCTTATATCAACTTTTTTTCAACCTACACTTCTACACAGGGTAAAATAGAAAATTCTGGCCAGGAAAGATAATGGTGTATGTAGCAATTTTTCTTTTTTCATATTCATCCTCTTTTTTATCATGTCACTTACAAATTCTATGCCAAGGTTCTAATTCAATTTTGCTAGACAAGTTTAGAACATAGGGGTATATTTATCAAAAAGTGAAGTTAGAGGGGGCAGAGCTAACCGCCGAACAGAGAGCACGCATAAAGTTGGAGCTCCAATCCGAGAGAAAATATAATAAGGCTCTCAAGACACCCAGCGGGTCGAAACTTTACACCAACATTGGAAATCCACTTCGGACCTCTCATTATAGGATCCGGTGCGATACAAGGTGCAGTTTTTGATGGCGGAACTCCGCAACCCATAACAGCAGTGCTCGCGGCCTACTACTCACCAATCCCCAGCTCGTGTCCCCTCCGTGCAAAGCTTCCCAGCATAGCAGGGACAGCCAAACACTCACAAAGCCTTCTTTACCGCAGAGTAATATTAGCTGCACCAAAGCTGCAACGGTGACCCCAGCTTGCCATACCCCTGCCTCAACACGTGGGACATTATACACCACAAGAGAGAGGTGAACTCAGTAAAGTCTTGAAGACACGGCGCAAACTGGATTAAGGTAGATTAAACTTAATACCTTACGCACCTCCACTGGCATAGCAGCTAAATCACAAGACTTCTATAGTACTCACTCCATTGAAGGTTGCTGCTATACTGTTGCTACATATACTGTACATTTCTGCAGAAATTTATAAAAATACAAATGCCTTATCCAGGCAAATAGAGGAACACGGACTGCAATAAAAATAAGGATTAGACCTACCTCAAAGACTCCTTTACCACGAAATTAAAGGGGAAGCTGTGACATGGTACAAAGTAATGGGACATAGTTGGTGGCATATGTAGCCTCAGGTGCTCAGCCCTGCAGCATCCTTACAGACAGATACAGCAGCCTTTAAAGTTGTTATACAAGAGACACAATTTTCTACTAAAATGACCGGAGGACGCACTAAGCATACTCAAAAAGACTTAACTTCATATGTAAAGAAAGAATTCAAGCAGCAGGGAGACACCACTACTCCAAATATGGAGTCTTCCCAAGCAGGAGAGGCCTCGCTATACGCTACATAAACACATGCCCTCTGTTTAATTAAAACGGATTTAACAGAAGGCATTGATGCTCTTTTTCTCAAGATGCAGTCCTTTCTTCAGACTGAATTACAGAAAACAGTAACTGATTTAACAAATGAAATTACCTCTATCGGTACAAGAGTGAATGATTTAGAAGCTGACCATGATGCTTTAATAATGGAACAAAGCTCCCTAAAGTCTGAAATGGCTTCTCTACACCATACCATAGAATCTATGGAGACGCACATTGAAGACTTAGAAAATCGTTCTCGGTGTAACAATGCGAATACGCAATGTCCCAGAATCTTATACAGACATTCAAGAAGTCTTCACCATAATATTCTTAAAGCTTTTACCAGAATACAATCAAGACCTTCTGCTCATCGATCGAGCACATCGGGCATTACGCCCAAAACCTCTCGCTGAAGAACCTCCAAGATATATTTTGGCCTGTCTGCATTACTTTGAGACCAAAGAAGACTTGCTTCGCTCTGCTAGAGATCATGGAGCAATTACAATAGATGGTTCTACGATTTCTATCTTTCAAGACCTCGCTCCAATTACATTACAAAAAAGAAGAAAACTGTGCCAAGTTACAGCCGTGTTAAGACAAGCAGGAGTGATATATAGATGGGTTTTCCGTTTCGTCTAATGGCTCAATATAGAGGTCAAACATGCTCCATTACCAAACCATCAGATGGGTCTCTACTACTTGCCAAATTGGGCTTACAGAACCACGAAGGGACACAAAGGTCTTCAAATCAATCATCCTCACCTTTGAAACCCCAATGGTCTACAGCAACCAAGTCTACGTCTAAGGCTTTGGGCTCCCCTAAATGCTTAATAAGTTTACCTTTTCTGTTTTAGCTTCACAACGTTACAGGGCTGGAGACCCCTGGGCGCTGGAAAGCCACGGCTGTATTCCCATGCCTCACCAGATTGAGGCCGTACATCCAAATATGGACAGACAAAGTTTTTTCAAGTTATTATCTGTTTTTCTATATGATAGCAATGTTATACTAATCTCTGCTCTTGCCAAAGTTGTTCACCCAGTACTACAGGATTCCAGATCCCATTTTATTTCAATGGTATACCCTATAAAAGGTATAGTTATGATGTTCTGGAAAATATATGAAAGACCAGAGCTATCAAGTGAAATGATCAATGTGGTTAAATGGTATATTATACAAGTGTTACATTTTGTCTTAGATCTCAGATATTGCAACAATTATTAAAGAATTCTATGAATATTCAAAACAACAGACCTGACGCAAGGTGTCATTTCCATATTGCTAGAGCTACTTTTATACAAAAACAATGGCGGAGCTAACTATAATCTCTCACAATGTTAAAGGATTAAACTCTCCTACTAAAAGATCTGCAGCAGCTAAATATTACCATAACCTTAAAGCGGATATTATCGCACTTCAGGAAACACACCTTGCAGATGGTTCTCCATGTCCATATTTACATAACACGTTTACTATACTACTTTTCAGTCTAAACGCAGGGGAGTGACTTTTTATATAAAATCTACACTAGGATTTCAAGTGACTAAGGTAATAAAAGACCCTAATAGCCAATATATTATATTACAATGTATATTATTAGGAAAATTATATACATTAGTAAATGTTTATGCTCCCTCTGAAGGTCAAAGGGTTTTTTTCCAATCCTTATTCACTCAGATAGATAAATTAGATCAGGGAGTAAATATATTAATGGGAGACTTTAAAATGCTAATGTCTACAACTCTAGATAAAACTCCATCATCCAGAATATATACCCATAAACCCCCAGCAACATTCACCAAACTTCTTAAAACTCTAGCTTTAGCGGACACCTGATGTTCATTACACCCCTCAACAAGGAATTATACTTTTTTTGCTTATCCACACCATAGTTATTCCCATATAGACTATATTTTTACTCCAATTCAAATGCTCTCACAGGTTACTGATGCCTCTATTTATCTTATTATGTGGTCAGATCACGCAGCTTTAGGGATAACCATGGTATATCGACCAAATGTAAGCCCTAGAACTGGTTGGAGGCTGAACGAAACGTTGTTGTCTATTCCCATTATTTGTAAAGATATAGCTAATGATTTAGAACAATATTTTCTTAATAACCTTGACTCAGCTTTGTCAATAGGCATCATATGGGCTGCTCATAAGGCAACCATTAGAGGCTTCTTTATAAAACAAGGGTTAGTACAGAAAAAAACCCGACAACCACAGATCTTACCGCAAAGTTAAATAGACTGGTAAATTTAAATAAGCAAAATCCGAATCCATATCTTATTAAACGCATACAAGCTACTCAATCAGTCCTTACAAAACATTTAATGGAAGAAGCAAAAACGACCATTAGGTGGTCCAAGCAAAAACTTTTTATTTATAGAGACAAACCAGACACAATGCTTGCCAGGAAACTAAATCATTTTTCACAATTACCAAAAATTACAGCACTGCGAAACAACCAGGGGCAACTATCTTCTATTCCACAAGAGATTTTGCAAATGTTTCACAACTTTTATATTAAATTATATGGCAATACACAAGAAAGGAAAACACATACAATAGACTCTGAGACTTTTTTTTATCTATGTTAGAGCTCCCAAAAATGAACCAACAAGACTTAGAAATATTAAATGCAGAAATCACAACAGAAGAAGTAGAGTGGGCCATAAAACATGAAAACTAAATCAAGTCCGGGCCCTGGCGGTTTTTCCTTGGCATATTATGAAAAATTACTTATACCACATTTGACAGCGGTATTTAATGAAATACTGGAAAGCCACTCCATTCCATCAGAAATGTTAGAAGCAACAATTTGTCTATTACCTAAACAGGGCAAAGATCATACAGACCCACAAAATTTTAGACCAATCTCAATCATCAATGTTGACATGAGATTATTAGCTAAAATAATGACTAACAGATTAAACAAATATATGCCAAGGCTGGTCCACCCAGATCAATTAGGGTTTATATTACACAGACAGACCCCAGATAATATTAGGAGACTCAAAATTAACATAAACTATGTTAATTCTAAAGATTTACAGTGTATAATTCTATTATTGGATTTGAAAAAGGCATTTGATTCTGTGAAATGGTCACATATCTATCATGTTTTCCACTTATTTGGCATCAAAGGAAAATTTCTAAATTTGATACGAGTGCTTTACTCAAACCCTACAGCTGAAATAAAATGCATGGGACTCCTCTCCCCTAGTTTTCCAATATTGAGAGGTATACGCCTAGGGTGTCCCCTTTCGCCACTAATATTTGCACTTGCAGTAGAACCCCTATCGCAGTTAAGACCAGAATATTGGGGGAGTCCGAATTAAAGATATAGAATTTAAAGTAAGTCTTTATGCAGATGATATCTGTTTGACTGTTACCAAACCTCAAACTTCTCTACCAAACTTTTTTGTCCTATTAGATAAATTATCCCATATATCAGGCCTAACAGTAAACATTTCTAAGTCTCAGTTAATGCCATTGAATACACCTAAACATGTGATTAAACTCTTGGAACTTAATTTTCCATTTATTTGGAAACACTCCAACATAGAATATTTGGGAATCAATATTACACCGGCATATATAACACTCTATAAAAATAATTACCCCAAATTAATTAAAAAGTTAACTAAAGATCTTGAAGAGTGGTCTAGATATGCTATTTCGATGATTGGGAGGATCCATGCTGTCAAAATGATTATAGTACCCAGAATATTATAAAGATTTCTTACATTACCAGTTACAATTAAAACAAAAGATATTGCCTTCCTCCAAAGTAAAATAAACAAATTAATTTGGGCTAACAAACCATCTCGTATAAATAAAAACACTATGTACAAGCTTCCAATAAACGGAGGATTGGGGCTATCTGATCTATTAATGTATTATAAAGCTGCAAGGATCTCCCAGACCACACAGTGGCATTTGCCACAAGGTGAGAATCGATGGGTGCAACTAGAGGCACTATTAACACAACCCATTGATCTTACATTTTATTTATGGATGGGCAAGACACAAATTAAATCTTTTCCAGTAACTGACTCAGCACTGAAGCATACTATCAAAACATGGCATGGTTGCCTACAGAAATTGCAACCAATTGAGATCAGCAATATTCTCACACCAATACATAACAATCCACTGTTTCCCCCTAGTTACACAACTCTTATGTTTCAATGGTGGAAAGATAATTGTATTAATAGGATACAGGATATGCTATTATCCACTGGCATTAAAACATCTCAATATTTACAATTTGCTAAAGATTTGCCTGAAAAGGAAATACAGATGCAGCCACTGTTATCTTAACTCATTTAATGCATTTAACCTTTTCATTAGCATACCAAAGCACCATTGTTTTCAATGGTGAACTCTTTAATTGGATGGGATGCTGTGACACAATATCCTGTGCTAAGTGGGATAAATGGGATAGATGAGTTACGTTTTTCTGTGTCAAATGTACAATCCAAAGTGGCTTCATCTGTATACAGACATTCCCAATTATCCCATTTTATCAAGTCAATAGATACTTCCTTTAAAAACAGAACACCTACACTGTTAGAAACATGTTCTAGACAAGCAGATGAAATAAGAGGCACCATCTCCTTCTATAAGCATTTGATATCTATCAATACTGAAGTCCCTCCAAAATATGTGGCAGATTGGGAGACAGATTTGGGACCTTCAATTAATCAGCAAGAGTGGACTTTAATTTGGAACACAGTTTCAAAAATTTCTCCCAATATTGCCATAAAGGAGTCAACATATAAGGTGATAATGCGCTGGCATATTACTCCAGCTAGAAAACATAAATATGATCCTAATGCGTCTAATTTCTGTTTTAGGGGATGTACTGAGATGTCCTAAAGCGGTTAAGTATTGGACACAGATTTTCCAGATAATTGAAAAGGTTTTTAA
>CM044437.1:31361987-31384892 GCA_024363595.1 Xenopus borealis | reverse complement strand
AGGGGAGACTGTCCAGGTTGGGGTTGTTTTCTCTGTAAAAAAGGTGCTTGCGAGGGGACACGATTATACTTTACAAATATATTCGAGGACATTATAGGCAAATATCAGGGGACCTTTTTACCCATAAAGAGGATCACTGCACCAGAGGCGACCTCTTCAGACTAGAAGAAAAGGACTTTCATTTGAAGTAGAGTAGGTGGTTCTTCACAGTCAGGATGGTGAGGTTGTGGAATGCACTGCCGGTGATATTGTGATGGCTGATTCTGTTGATGCTTTTAAGAGGGGCTTGGATGATTTTTTGGATAGACATAATATTAAAGGCTATTTTGATACTAAACTCTACAGTTAGAATAGCTATGGGCATATATGGTTTGTGTGAAAGAGTGGAGATGTGTGTGTGTGTGTGTGTATGCTGGGTTTTTAATTTGGAGGGGTTGAACTTGATGGACTCTGTCTTTTTTGAACCCAATTTAACTATGTAATTATGTAACTATGTAACTCATATGAAAACTATTCTCCCAGGCAACTCACAGGAAAACTAACTCACAAGGCAACTCATATGAATACCATCCTACCAGGCAGCTCATAGGAACACCATCCTATCAGGTAGTTCAAAAGAAAACCAACCTACCAGGCAGTTCAAAGTGACAACACCATCCTATCAGGCAGTTCAAAGGAAAACCATCATACCAGGTAGCTCATAGAGACAACACCAACCTACCAGGCAGCTCAACGGAAAACCATCCTACTAGGCAGCTAAAAGCGACAACACTATCCTACCAGGCAGCTCATAGGAAAACCATCCTACCAGGCAACTCAGTGACAACACCATCCTACCAGGCTGCTCATAGGAAAACCATTTTACCAGGCATCTCATAGTGACAACATCCTTTTATGCAGCTCATAGGAAAACCATACTACTAGGCAGTTCATAGAGACAATGCCATCCTATCAGGCAGCTCATTGGAAAACCATCCTACCAGGCAGCTCATAGTGACAACAACATCCTACCAGGCAGCTCAGGAAAACCAACCCATGGGGGAACTCATAGAACCAGACAACTGATAGTGACAAGACCCTATTATGCAGCTCATAGGAAAACCATACTACTAGGCAGTTCATAGAGACACCACCATCCTACTAGGCAGCTGATAAGATCATCCTACTAGGCAGCTCATAGTGACAAAAACATCCTATCAGGCAGCTCATAGGAAAACCATCCTACCAGACAACTCATAGTGACAACAACATCCTAGTAGGCAGCTCCTTGGAAAACCATCCACCATGCAGCTCATAGTGAGAACACCATCCTATTATGCAGCTCACAGAAAAGCCATCCTACCAGGCACCTAATAGAGACAACACCATCCGTTCAGGCAGCTCATATGAAAACCATTCTACCAGGTAGCTCATAGTGCCAACAACATCCTACCAGGCCGCTCATAGGAAAACCATCCTACCAGGCAGCTCATAGTGACAAACACATCCTATCAGGCAGCTCAAAGGAAAATTATCCTACTAGGCAGTTCATAGAGACAACACCATCCTACCAGGCAACTCATTGGAAAAGCATCCTACCAGGCAGTTCATAGAAACAACACCATCCTACCAGGCAGCTCTGTTATCATGAACCATACCTTCAAATTCCCCTGTAGTTGTCCAGCTTTCTGATTTTATTAGGTAAAGTACTGGAGAGCACTGGTAAGGCCCCATCTAGACTATGCCGTGCATTTTTGGTCTCCAGTGCTCAAACGTGACATCATTGAATAAGAGAGGGTACAGAGAAGAGCAACTAAGCCGGTAAAAGGTATGGAAAATCCCCAAATTGGGGGTATTCACACTGGAGAAGAGGTGCTTAAGGGGTGATATGATAACTATGTATAAATTTATAAGGGGATCATATAATAATCTCTCTAATGCTTTATTTATTTCCAGCTGATGCAAGGTCACCCATTCGGATTAGAAGAAAGGAGGTTCTGCTTAAATATTCGGAAGGGTTTTTTTTTAACAGTTTTTTTTACAGAGCTGTGAATATGTGGAATTCTTTCCCTGAATCAGTTGTACAGGCTAATTCATAAGATAGCTTTAAGAGGGGGTTGTATGGCTTTTGTAGCAAGTGAGGCAATACAGGATTATGGAAGATAGTTCATAGTACAAGTTGCAGGGGCTAGTCCGATCTTAATTTTGGAGTAAGGATGGAATTTTTATATCCTCTGGGGTAAATTGGAGAGGTTTCAAATGTTTTTTTTGCCTTCTTCTGGATCAACTAGCAGTAAGGCAGGTTAAAATCAAGGTAAAGGTTGAACTTGATGGATGTGTCTTTTTTCAACATAACTTACTATGTTACTGGTTTTAGAGACACTTCACAGTGTGCTCTAGATAGCTACAGACCAACTATTAACATGTATTTATATAGATATATAAAATGACTTGCAAATTGATTTGGCAGCTTTTTAAATCACATCCAGTCCCATCCAATCCCATTGAAGCTATTTAATGAATGTGCCAGTGCAACCACTTTGAGGAGAAAATTCCACAACTTCACAGTTCTCACTATAAAAAAAAACTTAATTTGAATATTAAGGTAGAACTTCCTCAATTCTAATCTAAATTGATGCCTTCACATCTGCTGGCAAATAAAACATTAGAGTGTTTATTAGATGGTCCCTTTTTATATTTATACACAGTTATCATATCTATTCTTAAGCACCTTTCCTCCAGTGGAAACATTCCCAACATGACCAGCCTCTGCAATTTAACTATATATTCTGTTTGAGCATAAATAGTGCTGCATATGAAGCCTTAATTCTGCCTTGTGAAGTGGAAGAAAAAGTCAACATGAAAAATGCCTATATATTTCAATGCACTTTATGAATATTCACAGTATTATTTACCCATGTTTTCACAAATTGTTCGACAAATCAAAATGGGACAGATTCAAGCATCACTAAATGCAATTCAGTTAAGGGATTTGCTGCAGTTTTTCCCAATTCGTCTCCCGTTTTCCCAACTCCTCAAATATTCTAATGCTAAAAGCGATTTCTTTGTATGAGCATTTTTTTTATAACTTTTTTTTATTTAAACATTTTTACATAATGGTTATGCAGTCCTAACTGTACAGTTTAATTCTGTATTGTTACCTTTACATTATGTATTTAGTTACTTATGACATAACAATATTAACTAAATTAAGAGTATAAATTGTCAGCTCAAATGACAAACCGCCAGAGCCTCATTAAGGATTTTGTGGGTAAGAAGCTAGTGACTCCTGGGGGGTGCATGTCTTAGTTGTCTCTGGTCTTTTAACTGGTTTCTGAGGTATTGGGATGATTCCATGACCAGTGTCTGTTCAGTCAGTAATGATGCATCGTACCATGTTGTACTACTGAATGTTTGTATTGTGAGGTGTCTAATATGTTGTGGTAGAGTTTCTATATATGTTGTCCATGTTTTTAAAAATTTGTGGGTGTTTTGTTCCTTTTTTTGTTGGTTTCTAGCCAGTTCATATGGAAAAGAGAATGTACAGATACAGTCACTTGGATTTGTAAGTTAAATGCGTCGTGACTCAGGGCTAATTGAAGAAACTGTTATCTAAAGTTATCTTAACTCATTTAATGCATTTAACCTTTTCATTAACATACCAAAGCTCCATTGTTTTCAATGGTGAACTCTTTAATTGGATGGGATGCTGTGACACAATATTCTGTGCTAAGTGGGATAAATGAGATAGATGAGTTAAGTCACGACACATTTAACTCACAATCCAAAGTGACTGCATCTGTAGTATCGTTTTTGGGCAGCTGCTGCCAGTTTTCCAATCAAGTTCTTGTCCGTTTTTGTTAATTTTGTAAAAATTGTGGTATTGCTAAACATTGCCCACTCAAGCTGTACCTGGAAAGGTTTACCAGTCATCTCAGCACCATATTCTGCAACATTCTTCCAGAAGTTTTTAAGGGAGGGGCATAACCATAGGGTGTGATGGGCTTTAAGGGATTGGCATTTGAGGCAATCTGAGGGCAGATATCCCATTTTGTATCTCCTAACTGGAGTTAAATAGGAATTGTGAAGTATTTGTAGGGCCATTTCTTGATATCTACTGACTGGAAGTAGCCTCACAACATTATGAAGTTGTAGGGGCCGATGTACTAAATTCACATGAATAGATCGAAGTTCGATCGAATTTCGTTCGTAGGATTTATTCGACTGGTCAAATATGCAATTTTTGGCATATTCGATCATCGAATAGCGAATGGTCGAATGATCAAATACATTCGAATAGATTAGAATGATCGAATATTCGATCATTCCATCATTCGATCAGCAAAGGATTTAAATTTTAATGCTTATTCGATTGCATACTTTGCCAGATTGGACCTACCGAATTGCAATACAAGCCTATGGGAGCACTCCCATAGCCTTCTGAGGCTAAGTCCTGAACGAATAGGATTTGTACGATCGATGACTGCGATCGTTTGAATCGTACGAATCATTCGAATGATCGAATAGTTCATTCGAATGATCAAATGATCATTATTCGATCATCGAATATCGAATAAAAGGGTAGCCTAAAACTATTCGATTAACATTCGAAAATCGAATGCTAATCGTATATCGAGTAAAAACAAGGGAATTTTGGGGAATAATAATTTGCCCCGTAGTGTTTGGAATATCTGTTGTCCATGTAAAGCTTGGTCTTTGTTCATTGTCTATGTCAATTAATGATCTAATTGTTTGGTATATTTGTGAAGTTGTTTGTTTGGTGTGTTTGTTTTTCCAGATTTGATTAAATGGGTTGATTTTATCATTATCAGGTAGTTTTTTTTATTACATTTGTTGTGAAGTGTAAAATTTGAAGAGTTAAGAATTTTTCTTTCAGTTTTTTAGGAGTGTACACAATATAGTTGTTATCCATTATGTCATATAAGTTTTGTAATCCATTTTCACTCCATTGTGAGAGAGTAGGATTTTGTTTGCCTATTGTAAAGTTATCATTGACTAACCACAATAGATATGGAGAAATAGTTGGTGTGAATTTTTGTCTTTTCCTAACCACTTGCCAGACTTTATATGTAAAGATGATGTTGTAGTTGTGGTGGGAGTGTATTTAATGGTTAGTGCAGTAGATAGTTCAGGGAATGATTTGCAATTGTATATTGATCTAAGGATATGGTTGTGTATAGGTCTCTGTTGAGGATCCAGTCTTCCGCATAGCGAAGAAACGCTTCCTCGTTATATTCTTTAATGTTGGGGAAATTGGTTCCACCTAAATGTTTAGCTTGCTGTACTGTAGTTTAAAAAGACTGATCCTCAGACTTTTTTTATTCCAAATAAAGGTTCTAAATGCTTGGTTTAGTCTTTTTAGGTCTGTTTGTTTTATGTAGTATGGTAACATCTGTAGCGGATATAATAACTTGGGGAAAAAGATCATCTTAATGAAATGTATTTTACCCAGAAATGTCAGATTGGTGAGTTTCCACTGATGCACTTCCTGTTGAATAACGTCAATTGTTTTTCGTTTGTTTAGTGCATCTGTATCTTTATGGTGTGATGGCAGTCTAATTCCTAGATATTTAATACTTATTTTCGTTTTCTTAAAAGGGAAGTGTGAGAGCCAGTCTTTGGGGTCTGAGTGATGTAGTTGCAGTGCCTCTGATTTATCCAGGTTTATTTGGAATCCTGTAAAATTGCAGGTATTTCCATTTAAGGTTTATTAAGGAACAATAGTATGTTGTCTTGGACTGACAGTTTAAGGCCAGCTTCCTGTAGGAGTTTGAGACCATCGTTTGGATCATCTGTCATCTGGACTTCATATAGTGCTTTGAAATGTTCTGTTAATATGTGCCTTATTTGTTTGGGATCTCCGGTCCATCCATCATCTGTTTTAAGTTTTTGTATGTATGTGGTGTGAGTTTGTTTTTTTGCTATGTATGCTAATAATTTCCCAGATGTATTGCCATATCTATAATATTGGTTTCCTGTGTGGCTTAACGTGTTGTAAGCTTTTCCAGCAATAAAGCATTTTGTTTCTTTGTATTTATTTTGTTCCTCTTTGGTGTTTGTTTTTTTGAAAGTTTTATAATGTTCTGTTAACTGGTTCTGTAAGAGGTTATATTTTTCAATGTATGATTTTTTTTTATTAAATATGGGATTATCTGACCTCGTAGTACCAGTTTTGCCGCTGCCCATAGAAATTGTGGGTTATCCCAATGATCTATGTTATCATCAATATAGTTTGCCCAGCTATTTTTAAGAAATAATTGAAAGTCTTCATTGGTGCTCAGATAGGCTGGGAACCTCCACTTGTATGAACTTAATTGGGGAGTTTGTAATTTTAGATTTACTTGGGAGTGGTCTGAGATATCTATGTTTCCTATTTTGGTAAAGAACAGGAAACCGCTCTGACTCTCCGCACAGTGAATCAACATAACTGGTAGTCCATAGGTCTCAATCCAGGTGCAGGAAATCCTCAGCGTCCCACGCTTTATGTATTGCAAGGAGAAGAAAAAGGGTGGAAATCCGCACACCAAACACAGGACCTTCTTAAAAGCGTAAATCTTTATTCATTTCATATTAAAAGGCACGTTGCATGACCAGCTTGACGAGTTTCGGGAACAGCTGCCCTTAATCATGAGCATAGAGTGCATAGACAGAAAGGAAATATAAATACTCCGTGCCTGGAGCACCCTCCAATGGCAAACCCAGTTACATGATATTAAAGTAAACATTATTTAAAGCAACAAGGTATTTAGGTAGTGAGGTAAAAACATTGTTACCAACTAGGAAATGTAGAACTAACAATTATGCAATGTTTGAAAATCAAGAAAATAAAAAAAAAATCAAATACAAACATTAAAAATAGAAAGCATCAAACGAAAAAGGATTTCCATAATGTGGGAAAATCCGTTTCAAGAAACACAGGGTTTAAATTAAACAAAATGAGAAATATCAAATCTAGTGTTGAAGCCTTGTGGGTTACGTGTATGTAAAGTTAAGATTAAGATCCAAAAAGCCTCCCGGGTATCCAGAATGCATAAAATATCCCCCCCTCTCATACGGGTATGAACTCTCTCAATTATTTTGACACTTAGATCCCGCGTCTACTGCATATTTTTAAATGATTGCCGATCGGGGATCTTGTATCACCTTTTTCTATTGCAATTAAGTGTTCTCTGATCCTGTCTTTTAAGGAGGCCCACAATTTTTAAATATCTAATTTGTGACATTGGATTTAAATTCAGAACTCACTGAAATAAATTTACAGGTTTTGCAGGGATATTTACCACATTTATAAGTACCTTTCATGGTTAGCCAATTCAAAGAAAATGAGGAAGATGAAGTAGAACTGGAACTAGAAACCAAGCTGGGTGACAATTTACTACCTAAAGTGCATGATTTCCTTGGTACTAGTTTTAGTTGATTATTGGACAAAATATCCTTCATTATAGGATCGTTATATAGAACTGGGATGTGCTTGTGTATTATGTTACAAATTTTGTTGAATTCCAAACTGTACTCCGTGCTAAAATAAATCGGATAATTTTTATCTTTACACTTTATTTGTTTATTAACTGTTAATGAATCCAAAATTTTAACCTTATTTGGCTTTGGAAAGAGGCTATCTCTGTCTCGGGAAAGTGCTCTGGAGTATGCTATTTCTATCGTATTTACGGAGTAACCCCTCTCCATTAGCTTCTGTTTTAAGACCATAGATTGTTCATCATACATTTTCAGAATCGAGCAGTTACGCCTATAACATAAAAATTGACTAAAAGGTATGCTATTCTTAGTATGATAGGGATGACAACTATCCGCCCTTAGAATGGTATTGCCAGCTGAAGGTTTGGCATAAAGCTTTTTGTTTCAATCCTTTTTTCATTGGGCAGACATATGAGTAAGGTGTCTAAAAACTCTATTTGTTCACTATTTTTTGTTAAAGTGAATTTTAAATTGAACTGATTATTATTCATGTATTCCAAAATCCAAATTGGGAAGACGATCCACTCCAAATGAATATAAGATCGTCAAAGTATCGACCGTTCCAGAAGATACGGTCGTGACATGGATTCATATCACCAAAGACATGGTTGCATTCCCACCAACCCATAAAAAGGTTGGCATAGGATGGTGAGAACGCAGCAACCATGGCTGCTCCACGTCTCTGGAGATAGCATGATCCATCAAAAATTATTATGAGTTAACAAAAATTCTAAAGCTGTAACCAAAAAAAGAACACAATCTTGAGAATAAAGACCCGAATTGGTCAGCGTGTATTGAACTGCCTCTATACCTTTGGAATGTAAGATCGATGAACATTCACGGTCACCCAAACACTATAATTTGACGAAGGTGAGTCTCTCAAGATCGAAAGCAAATGACTCGTATCTTTCAAATAGGACTTCAGATTTTTCACAATAGGTTGAAAACATTGATCAACCCAAATGGATAGATCTTCATTGAGTGAACCAATACTGGAGACTATTGGTCTCCCCCCGGGAAGAATTAAGGATAGTTTTGAATAGGTAGTTTTGAATAGGTTTCGTCATCTGATAATTGCCGAACCGCTTCATTGATATAATCAATAGTATGCAAAACCACCACTGATCCTCCTTTATCCACCTGACATATGGTAATTCCAGAATTGTCCTGAAGTTGTTTAAGCGCTATTCTATCTTTGGCACAAAAATTAGGAGTCCTTTTGCGCCCTTTATGTTTGATTAATTTCCAAAGATCTTGTTCAATTAAATCCTGAAAAACATCCATTGATGAACAGCGTTAATTAATAGGGTAAAATTTACATGTTAAATCGGAAAATTCAGGCAAATTAGTACTCAATTGGACATAATTCATAGCAACACATACATCCCCAGTAACATTGGTGGTGTGGGTTTTGTTTAGTTCCAAATTGTCACATAATTGGCTAAATCACTGGATGAATCCCTAAAAAATGTCTATGTAATGTCAATTTTCTAACCAGTCTGTTAAAGGGATACTGTCATGGGAAAAACTTTTCTCAAAAGAGCAAACAGATTTTTTTATATTTCATTTTGAAATCTGACATGGGGCTAGACATATTGTCAATTTCCCAGCTGCCCCAATCATGTGACTTGTGCTCTGATAAAATTCAATCACTCTTTACTGCTGTACTGCAAGTTGGAGTAATTTCACCCCTCCCTTTCCCCCACACAGCAGCCTAACAAAAGAACAATGAGAAGGTAACCAGATAGCTCCCTAACACAAGATAACAGCTGCCTGGTAGATCTGAGAAAAGCACTCAATAGTAAAAACCCATGTCCCACTGCATACTATTCAGTTACATTGAGAAGGAAAAACAACAGCCTGCTAGAAAGCAGTTCCCTCTGACACAAGTAACATGACTGGGGCAGCTGGGAAATTTACAAAATGTCTAGCCCCATGTCAGATTTCAAAACTGAATATAAAAAAATCTGTTTGCTCTTTTGAGAAATGGATGTCCGTGCAGAAGTCTACTGGAGCAGCACTATTAACTGATGCATTTTTGAAACATGTTTTCCCATGACAGTTTCCCTTTAACATCAATTAAGGTATTAAAGATAAACCCTTACTCAAAACATTCTGTTGATTCTCTGTAAGGGAAAAAGAAGATAAGTTAACAACATTTAAAGTTTTCTCCCCTTCCTGGGCAGGCATCCCGAAGTTGATATCTTGCATCCTCCTCTTCTCTTCTTCCTTGTTCGTAATTTGGCCGTCTCCACTTGGGTAATTTTTTCTTTATTGCCAAGGATGTACAGTCCTGTACTTGTGGTTGGTAGTTTTTTGTCTTCCTGTAATCTATGGTATTCATGTCCCTGTTGAAGTCCGCAGATGGGCTTCTGCGTATCTCCTGTAGTGCAAAAGAGTCGGTGGACCCACTTGAGAAAGAGACACCCTTTGATCCCCGATTTGGATTTTTTAGAATAGATTTTGGCCATCGCCAAGAGTACACTGAGTCATTGTCATAGTCCTGTTTGTCTCTCAAAATTTTAGTTTTTTCTTTTCTCCGATTTATCGTTTGCAAGAAGATAAATCAGAGTGTATAACTTTGATCTCCTCTCATAGATCAGATAAACTGTTCTTTTTGTAATTGATAATGAGACATAAGTTCAAACGAACATTTAGACAATATCACGTTCCATCTTGCAACAAATTCATTGTCCCCCTTTGCAAACATGGGGAATTTCTTAATGCGGAGCCCCCTCGGAATTCGGGACACTTCAATATATTTTTCTAATGTAGTAATATCCCAACACAGGAATGCTTCTTGTGATAATGATTTCTCCAGTAATTTAAAGTTAAATATCCCACCCTCTCATAAGGGTATGATCTCACCCAAATTTCTTATGTACGGAGTAACCCCTCTCCATTAGCTTCTGTTTTAAGACCATAGACTGTTCATCAGTCGAGCAGTTACGCCTATAACGTAAAAATTGACTAAAATGTATACTATTCTTAGTATGATAGGGATGACAACTATCTGCCCTTAGAATGGTATTGCCAGCTGAAGGTTTGGATACCCGGGAGGCTTTGTGGATCTTAACTTTACATACACTTAGCCCACAAGGCTTAAACACTAGATTTGATATTTCTCATTTTGTTTAATTTAAACTCTGTGTTTCTTGAAAAAGATTTTCCCACATTATAGAAATCCTTTTTCTTTGATGCTTTTTATTGTAAATGTTTGTATTTGATTTTTTTTTATTTTCTTGATTTTCAAACATTGTGTAATTGTTAGTTCTTCATTTCCTAGTTGGTAACAATGTTTTTTCCTTACTACCTAAATACTTTGTTGCTTTAAATAATGTTTCCTTTAATATCATGTAACTGGGTTTGCCATTGGAGGTCGCTCCAGACACAGAGTATTTATATTGCCTTTCTGTCTATGGACTCTATGCTTATGATTAAGGGCAACTGTGCCCGAAACACGTCAAGCTGGTCATGCAACGTGTCTTTTAATATGAAATGAATAAAGATTTACACTTTCCTATTTTGGTGTTTGTCAATATCTGCAAGATCGTCTGTGATATAAATATGTAGTCTAATCATGGGTGTATTTTGTGCACACCTGAGTACAATGTGTAGTCTTTGGTGATAGGATGCATGTGTCTATATGTGTCATTTAGTTGTAAGGTTTCACACAGTGTGTGTAAAGGTCGTGTTCTACTTCGTGAATGTGCAGTGGATTTACCTGTCTTGTCCATGAAATTGTCCCAAACCACATTTACGTCTCCTCCCAGGATTATGGTTTCTGCCCCCCAGGAGCTCAACTTCTGCAAGACAGTCATAAAAAAAAATTATTTTCATCATTTGATGCATACAGGTTCACTATAATGTAAATTTTGCCATTTAGGTCAAGGTCTATTATCAGTAGACACCCATTTTTGTCTTTATATGTTTTTGTGACAGAACTTTTTGCTACTTTGCTAATTTCTGCTAATCACTATTGCCAGCCCTCTTGGTTTTGTTGTGTATGATGCATCTATTACTGTTTGTAGCCATTTACTTTTAAATGTCTGTTTATCTTTTCTGCGCCAGTGGGACTCTTGTAAGAGAATTATCTGGGCTTTTTCTCTTTGCAAATGGTCTAACACCTTTCTCCTTTTGATTGGTGAGTTAAGTCCTCCCACATTCCATGAAAGTATCTTAAAGTGTGTGTAGGATTTTTCAGTTGTTTTGCCAGTTATTTCTATATTTTGCATCTTTGTGGGTTAACCCACTCCTTTTTTGTAGTGATTAACATCAATCAGTGTTTTGTGTATTTTTGTGGGTTGGCCCATCCCAGCGAGCAGGCCAGCATCCCTGATATGTATCTATATGAGGTCTATGTGAGGTGAGTATCGTGTCCATACATCTTTTACCTAGTACCCTTTGAGCTGTTATAAACATTTAGTATAAGAAAAACAAAAAAAGGTATATAATATAGCATGTTAACATTTGTTTTTTAGAACAGAAAAAGAAGGAGAAAAGCAGAGGGGAAGGGAAAGGAAAGATGAAATAGAAATCAGAGAATGTTTCTCACTATCATCCCATGTAACATTTTCGACAATTGTCCTAGAAAAAAAATTGGGGAAGCGGGGAATCGGAGGAAAAGTAGTCAAATTTAGGTCCAACATTGTTGGAATTTTATTTAAAAAATCAGTTGTATCTTTTAAGCAAGTCTTTATCTCCTGCACCAAAGGCTGTAACAATTTATCCAAGTATATACTTAAAGGTTGCAGAACCGAATCCATACTGGATACTATTGACCGTCCAGGCGGTTTCTGCAAACTTTTATGAATTTTTGGCAGGAGATAAAAGACTGGCACCATGGGATGTTCAACCGTTAGAAAATCTTTAGTATTCTTATCAATTACCCCATTAGCATAGGCTTCTAATACAAACATATCTATTTCCTTTTTCAACATAGCAGTAGGGTCTTGATCTAATTTGACATAATGGGTCTCATCATTTAACTGTTTGTATGCTTCGGCCAAATAATCTATTTTATTCATCACAACCGTGGCTCCTCCTTTATCTGCCTTTTTGACAATTATTCCCTTATGTTCTTTTAATTTCTGTAATGCTTCGTGTTCCTTTTTGGTGAAATTGTAAAATTTTTTTGGTAACATTTTCCAATCTAATCTTTCAGCATCATGTAACACCATCTGTTTAAATACATTTAAATTATCACTGGTAATCTCTGGATCAAAGTTAGAGTTCTTTTTTCTAACAATTGGTATGGAGGTAACCTCGTTTTTATCTTTAAAATGCATCTTTAATCTAATGGATCTGATAAAACGCATAAAGTCCATCTTAAAGCGGAAAAAGTCCCCTTTCACGGCTGGAACAAATCCTAAGCCCTTATTTATTAAGTCAATTTGCGTTTCTGTAAGGGAAAAGTCAGATATATTTACCACCAGTTGTTGTTCTAGTGTGGTCCGCTGTTGGGGTGCTAACGCCGCTTCTTGGTGCGTGTCGATCTGCCCATGTACTGCGGTACAGGTGCGTCTCTTGCCTCTTCTAATCCTTTTTTGCGCTCCGGTGGCCTTGCTGGGGTAGTATTTCCCATGCCTCCACCTAAAAAACGGTCTCCTCGTTGTTCTTGCACCTGATCTCGCTGTCCCTGATTCCTTCTCTTATGGTGTCGCTCCTCCGCTGAATCCACGCTGCTGTCCCCGGTATCGGAAGTGACGTCACTCCCTGGAGCCTCTCGTTGCTGCCTGTCGCGTCTCGGCCAATAGCGGGTCTGTCTCCTCTCCTGATGCCAATTGTATACACGCTTCATTGCATAATCCTCCGTGTCCCTTTTGAACTTCCTTAATTTGGAGTGAAGCAATTCCTTCTGTAATGATTCAATGCCAGCATTTATCTTAGCATTAAGGGTCACATATTCATTTCCCCCCAAACATTTCTTCAGATCCTCCTGTATTTGAGCAATATCTTGAGAAACTTTTTAAATTTCAGGTTGCAGGTATTGTATTGTTAGAAATATTAAATCCAAGCTTGCCTTGTTGAGGATATGTTGCCATTTCTCTAAGTATTCGGCATTGTCTTTTAGTAAAGCAGGCTGATTTTTTATTCGCAAACCCCTAGGTATACGTTGTACCCGTGCATACTCCGTCAATGTAGTGCTATGCAAAGTCAGTGTTAATTGTCTCTTATTTAAATCTTCCAAATTCTGCTTTTTATCTATAGCACTATGTATACCTGTAAAATCCGGAGTTTGCGTTACAGCCGATCGTAGAATTCGATCTCTCTCCTCATTGGTAAAGGAATATGTCTCAGCTTTCTCTTTCGTCAGTGTAGAGATCTCATGGAACGACATCTTCTATAGCAGTTAACAGAGGATTATGCAGCATTCAACAGTAAGTATTCATAAATAATAACTTCTCTGCACTGTTATTTTCTTTATATCATTTAAATCACGAATTTGAGGTGCACATTGTTCAGCTCCGCTGCATCAGGAACAACACTTCAACACTTTGCAATATATTAACAAAGGCACACTCACTTCTCAACTCGGTTGAAACAGGATTTGGATCCTTCTTTAATTCATTGTGAGATCACAGTAAACGTTTCGGGGGCAACCCCCTTCATCAAGTGCTAGTTACAAAAGAGTGCTATAGAAAACATTTATAGGGAGGATCCCTCTTGGTCCATCCCCCTAGTGATTAAGTGATAGTATCAAACACATGATTAGTATTACTTTCTCCAATACAAATCTTATTAACCTTAAAAACACCTTAGTATAAACTTTATATCAAAAAGCAGTCCATATATTATATATTTCCAAATTCTGAATGTATCCAAGGTCTTAATTTTTCCAATTCTTGTGATAGCTCTTTATCAAATAACCATCGTGACTGTGAAGTAAAAAAATACATTATAAAAGCATATGATACAAATTTAGCACTTAACCTTATTTCTCTACTCCTATACCTCCAGAGTTTACATCGACCGTTTTTTAGTAATAGCAAGAATAATTGATTTCCTCATTTAGTCCCATGGGTGCTAGGGAATTCAATCTCTCTATCCACATCACCTCCTGCTGTAATCTTTCCTTGTCGCCCCCACGTATTGGGAATTTAACAACCTGCAATATTAACCATCTCAACTGTTTGCTTGTGTGTCCAAACATTTTTAAATGTTTACTGACAGGGGTAACATACTTCATTTCATTCAAATCGCAATTATCGATAGTACGTTTGTGCTCCCCTATTCGCAATTTAACTTGCCTCTTGGTTTTCCCTACATATGCCTTCCCACAGGGGCATTTCAACATGTAAATTACCCCTGTGGTATAGCATGTGCAAAATCTTTTAGCTTAATTTCAAAGCCTTTCGGGGGATGATTTATTTTATTCCCTTTGATAATGCTATTACAGCACTGACATGATAGGCAGGTCAAATTTAGGTTTTGTCCATATCTTGGTTTTTCCTCCAATTAATTTTTGAAAGAGAACAAAAGTAGACTGCGTTCTTTACTAAGTGTATTGTATTTTAGTCTATGTTGTGTCTGTTCAAGTCTTTGTCCTTAGTATTCCTTGGCTTGTGTTGGAGTTTCAAAGAATAGGGTCTTTCCATTTTCCTTGTCCACAACTTTTAGTTTTGCTGGAAAAAGTAGGGAAAAGCAAAATCTCGAGTTGAAAAGGGTCAAGCAAATTGGTGAAAATTCTTTTCTTTTTGCGGTGATAGAAGCTGAGAAGTCTTGGAAGATCAATATGCGTTTTCCATCATATTGTAGGTTTTTCATTTTCCTGTATGCTGCCAATATGTTAATTTTATCAGAGTAGCTGAATGGGTTAGATATCACTTGTCTTGGTCTGTTGGACGCTGTAGTCGGTGGAGGTCCAATTCTGTGGACTCTCTCTATAGGGAAGGTAGATTGAGTTGTTTCCATTTTTAGTAGGGTTGGTAGTTCACCTTTGATGAATTTTTCCAGATCTGTACCTCTGACCGCTTCTGGGATGCCTAATGCCTTTTCAGCTAGGATAGATATTCCCTTTGTTGTCTAAGGTTTTTTGTGTGGTATCCAGTTCATCTTCTAATGTGCTGATTCTTTGTTCAGCTTCTGGGTTTTTTTGTGCTTGGTTTGTTACTTGCTGGAGTATTTCTGTGATGTTTTCTTTAATTCCTGCTAACTTTTGATCCAGTAGAGGCCCATGTATTTGTGTATCTTGTACCAGGGACTGTAATGGTGTAGTTTGGGAGCTGAATTCAGAGTCCATTGGATCAGTTTCTGATGTTTTCTTGACTTTCTTGTCTTTCTTGTCTTGGTGTTTTTGTGTTAGGTTGACCCAAGTATTTATCCATCGTTAGTATAAAACGGCTTGTTGGTTCATTTAGTAACGTGGAGTGGTAGTTTTAGTGTATCTTTGTGTCCACTTTTTGTTGTCTTTTACCTTATTCTTCAGTGTTTGCTTCCCTATGTTTGGGCAGTAGTGGAAGCATTCACATTTGTAGTTTTCACATTATGTTGTGATAAATTGAGTAAGTACTCTTTATTTGATAGGTATGGTGTGAGTACAGTGTTATGTCTGTCTCTCGAGTTGTTATCAATTTTTAGTTATCCAGGGTGTGTGGGTTAATGGTGTTGTGCTCGATGAGCTTGGTCAGGTCGCTCACCCTGTTTTGGTTTGATAAATTGTTGGCTCAGGGACCAGATTTTATTTTCCCTTTAATTGCCTCAATGTAGTTGTCGGTTTGAGTAGGGGGGCAAACTTATCCTTTTAATGCCTTAATAATATTGTTGTTTCTGGGCAGTTGCTATTGTTTTAATGAGGCTGTTCTGGTTTGTTTGCCTATTGCCCTTGTTGGATCTGTTATTGGTTACAGTCTTTTATGTGCTATTAAGCCGTAATTTGCTGTGCTTTAATGCCTCGGGGTCTATTTTATGTCTGCGAGTTATGCATCACTGTTTGTCAGGTCAGTCTTGGCCCTTTTGCAGCTTTATGCTAGTGCGTATTTTGGAGCGCCACATGACTCTCTTTGAGTTGCGCTTCCTGCTGTGCTGTAGGTTGGTATCGGAGCTGCTTTCTGACTCTGGTCTCGGCGGCCGGATCCCTGCACCTTTCCACCTAGACCCCTCATTTGCACTGACCTGGTTCCAGTCACTTCGCGTCGGGATCTGGTTTGGGCCTACCAATGGCACGTCCGTGCTCTTTCTGGGGTTGCAAGTAAGGGGATGAGCTTGGTGGTTAAATCAGTCATTACCTCTTGTTATTCTGACGTCTGGCGGCTGTTTTGGATTGATTTTTAGTGTCAAACACTTTGATGGTGCTTGATAGCTCTTTCCAGTGGAGGAGCTCTGTTAAGATGCGGCCATCTTTGGGCCCGCCCCCTCTGGAAATCCTGTATGAGCATATTTTGAACTGTGTATGTTCCCAGTGCTCCTGAAAGTTTAAGTAATGCCATAAAAATTGGGGTTTTGGAAGAGCTATTTATAAATTTTTATTTTTTCAATTCACTTTAAGGATGTTATTTATCAAAATCTCATAATGATCTCATTATTTTCTGAAATATACTTCAACCAATTGCACAGGGTTATTTCCCCTTATTTACCAATACATTTTCCCAAAAATCATGTAAATCGCATGGAACCCAGCGCATATCAGGATATCTTTGGGACTTCTCCCTCTGACTTATATACAACCTTGGCAGATCTGAGATGCTGGATTTTCCATCCTCAGGGTACAATAAGTTATGACAAATAATTTTTTTTTTACAAAAAATTTGGATTAAATAGTTAAAAAAAACTCTAATTGTTTTGAGTTTTTGTCATTTGAACTTCAATAAATAACCCTTGTGATTCGAATTATGATTTTTAATTCATAAATATTGATAAATGTTCTATTATATTTTGAAACATGACTATATTAACTATACTATTTTGTGACAATACTTATCTTTAGTGATTAATATTTATTTACTGATTAATATTTATTTTATTATTTTCTGAGTTAAATATTTTCTTTATTACTTGTTTGTTGCACTTTTTTATTACTTAACCACCCATAGTTCCAGTTTGTCCCACATCCTGGATGAAAAGGGAAAATTACATCATACTTACCGTGATTTTCCTTTCCTGGCCATCCTCCATGTCAGCTACACGTGGGTAAGCTCCTCCCCTTCAACCCCAGACAGAACCTCCCCTCCCAAAGACTTTAAATCCTCTCCACTCCCATACACAGGTGTCATAAATAAACTTGCTGACATGGAGGATGACCAGGAAAGGAAAATCACAGTAAGTATGATGTAATTTTCCCTTTTACCCTGGCCATCCCCATGTTAGCTATGCGTGGGATGTGCCCAAGTTTAACTTATTGTGGGGTAATTAATATTATAATGGATCTCTGAAGGCTTATAAACGGATGAAGATTGCAGATGAGGATCCTGCAAAAAGAAAGAAAATTTAAAAACCAGATGGTCGCCAGTACTCATAGCATCCCTGATAATATATAGAAATTGTATAAACTACAAACCCTCAAGGGAGGTGTATGCTGGCAAGTGTTCTTAAAATCAACACCACAGTGTGATTATGATTTGCTCAACGTAGGTTGAGGGGAAAAAAAAAATTTATTTTTCCAAGTATACAGGTGTTGAATTCCATTAGGAAATCTGAATTTATTCTATAGTGAGGAATCTCTGACTCCCATTACCTGGCTCCTTGACCATCTCACACAGAGTACACTGTCAGATTTTCAAATAAGATGAACATTAATAATAAGAATATTCAGATTTATTAATGATAACGTATGATTATTTTACTTAATAGAATATATATTCATGATTGATGTTATGCATGTTTGATTATTCATGTAGTGATGAGGAATGAATGTTTATTTGGGAAGAAACTTCTATTCTGAAAAGGATGTTTTATCAGACTCCTAACCAGGCCCGGACTGGCCATATGTGGGTTAGGGCAAATGCCAGATGGGCTGCTATAAGGTCCCATAGAAAGTCAGTATTTAGTGGGCTGGTGGGGACTGTTTGGGCCTCTTATGTGAGCTGATTGGGCCTCTGTGTACCTGAAATGCCAGGGCCTATTTTGATTTTCAGGCCAGTCCTGCTCCTAACCCAGGTGTATAACCTTTTTGCTTAAAGCAAATCTCAAAGGTTGTATAATCCTTGGTGTCTGTGTGAATAAGATGAGAACACCTTGAAGGATTTTACAAACTATCCACAGTATAGAGCACACCTGTTTGAGAGGGTAATAATTAATCAAGGACAGACCAAATTTGAATGGCTAGTGTGTTCACAAGTATATTGTATGTGTACTGAAGGTATTAAGTAGTTACACAGCATTGTTCTAGTCTGAAGCAATGTCAACAATAGTGTGTAACATCAAATTAAGAAAGGTCAAAGGCTATATTTTATGAATATTTCTCAGGCCACAATATTTGAGGAAACAGTGCCATCTACAGATGGTGAAGGACATCACGGGTCCAGAGGTCACTATAACAAATATTTAGATCAACTGGTGATAGTTTAACTTTAAAGACTACCCTTTAATGCCAGTTGGTTAGTTGATAAATCCCAGGGGTGGAGTTTTAGATAGAGATGAGGGATAAGTTAGGAGACACGAGGAAACTGAAAAAAGAGAAGAAAAAGAAAAAAGGAAGGAAGAGGATAAGAAAAAGAGGACTAAGAGAAGGGATTCCCAGAAAAGGAAAGAAAGAGAAAAACTAGGAAGGAAATCTAAAAATTACTTGGAGACTCTCAACTATAATAAGACTCAGGGAGATCAGGGTGACATCACAGGCCAGTGAAAACTCTACATCTGGTGAATATAAATTTTTGTTATACTTTTTTCTCGATTAAGTTGTATGCTTGGATATATATTATTCCTATGTGTATTATAGTCATACCCTAAACATTGACATATATATATATATATAGTGAATAAAGTACCCCCTCTTGTAAAATATAAGGATATTATAAGTTACCGAGGAGTTTCATGGCCATATAAAAACACGAGGCCGAAGGCAGAGTGTTTTCATACAGGTCATGGAACTCCGAGGTTACTTCTAATATCCTCATATTTTGCAACTGGGGGTACTTTATTTATTATAATACACAAGTTTCAGTGAGTCATGTGACAAATTACATCAGAACTCACCGTTTATAAGGATATAATTTACAAGATATTTACGGCTTTTGTGTATTATATATATGATATCCAAGTTAACGATTTAATGGGGAAATAAAGAAATTTAAGGATAGAAATTCCTTAGCAAATCAGAATCAGTTATATACTCCTCCTTTAATTTTAATCTATATAATACCTTGTTATTAAGTATTAAAAAGTGAACGTATATATATTATCTTGTGGATGCTTGCCATTTAATGAGTAATATCTATTGGTCAATTTTCCTTTTGATTAACTATTGAATGTATATCAGGGAGTGTTTAATAGATTTTTTTTTGGTAAGAAGTAATAATTTCATTTTTTTTTTGTCATCATATTTAAATAAATTAATTATTTTATTAAATAATTGTCCTGATTTTTCACCTTTGTACCAATTTATTGGGAAAGCTCGATATCGAATTCAGAGTTGGGCATATATTATTTAAGACTCCTCCTGTTTATTACTAATAAGGAGCCAAATGAGACATTTGCTGAATGGGACCTGTGTGACCCAGACCACACTACGCACAGATTAAGATCTCCTAATTGAGAAGCCATGGCAAATTGCATTGTGTTCCTTGCAAGGCCCTGATATACTGGGTAGAACCTTATGCCAGATTCCTAGTACATCAAATAAAAGAGTTCATCATCATTTATTTATATAGTGCCGTCACGTTACGCAGTGCTTTAACTTAGTTATGACAAACAGTGAATAATTGAAGGATAACGAACAAGGGTTTACAGAGTACAATAGGAGTTCCACGATGTATTGAGTAAACTATGTAGAGAATGAGCCCTATCAGAAAAGCTCCCTTCACCAGGTCACCTGGACTTGCTATACCTGTATTAAGAAGACAATATTTATTGCATGTAAAAATGTTTCCAGAAAACATTGTTAGATTACAGAAGACAGAAGATGAACTGCAACCCCCTCCCTTTTTTTTCTTAGGGAATACAACATGGCTTTGTCACCAAGGAGTGAACCACTGATGCAATGCGGTATAGTCATTAATGTTAAGCATTCTGACTAGGTCAACCTTAGAATGATCACTTAAGAGTTCTAGAACAGCTGCAGCAAGCCCTGTTCTACAATAATACTGATACTGCATTGCTGGGACTTGTCCTGGATCACCAGGAGTTTTTGATAGTGAGGGTGACTGCACTGAGGCAGATCACTTATCCACTAAACTGGATTCCTGCTCTCTGCAAAAGAGACAGTGGCACAACTACCAGGGGTGCAGAGGGTGCAACTGCACCAGGACCCCCAACCCCAGAGCCACGATAATGGTTATGGCAGGTGGTTATCTAGGGGGAGATTTTACAGAACACCTGCTATCAACACTCCAGCATTGGATTTATAGAGGTAAGGACCCGACAGGGGGCCCTGGTGCCCATCCTGTGCCGGGGCCCGCCAGGGAGTAGTTACGCCACTGAAAAGAGAACTGCTTAACTTGTCTCTTTTGGGATAATCTTATACAATCTACATTACAATAATTCCTAATCCTAGGTAGTAGTCACTGCAACTGCATTCACAGAATGCCCATACTGAATAGAACTACCTCCTATAAAGGTGGTGCTTAGACTACTGAAAACTCCAGTATGATACAACTGATAAACACAGCATGACCCTAACAGCTTCCTGTTCTTATGTAAGAGACACATTCTCCAGGTATAATATTAAGGAATGCACCCCACCAATGGGATATTGGAATAATCTAAAGGTGGGCAATTGTATAGATTAGAATGTGTTACAGGTCTATTTCTCCAATGGAACTCCTGGAACAGTAACTACAACCTACACAGCTGAATAGCCAGTGCCTAAGGCGATACCAACAACATTTATTATTTTTGTATCTATCTTAGCATTGGCTTTGTTTACCTTACCTGCCTGATGCCCCATGTTCCTGTATGAAGGGCTACTATATTTGTGCCAACGTGAGTCCATTAGCACCAGAAACTCTGACAGGCAGAGATGGAACAGTCAGGTTGAAAGAACAATTATGGTTAGGAACTTCAACTAACAATAACTTACAAAAATAAAATAAATTTCTACATGACCTACGGGAACTTTTAATGTACATTCCTATTTAAAATGAATCTTTTAGAGTCAGTATTACTTAAGATCAGTTGTAGAACAAGCCAGTTACAGCCTGCAATTTCCTGTTACTTATACATAATCAACAGCAGAATATTCCCTTCTGAAATTCAGAATATGACTGCATAATATTCCAATTAGCCCTAAGGCATCATGGTTAGCTGTAGTAATGTTCGTATTGAGAAACTACTGATATGCATTACTAAAATAATGGTAAAATGTAGGAACAACTCATGCTTTACACACTGAATAACTTATTTAAATAGAAAACAGAATAGATATGATGAAGTAGCAGCTGTTCCCTTGCTTCTGCTGTTATATTAACTGCGGAACATCCTGTTAGGTTCCATGTTCTCCTGTTACCTGGTTATAACCAAGTATAGCCATAAGAGCAGCTGTCTTAATGTGGCCTAGAGTAAAAGGCTCAATAGCATAGAGAACCATTATTCCCTTTAACAATACGAAAAGCATTACTGCATATGGATTATACAATTTGCTGATTAATAATCAATGACTGTGGAATAATCATAATGAATGGCCTTACCGGAGATGACTTGGCCTGAAGCACACCACTTGGCCAATTAATTGGTCTATAACCTTTAATGTAATAGTAATGCACCTAATCCCAAGGGCAGAAAATGGTTGGAAGGCTAATACTGCAACATACAGTATTGATACATAAAATGGCTATCATCTGAGGGCAGGTAACAACGCCTATGCAGTGGCCCGCACAAATATAAAATGTTTATATAATAATACATAACCCGGACAGTCCATATACTGAAATTATTCCAATATTAACGATAATCCATGGCCTGCTGTAGTGGTATCATAATAAGATTGTTCATTGACTTTAGACAAAGACCAAACCACTTCTATGTTATACCCATATACAAGACTATGGCCCTTAATGTACAAGGCGGGTAGAGATATACAAAGTGTGCAATTACTGAGTAGCCTGGATAAAAACAATGTCATGTATGCTATCTCCAGTGTAATATTACTGAGTAGCCCTGAATGTAAAAGGAGCCCCAAGAGCTCCCCCAGCATGTAACTAATGAGTGCCCTGATTGTGAGAGCATGTTATGCTATATACAGTATATAACTAAAGAGTGACCCTGATTGTGAGAGCATGTCATACTATACAGTATATAACTAAAGAGTGGCCTTGATTGTAAGTACCCAGTGTAAAT
>CM044437.1:31342834-31356202 GCA_024363595.1 Xenopus borealis | reverse complement strand
TGTGTGTGTGTGTGTGTGTGTGTGTGTGTGTGTGTGTGTGTGTGGAGTTAGAAACAGTGGCCCTGATTGCAATGGGTTTGCCATGATATACACAGTTTGATATTATTGTGTACACATTAGAAAGACATTTTGTGCTATACACACTATATTTTAACTGGGTGACCCTATTGTAAGGTCCTATGATATTACACACAGTATGATATCATAAAGTAGCCCTATAATATGCCTGAATGGCAAGGATTTTCCATGCTATACCTTTATGAATTTACTACTGCCACAGCCACAAAATGCCTACTTTGCCTGCCATAAACAATAGTGGTAGCCCTTCAAGCCAATATCACCACTATCCATTATGTAGCTGCGACCAGCTATCACCACCAGTAGCCCAGTGTGCCCCCACCCCTATGCTCCAGGGCATTCACATACTGCTTTCTCAGCAAGTAGATTAATTACCTGGTACATTATCTTGCCCTTGTCAGGAAAACCTTAACCTGACTCCCCCTAATGGTCGCCTTCTTGGCAAGGCCCTGAGATGGATCCCACAGAGAACAAAATATCTATTGCATGATGTCCAAGGAAAAAGAAGACACTTGTGTAGGGGAGTGGAGAGGATTTAAAGTTTTTGGGAGGGTAGTTCTGTCTGGGGTCAAAGGGGAGAAGCTTACCCATACATAGCTGAAATGGAGATAGCCATGGTAAATGTAGGGGTCTGCATAGTGACATCTAGAAACACCAATACATTTTTTACATTGCCCACACCATGCCCACACCATGCCCACACAATGCCCACAGTCATTGATGAACTTAAACATTGATGAAGTTAAATAAAAGTGGATCCAATAGAGAACCCTGTGGCACCACCAGTTAAAACACTTTACAAACTAGAAAATTAACCAATTGCAAATACCCTCTGTACACAATCTTTTAGCCAGTTTCCTATTTGTCTCCAAACTGCATAACCACAGCCAACTTGTTGTTTATGCAGCATAAAATAAGTAGATCACATCTACTGAAACCTCGCTGTCCATGTTTCTATTCAATAATTGATAAAAGGAAATTAAATTTATCTGACATGATATGTCCTTCAAAAAGCAATGCTATGATACAGTATATATCTCTGGGCCAGCCCCCCGGCCCCTTGCCCCACTGCTGTGGGGCTGCGATTGCGCATAGCGTGTGCAGGGTCTTCTCCCCACAAGCATAGTTTTTTCGCAACCTGAAGATAATTTTTAAAGCGAACGGGTCTGGGCTGGTGGGGCCCCCAAGAACCAGGGTCCACTGGGTTTTTTCCCGGTGTCCTGCCGGCCCAATCCGACCCTGCTGCCAGGCTGAGATTTTATTCTCTTTTTTTAAACTAAGCTCACTAATTACTCAAGTTTGTATTCCATCAAGAAACACTGCTACAATCACTATATGTAATACAAGGCACTAAGTTTGCCCAGGTGTAGTAAACTATAGCAACCAATAAGATGTTTGTGTTTCAACAGGTAAGCTAACTGCTTATTGGTTGCATTGGGCTACTGCACCTGGGCAAACTTAGTGCCTTTTATTACATAACCCCATAAGTCTGATGTCAGCCATTGAATTGATAGAGCTGACCCTAACCTAGGGGATCTTGAAACTCTGCCTTCTCTATACACACTGAAAACATAACGGATTAAACATGGTTCTTTTTAGGAGTCCCTTATAACCACATTATTTCTAATTCTAAATGGAGCCACATGTCCAATGGCTGTTGATTGGTGAAGTGAGGACCAAGGAGGAAGCAGGCAGCAAGGAATCTTAGTCAGAAACACGTGGGATGTCAAGAACTGATAAATCAGGCAGGAAAAAAAAAAAGAGCACCCATGAACCCAAGAAAGCCTATAATAGGCATTGAACTCAGGTCTTCAGCATTTATTTATTTCCAATTTTCACACCACATACAAGGTGATGATGACACATGCCTGCATGTTAAGTCTGACGGCCACAGGGTTGACAATTTCTAGAACAGGGAAAGAACCAATAGATTTGGGCCCCAATATGGGAGAAGGAATTTTTAAATGAGTGTTCTTAGATGAGTGCCAGACTTTATTCCCAACTGCATATTGAGGAAAGGATTCACATTTCCTGTCGGCATAGGTTTTCTGTGATGAAGAACTTTTCTCCAAACTTTCTTTAGTGGTACTCCAAATTGCAGACATATATGCCATTTGATCATTGGCCATTGGAACATCAGAAAGAAAGAAGTCCTGAGGAAATTCTTGAGGATGCTGACCGTAGATACAGAGAAAATGTGATCTCCTGGTGGAAGCATATGAAGCATTGTTAAGAGCAAACTCTGCCCATGGGAGAAGATCTGACCAGCCATCTTGGCAGAAGGACACATGTCATCTTAGGAACTGCTCAAGAGCTTGGTTTACATGTTCAGCAGCTCCATTAGGCTGAGGTTAAAAGCCAAGGAGAATTGAAGAGAGATGCTGAAGGACTTACATAAGGAGCAACAAAATTTGCTATATCTAGCTGATGAAGCTATCAGTTACCACCCATACAACTGTGTTGCTTTTGGATGGCAGTAACTCAACAATAAACCATATGGGAGAGAGTTGACTTTAAAGATGTGCAGATGGAACAATCTGCTACAAAGTCTCTTGTGTCTTTTCTCATAGATGGCCACAACACAAGATGACTTAGCAAATCTGTGGGTTTCCTTTTCCCTGGATGTCCTGCCTGTCTGGAACAGTGAGTCTACTGAAGAACAGATTGACAGAGTTCTGGAGGAATGTATGCCATACCAATAGGGGTGTCAGATGGGGCAGAGGGTTGTGCTGACTGAATCTGGGAGACAAATTGTGGGAACATCGACTCAATAATCTTTGTAGGGGAAATAATTAGTGATGGGCGAATCTCCCGCGATTCGCTTCGCCTAGAGATTCGCGAATTTCTAGAGAAATTCGCGAATCGGCGAAAAATTTGCGAAACGAGTCGCGGGACGATTTTGTCGCGCGTCGCGTCGTCTTCGGTGAAATTTCGCTGGTGATTCGCGAGTTTATTCGCCAGCGGCGAATCGCGGGAGTTCGCCACAAATTCGACCTAGGCGAATAAATTCGCCCATCACTAGAAATAATTATACTCATTGTGAGAATCTTCATGGAGGAAGACTCTAGACAGCGCATAAGCTTTCCTGTTCTTGGGGCCTGGATGAAAAGTGATGACAACATTAAAGAGAGTGAAGAAGAGTGCCCAAAAAACCTGCAAAAAAAAAAAAATCGATCTTTTAAGGTTTTGAATATACTTTAGGCTTTTGTGATCTGTGAAAACTGTGATGGGATGTAGTACCTTCAAGTAGATTTCTCCACTCTTCCATTCATCCACTGGTAGACACATGGGTATAACTTCCTATCAGAAGCTTGTTTCTGGGACAAGATCCCACTCCCACTCCAATGTCAGATGCATCCACTTCAATAAATGATGCTGATATCTGAGGATTGGGGCAAAGGCATGAAGAAAACACCCTGATGAACTATCTGTAATAATTGGCTGATAAATCTCTGTATGGCATTAATGCTTATAGGGAGAGGTCAGTCCTGAATTGCATAGACCTTGACAGGGTCCATTTCAAACCCCTCTTGAGAAATTATGTAACCAAGGAAAGGAATCTTGGGGACTTTGTTTTTCTAATTTCGTATATAAAGAATTTTTCCTTAGGCAACAAAGTACCTCCCGCATCTGGTAAAGATGGCTTGCCAAGTCCATGGAAAGACTAGAATATGGTCTTAGTAAACAAGCCACAAATCACCCCAAAAAATTAAATTTATGAATTCTTGTAATACAGCAGAGTAACTGCAAAGTCCAAAGAGCATTACCTGTTCAGCTTAATGCCTATCTCAAGCTGCCTTCCACTCATCACCCTCAATTATCCAAAACAAATTGTAGGGCCCAAGAAGATCTAGCTTGATGTATACCTTAGCCCCTCTGAGTTGATCAAAATTTCAGAGATGAGAGGTAAAGAATAGCAATTCTCAACCGTTATTTTATTGAGAACATTAAGCCAATACAGGGATGAATACCACCATCCTTAATCTCCACAAAAAAGAATCCAAACCCAGTGGCAGAAGAAGAAGGCTGTTGGAGGTTATCTTGAATAGGTATGACCACTAGAGGGCATGGTCCAAGGAAGAAGATCGATGGGGAAGCTGCAGGTGAGATGAAGAGGAGATGTTTCGATAGATTTCTTACAGAACACATCAGAGAAATCTTTATATGTGGGGGATAGAGACTGACTATTTACAGAGGCAATTGGTATACAATGTATGGCTTTAGAGGGTAGACTATTCTTAAGGCAATAGGAACTCCAGCAAGAGACCTGACTCATGGGCCAATTGATAGAAGGGTTATACAAGTGGAGCCAGGGTAACCCCAACACCACAGGAGCAGAAGGACAGTTGATAATGAGGAAGGACAACTTCTCCTTATGCAGAGAGACTGTCAAAGATAATTCCCTGTGGTTCCGGTGATGAGTTCAGAAGTCAGGGGTCTGTCGTCAATTGCCAAAACCCGCGCGGAAGAAGACATGGGAAAAGGTCATACCAAATGCAGAGTCCATGAAATTCCCTGCAGCTCCTGAGTCAAGGAAGGCTTGTACATTGACAGTACTAGAAGCCAGCTGGATCTACAATGGAAGCAGGAATCTATGAAAATTGTTTTGGGAATAAGTTTCAATTTGCCCTCCAGCACAGAGATGAGGTACCCCACTTTGATTTATTCTGATGCATAATTCGAGGCTGGAGTTCAAACTGGATCAAGCACTGGTTAATGAACCCCCCCGCAAGCCTGAGGATCACCACTGAAGTGAGGAAGTGGAGGCATACCGGGCTCTTTGTTAGAGATCAATGATGACTGAGATAACCACTGCAACTGGAGAACCACTGGGAGCAGAAACAGCCACAGGGAAAAAGGAAATCAAGGCCCATAAAACTTGCTCATCATGAGCATGTAGACCTCAATGCAAGAAGCCATACAGTGGAGAGCCTTTTCAAAATCAGATGGAGCTTCCTTAGATGGCTTCATGGTCCATGTTAACTGTCAGGGCCCAATGGCTATTGACAAGTAAAGTCCGGACCAAGGAGGATGTTATATGCAGAAAGACTAGTTTGGGCTAGTTCAAGGCTCATAGTCGTATCCAGGCAGAAAAGTCAGGGCATGCTAATGAACTAATAAATAAGGCAGGAAAAAGTATTTAGGAGCACCCAGCGTCTATTTATTTAGAAGGTATGGGTGCTGCCATTTTGGATGGAGTGCTGAAGGAAACAGGAGCACTATCTGGCACTCCTAATAGCACAGTATCAGACTGCATCTTTTTACAATTGATATAGTTGTAGTAATAGTAGTAGTATAGGCACATGTATGTGCCTTAAAGCAATGAGTTCTATATATAACATTAATTATAATTATAAGTAGTATTGCCATTGTTATATAAGCATATGTTCTATAGAGGGGGCATACAGTTTTCCTTGTAACAGCGGGACCTCCTTAGCTGGTAAACAGGATAATACTAACTTAACATATAATACTCCACTAAGTAATGCAAATTTAAAAAGTAGTAACCTCAGCTGTATGATGGCACAGAGTTTTTCAGGTAAAATAGGAGACCTAGAATTAATTGCAAGTCCTAAAAATTATGATATAATTGGTATTACTGAGACCTGGTGGGATGAAACATGTGACGTGAATTTAAATTGTTACACCCTTTTTAGGAGGGATAAAGGAATTAAAAAGGGTAGAGGAGTGTTTGTATGTATAGCCTCAATTAAAGCTATGTGCTAAAGAAATAGCCATTGCTAGCACTGGGGAGGGTGTGGAATTCCTCTGGGTAGATATTACTGGGCAAAAGGTTGCAAAGAAAATTATCATTGGTGAATGCAATAAACCACCTTGTATAAGTGACGCGTATGAATCCCAGCTAATATTACATATAAAAGCGGCTTCACAACTAGGTCAAGTTATTACTATGGGTGACTTCAATTATCCAGACATTGACTGGGGTAATGGGGTTGCCAAGTCAGAAAAAGCTAGTAGGTTTATAAATATGCCCACATGAAAACTTTTTATTCCCACACATTCAAGAATCTACACTAGAAATGACTCTTTTGGATCTTACAATTAATAATATTGAACTCATCTCTAGCATTTGTGTGAGTGAGCATTTAGGGAATAGTGATCATAACATGGTCTCCTTTGAGATTCTGTTGCAGAGGCAATTCTATAAGGGAGTAACTAAAACACTAAATTACTAAAAAGTAGAAGGGCATATTTGCAATATATTAAGTGGGAAATGCTTTTCACCGGGTTAAACAAAGAACAAAAATTAAAAATCTTTCAAATGCTGCTTTATAAATATACGTCAGTATACTCCACTTGTAAGCAAGGAACGTCGTTGGAAAGCAAAAAGAAAAGAAGTGCTTTTATGGCTTTAAAGTTAGCTGGGGCAGTCAAATCATTTGTAAGGTAAAAGGAGGCCAATAAATTATGCAAAAAAAAGCTATCAGGCAAGCTAAAATCAATATGGAAAAGGATAATGCAATAAGCAGTAAAAAGAATCCAAAATTATTTTTTAAATATGTTAATAGTAAAAAAACTAAGCCTTTATTATCAGAGCTGGTTGAAGAGAACAAGCAAAAAGCTCATATTCTGAATGCATATTTTTCATCTGTCTACATCAATGAGGAACCTGCTAATGAACATTTACTTATTAATAGTTCCAATTCTAGTAATACATCTAATTATGCATGGTTAACACATGATAAAATTCAAAAGAGACTAGAACATGTTAAGATAAATAAAGGTCCGGGGCCAGATGGTATTCATCCCAGGGTACTTAGCAAGCTTAGCTCTGTGATTGCCAAACCTCTTTTACTTAATTTTTCAGGATTCATTGAGGTCTGGCATGGTGCCGAGAGACTGGTGAATTGCTAATGTGGTGACGCTATTCAAAAAGGGATCCCGTTCTCAGCCTCAAAACTATAGACCATTTAGTCTGAAGTTGGTGGTAGGAGAGCTTTACAAAGGGTTAATAAGTGAATCTGGACTTCATAGCAAATAACAATACTATGAGTTTGTGCCAGCATGGTTTATTGCGTAATAGATCTTGCCAGACTATCAATTTCTTTTTATGAGAAGGTAAGTAGGGGCTTCTATTCTGGGACGGAAGTGGATGTGATTTACTTTGCTAACACATTTGGTACAGTGCCACACAGAAGGTTACTGGTTAAATTAAGGAATGTTGGCCTGGAACATGGTTTTTGTACCTGGGTAGAGAACTAAAAGATAGACTACAAAGAGTGCATTTTCGAGCGATTTTCAAAAGCGCCGCACCGCGTGTGAATAGGCGCAGGCGTCTTTATACTTTAGCGGGTGCAAGACTGGGGGAAGAGATTCAGGGAGATTTGTTGCCCCAAACACACGGCGATTTGTCGCAGGCAACAAATCTCCCTGCAATCTCCTCGTCTGGAAGAGCCCTAAAAGTTTCAGCCTATATTCCGTTTTAGCTAACTGTATGTTGTTGAGTTGTGTTCTAGTGTCTTCTATCTGTTCTGTAAATTTTTTGACTGACCAGAAGGTGGTGTTGAGATTTGGAAGTTCTCTAGTTGTTTTAGTTGTTGTTCTAGCATTTCTTGTTGGGCTTCCATATTTTGTTTAAGTTGTTAACTCAGACTAAATTAGCTTTCCTCGGATTACTGCTTTGTGGGCTCGCCACACCGTTTGTGGGGATAGTTCTGTGGTTTTGTTGGTTTTGAAGTATTCTAGTATGTGGTCTTTTATCTTGCGTTTTTGTTCTGGATTGGCTAGTAGTGAATCATTAATCCTCCAGACTTTGGATTGCATCTGGTTCTGAAGTGCTTTAAAATCTGCAATAGCAGGTGCATGGTCTGACCATGATCGTGTTGTGATGAATGCGTTTGTCAATGTGTTAGTGGTTTGGGCATCTGCCAGGATCAGATCAATCCTAGAGTAGGAATCGTGTCTCAGAGAGTAGTACGTGTAGTCTCTGGAATTATGATTGTGGGCCCTCCATGTATCTATCAATGCATTCTCAGTAGTGATGGGTGAATCTCCCCCGTTTTGCAGAAAAATTAGCGAATTTCCAGCGAAATTCGCGAATTGGCGAATAAATTCGCCCATCACTAATTCTCAGATATATTCTGCCATTTTGTGTGCTATTCATAGCGTATTTGGGGGAGGTACCTTCCCAGGGGGTCTCTGGGTATCAAGTGTTTGGTTCAATTGCCATATTAAAATCTCCAGCCACCACAAGGCGTCCCTTCCTTATTTCGCCTACTGTATATAACATTTTACGTACAAATCTATCCTGAAGTTCATTTGGGGCATACATTTGACCATTAAGCGAGCAGATCACCACCTGATATCTGCCTCCTATATCTGTTATGTGTTTATGTATATCAAAGGAGACGTGTTTAGAAATAAATATGGAAACACCTTTAGATTTAGTTGCAGCACCAGAGTAAAATTTAGGTGAGTTACGACTAGTGAAATGCGTTTCCTGAATCAACAGTACATCAGCCCGTAATCTGCTTGCCTCTTTTAACATTAAATTACGTTTATGGGGGGTGTTAAGACCTCTTACATTATGTGTGAGAAAACAAAAATTTTTAGTCAGATTAAAATAGGCATTACCAACCCTCCGCATTTGAGTGGGGATCTGAGGGGGACATAAGTCTAGTAAATCGTAGATAGAAACCCTGGACATACGTAAAATATCACTTCGTGAATATAGAGCATAACAATATAGCATTAACAGAACCATAAAGTAACCTGAAATGATAAACTGGTGATCCTCAAATGGAGGAGTAGTGGCCACTGGCCGCAACGGTTGCTGTGTTGTCATCTCTGCTTAATTCCTTGTATGTCGACAGGGATGGGGGGGGGGGGGGGGGGGGAGAAATTCAGTGTTAGCCTCTCTCCCAGCCCAAACTTAGGGTTGGTTGTGTCCCCTAAGCTTCTCAGCCTCTGGTAAATATTTAGTTGGACCCCTTGTCACAGGTGGGGGTCATCAAGGCCTAAGTGGTGTCCCCATATCCATCTAGATGTGGTGAGGAGGGAGGGGAGCCAGCTTGGTTAGCAGTTTCAGGCTTGTTGTTTGGATCCGACTCTTTATGGATCCATTTGTGCATCATTTTCTTAGCTTCTTCTGGCAAGGCAAATAGAGGCACCATTTCTCAATACGATAAGTTTTGTAGGGTAAGCCCACCTGTAGGGAATTTTATGTTCCTGTAGTATTCTAAGGAAGGTTCTTAGCTTAGCTAGTGTAGCCATAGAGATCTGTAAAAAGTTCAAGGGTTTTATACTTTTCTAGCCAATTTTCCTGTTTTCTCGCCAGCGTTAGAACTCGCTCCTTTGTTTTGAAAAAAATAAATTTGGTGAGGACATCTCTAGGAGCTGTAGTAGGCGCCGTCCTTGGTTTAGGAACCCAGTGGATATGGTCGATCATCAGCTCGATTTGTTGCGTCTCTGGTAACAGGGCATGGAGAAGATCCAAGAAGTAGGCCTCAAGTTCCTCTGATTTAATGTCCTCTGAGATGCCTCTTATTCTGATTTTAGCTACTAAAGCAAATAAAGTTCTGTTTTGCATAAAATGGGCATAAACTGAAGGGATGAAAACTTAATTATGCCTCTTTATAATCATCTGGAGTACGCAGTGCAGTTTTGCAGAAGGTTATAAATGAGCCGGAAAGAGTACAGAGATGTGCAACTAAGCTGCTTAGAGGGATGGAAGACTTAAATTATGATGGTAGACTGTCCAGGTTTGGGTTGTTTTCTCTGGAAAAAAGGCACTTGCGAGGGGACATGATTATACTTTACAAATGCATTAGAGGACATTATAGACAAATATCGGGGGACCTTTTTAACTATAAAGAGGATCACTGCACCAGAGGCTATCCCTTCAGACTAGAAGAAAAGGACTTTCATTTGAAGCAGTGTAGGTGGTTCTTCACAGTCAGGATGGTGAGGTTGTGGCAGGCCCGGACTGGCAATCTGTGGGTTCTGGCAAATGCCAGAGGGGCTGCAATAAGGTCCCATAGAAAGTCAGTATTTAGTGGGCTGGTGGGGGCTGTTTGGGTCTCTGTGTGGGCTGATTGGGCCTTTATGAACCTGAAAGGCGAGGGCCTATTTTAATTCTCAGTCCAGACATGGGTTGTGGAATGCACTGCAGGAGGATGTTGTGATGACTGATACAGTTAATGCTTTTAAAAGGGGCTTGGATGATTTCTTGGACATAATATCAAACGCTATTGTGATACTAAACTTTACAGGTAGTATAGATATGGGCATATATAATTAATGGGAAAGAATGGAGGGGTGTATGGATGCTGGGTTTTCATTTGGAGGGTTTAAACTTGATGGACTGTCTTTTTTCAACCCAATTTAACTATGTAACTATAGTTCTGTTTGCCTTCATGATATTTTTTTTTAGTCAGTATTTCGGTAAATAAAATCCATCAATTTTAAGACATGCTAAATTGGCAACATTTTTATTGCAATAGGCACTCTTGCACTTCACTTATTTGGCTCTGCAGATTTCCCACACACCTTATTTGCCTGGTAGAAAGCTTTTAGCCTTCTTATTTTCAACTATGACTTCTTCCCTTATATTGGGTTTCAAATTCTGCATAATACACTTAATGAGTTCCATCTGAATTTGGAATTTGTGTGGACCTTCATGGGTACAGTGCAATTTGGAAGAATATGCTACATTTCTTCTTGCATCCCCTTGCAGTGGAACCCATGAAGCATTAAAGGAACAGTAACACCAAAAAATTAAAGTGTTTTAAAGTAAAGAAAATATCATGTAGTGTTGCCCTGTGCTGTTAAAACTGATCTGTTTGATTCAGAAACACTATAGTTCATATAAACAAGCTGCTGTGTAGCAATGGTCGAAGCTGAAAAATGGCTATATGGCACAGGATAAGTAATGGATAACATAACATTATGCTCTACAGAACAGATAACATTATGCTCTACAGAGCTTATCTGCTATCTGCTGTGTAACTTGAGTCCTTTCTCCTTTGAATTGCTGCCCCCATGGCTACACAGCAGCTTATTTATATAAACAATAGTAGTGCTTCTGAAGCAACCGCTGTAGTTTTACCAGTGCAGGGCATTATATATTTATTATTTTAAAACAATTTAATTTTTTGATGTTACTGGTGCTTTAACAACAGGGGATGCAGGAAAATGCCTTTGTTAAAGAGCCCTAGTTTATGAGTTTCGCTTAGTATGTGAAACAGTGGAGTAAAATGGGAAACCGATTTGAGCAGCTTTCAATAAAACATCTTGTTAAACTGATAATTATTAATTCGATCAATGCATGCTGAAGAACATGGCTACTGCACAACTGTGTGGCATGCAGATTAATTACCAAGTTGTCATGAAATATGAGTATATGCATATATGTGACAATTTAGCTAAATTAAAGCATACATTTAAGGCTTTGAGGCTGTGGAATTATCTTCCTGAATCAGTTCTACAGGCTGATACATTAGATAGCTTTAAGAAGGGGTTGGATTGCTTTTTAGCAAATGAGGGAATACAGGGTTATGGAAGATCGCTCATAGTACAAGTTGATCAAGGGACTTTTGGAGTCAGGAAGGAATTCTGAGAGGCTTCAAATAGTTTTTTTTCCTTCCTCTGGATTAGCTAGCAGTTAAGCAGGTTAAAATGGAGTTTAAAGACTGAACTGGATGTATTTGTGTTTTTTTTCAACCTAACTTATGTTACTTACTATGTTGCTACTATGTTACATTTGATAGTTATTATGGTATGTGCTGTTGCTTAAGCTCAGCTGACTAACAGCATCTTAGAACTAAATGAACATTTCAGCAGGAATAAAAAAAATGTGAAGCTCTAGGGGGGTATCTTCAGTGGAAGGTATCTTCACTGCTACATGTTAGTGATACTATGGACTGGCGTAAAACCATTAAAACTCAGTGACCAAAAATGAATTAATAATTATAGATGAAGTATATGTACAATATATGGGATTATTGGTCAAAGGTGAAATGATTTCTCCTGTAATTTTTAGTCCCTAGGGACCCTATACTGTTTTACTGTATTTATTTATTTTATCTTCCAGTGTACAGTTAGTCAATCATTGATTCTGAAGACCAAATAGCACTTTACATTACATTCCAGGTTGAAGACAGGGAGAATAGAATTGTAATAATTAAAAAAATACAAACATAAAGAAATACCAGGTTAAAAGATGTTTATATAAAGTTGTCTACAACATGCACAAGGTTAATATAAAGCTAAAAATACCCATTGCTGAGAATATTGATCCTCTAATTGACCAATTTAAACACCCAACCAATGTTTGGTCCAAACTACCATTACTCTGTGGGGTAGAATTAACCTGTATAAAATGTTTCATTTGCCTAAACTGCTATACAAGCTACACAACTCTCCTATATGGATCCCAGAGATGCAAATGCAGTCTTACTCCCCTTCTTGTGGGCAAACAAATCTCCACGCATACCTTGGACCTCTCTTACAGCCAGTCAAATTAACCACATATGCAGCTGGTTCCATAGTGATATAGATGATCCTGCCCTCATACTCCTGCCCGCAAAACTGGGTTCTTTAGAGGCAATCAGGAATCTGCCATATATTAGCGGACTATAGCAGTTACCCATCTACAATTGCTACCCCATTTAGAGCCTAGAAGATAGCATGTTCCTACCCTGGGCACAAGCCGCCAATACTCTCCCCCCCCCACTTACCGCTCTGGAGAAACTAATCTACACCATTTGAAATCTCTGCAGGACTTTGCATATTCTCCATGATTGGGCCTAAAATCTCTAGGGGACATCCTAATAGACCAGGTATTTCCCTCATACCAGCAACTAAAGAAAACTGAATGAGCTGAACCTGCACCTGTTTAGGTATATTCAACATCATCATGCATTTCATATACAGTTTTCTTCTCTAGAGGTTCCATATACTATCCCTCCAGTGGAACTTATTCTACATAACCCTGATCACCCAAAACGGATATCTAGATTGTATCATGCACTCATGAATGTGGCCCCCTTCTGTTCAAAAAGCCAAGAGGCGTTGGCATCACCTGCTACCAGCCCTGAGTGAGGAGAAATGGGAGGAAGCCACTGAGGTCCTCTTCCCTTGAAAATCAAAAATAAAAACTTAAAAAATATATATCCTTTAGCCTTTCTGTGGTGATTACCAAATGTGGGCATGTCTGGTGCTTTATAGGACCCTAAACATATAAGACATTGCTAAATAACTAAATGTTATATTTACATGTGTAAATTGCTGAAAAATTGACCATTGCAAAAACACCTGAATAAAAAAAAA
>CM044437.1:31296768-31309115 GCA_024363595.1 Xenopus borealis | reverse complement strand
GAGCAACACTCTCAACGTGCATCTTTTTAATATTAATATATTTAAAAAACTTTTTAGGGTACTTTTCATCTGTGTTTAATTAATTCTTCATTTCCTTTCTTTGCCTTCCGGATTGCTGATTTACAACATTTATTACAGTGTTTATATTCATTAAATGCAGCTTCTGTCCCAACAGATTTGTAGTTTTTAAATGCCTTTTTCTTCTTTCCTATTATCTTCTTTACATCTAGAGTCTAGAATCCAGAACCTTCTCGACTTCAAACTCTAATTGGTCATCTACAGAGATAGCCGAAGGAGGAGTCAGGTCAGAGGAGAACTGATTGGACACAACAGGCTTTACCAGGGAGACATGAAACACATTGGGAATCCGCATCTCAGAGGGTAGTTGCAGACGGACAGCTACCGAATTAATGATCTCGGATATGGAGAAGGGACCAACGAACTTGGGTCCCAATTTGGGGGATGGTATCTTCAAACGGATATTCCTAGAAGAAAGCCAGACTTTTTCATAAAACCTTGTAAGGAGGGGAAGGCTTCCTTCTACGGTCAGCGAAGGTCTTTTGCACCAAGGAACTCTTCTCCAAACTAGACTTGGTGGCAGTCCAGATAGCAGACATGTGAGCCGCATGATCTTCAGCAGCGGGAACGTCAGAGAGAAGGAAGTCTTGAGGAAAGGCTAAAGGATGCTGACCGTATACAGACAAGAATGGAGATCTTCCAGTGGAAGAGTGACTGGCATTGTTATGAGCGAATTCCACCCACGGGAGGAGATCAGACCAGTTGTCTTGACAAAGGGAAACATGGTTTCTCAGGAACTGTTCAAGAGCTTGGTTCACACGCTCCGCTGCCCCATTAGTCTGAGGGTGGTAGGCAGAGGAAAACTGAAGAGAGACTCCCAGAGACTTGCACAGGGAGCGCCAAAGTCTGGAGACAAACTGGGAACCTCTGTCAGAGACAATTTCCACAGGGAAGCTGTGCAGACGGAAGATATGCTGTATGAAGAGATGAGACAGTTCCACAGCTGAAGGGAGTTTCTTCAAGGAAATGAAGTGTGCCATCTTGCTGAAACGGTCAATTACCACCCAAATAACGGTGTTCCCACAAGAGGGCGGTAACTCAACAATGAAGTCCATACCCAAATGTGTCCATGGACGAGAGGGTACTGGTAGTGGTTGCAGAAGACCGCAGGGTCAAGAGTGACTGGACTTAGTTGTAGCACACACGGTTAGGGATGGCGCGAACTGTTCGCCGGCGAACTTGTTCGCGCGAACATCGGCTGTTCGCGCTCGCCGGAAGTTCGCGAACGTCGCGCGACGTTCGCCATTTTGGGTTCGCGTTAGTTGGCGCTTTTTTTTTGCCCTCTCACCTCTCAGACCAGCAGATACATGGCAGCCAATCAGGAAGCTCTCCCTCCTGGACCACCCCCACACCCCCTGGACCACTCCCCTTCCAATGGACAGTTCCCTGATTTCAGCACAGGGAAAAAGAAAAAGGAAGGAGCTGCTATAACACAAATACTGCAGCCAGCAGTCTGCTCACCACCCTCCCACCCACATGGTCAGTGGCTCTGCTTTTGTATTTTAGTTGTGCCTGGATGATGTGCTGGCTACTGGTCCACTTTCCAGTCAAAGCCAGGGAGCTGTGAATGTAGTAAATCATGGAAAATAACTGTGCCATTCTGCTATGAGTTCTAGGGGTATTTACACCTGAACTGGCCACTTTAACATCTTTGTGTGAACTCTGAGGTATTTATACATGAACTGGCCATCTTTTGTGAATGCTAGGGGTATTTATACATGAACTGGCCAAGTCTGCAGGGATTTGAGGGACATTTTAGGTTAGGTAGCTTTGCTGGCTAGTAATCTACCTTCTACTGCAGTGCTCTGTATGTAGCTGCTGTGGGCACTGATCTCTTCTGATCTCATTCTCATCTGTGTGCTGACTGCTGTAATAACCATTTATAATACATTTTTGCCCTTGATCCCCCTCTGGCATGCCACTGTCCAGGTCGTTGCACCCTTTAAACAACTTTAAAATAATTTTTCTGGCCAGAAATGTCTTTTTTAGCTGTTAAAGTTCGCCTTCCCATTGAAGTCTATGGGGTTCGCGACGTTCGCGAACCGTTCGCATTTTTGACGCAAGTTCCCGAATATGTTCGCGAACTTTTTTTCCGACGTTCGCGCCATCCCTACACACGGTACACGCTGCGACAAAATCTTTGATGTCCTTGCGGATGGTCAGCCACCAGACAAGGCGACGAAGGAGCTCAAGAGTCTTTTCTGAACCAGGGTGGCCGACTTTTTTGGAGCTATGAGTCTGCTGGTGGATGGGAAGACGTAACTCAGGAGGTACAAATGCCATTCCAATGGGGGTATCAGGAGGAGCGGCAGACTGGCAAGACATGATTTGCTCAGCAAATTGGGGTAGAACAGCAGTGATGATCCTGGACAGAGAGATGATAGGATCTTGCTCGATAGGAAGGCGGTCCTCTGGGGAGAAACTGCGAGACAAGGCATCAGCCTTTCGGTTCTTGGTTCCAGGATGATATGTTAGGACAAAATTAAAACGATAGAAAAAGAGAGCCCACCTTGCCTGACAGGGATTTAGCCTCTTGAGAGATTGAATGAATTCCAAATTCTTATGGTCAGTGTAGACTGTGACCCGGTGAGGCGCACCCTCCAAAAGGTGACGCCATTTCTCGAGGGCAAGTTTAATGGCCAAGAGCTCACGATTCCCGATGTCATAATTCTGCTCAGCAGAACTTCTTGGAGAAGTATGCACAAGGATGGAGCTTACCATCTGTAGAATGTCTCTGGGAAAGGATAGCTCCTGCTCCAACATCAGAGGCATCGACTTCAACAAAGAAGGGTAGATGGGGGTCAGGGTGTCGAAGAACAGAGGCAGAAATGAAGGCATCTTTCAAGGACTGGAAGGCTTCAAGGGCCACCGAAGGCCAACGATTGGGCTTCCCTCCTTTGCGGATGAGGGAGAGGATATGAGCAATGCGGGAAGAAAAGCCTTTAATGAATTGGCGGTAATAGTAATAATACCTTGGCAGGATCCATCTCGAAGCCCTCAGATGAGATAATGTAGCCAAGGAAGGAAATTTTGGGAACTTCGAAGATTGGGAAAAGGGAATTTTCCCTAAGACAAGAAAGAGCCTCTTTGACTTGGGAGCGTTGGGTTTCCAAATCTTGAGAGAAGATGAGGATGTCATCCAGATACACAAAAACAGACTTCCCCAGGAGGTCCCGAAAGACATCGTTAACAAACTCCTGAAAGACGGCAGGGCATTGCAGAGGCCGAAGGGCATCACGAGGTACTCGTAATGCCCATCACGAGTATTGAAAGCCATCTTCCACTCATCGCCTTCTCAGATCCTGATGAGGTTGTAAGCCCCGTAGAGATCCAACTTAGAGAAAATCTTGGCCCTTTTAAGCTGGTTGAAAAGTTCTGAAATAAGGGGTAAGGGGTATCTGTTCTTGACAGTTATTTTATTGAGACCCCGATAGTCTATACAGGGATGGAGTCCACCGTCCTTCTTTTCCATGAAGAAGAAGCCAGCTCCAGCTGGGGAGGTGGAAGGATGGATAAAGCCTCACTGAAGGTTTTCGGAGATATACACCTTCATGGCAGTAGTCTATGCAGGAGACAAAGGGTAAGTTCGCCCACGGGGTGGCATGGTTCCAGGAAGGAGGTTAATAGTCATACCGCGGGGGAAGGAATTCTGCTGACTTTTTGCAAAAAACATTGGAAAAGTCCCTGTAGACAGAGGGCAAGTATGAGAGACTCGTAGAAGAGACTGTAACCCATTGGAGGGGCTGAGAAATTAGACAATGTCTTTGGCAGTGCAAACTCCAATGGGAGATTTGACCAGAGGACCAGTCGATGGAAGGGTTATGAAGTCGAAACCATAGTAAACCCAGCACAACAGGAGTGGAGGGACAAGGGATGATCAGGAAGGAAAGCTTCTCCTGATGTAGAATCCCCGTCTGAAAAGATAATTATCCAGTAGACAGAGTGATGGTGTCAGTGGAGAGGGATTTGTCATCACTGGCAAAGACCTGTATGGGAGGAGACACTGGAAAGAGAGGAATGCCAATCTTTTTAGCAAATGCCAAGTCCATAAAGTTTCCTGCAGCTCCAGAGTCAAGGAAGGATGAGACTGGTATTGCCTGGAAGGACAACAGGATCTGCAAAGGAACATGAAATTGGTGAGAATTTCTCGAAAGTATAGAAGCAACACTCCCAGCAAAAGTAACACCCGCCTTACTTTTGGCAGGGGTATTCTTCTGTTTGACAGGACAAGAGACAGCCAAATGGGATTGTCCACCACAGTATAAATATAGGCCGGAAAGGCACCTCCGGAGTTTTTCTTGCTCAGTAAGTCGAGCCTTTCCGAGCTGCATGGGTTCTTCCAAAGGGAGACTGGTCAGCTGCAGAGAAGAGGGAGGTATCACAGGACTTTGAAAGCGCGGTGCCAGCACTGGAAGAATCTTCTTGCCTCACTCTTTACCAGCCTGATGTTCTCTGAGGTGAGTGTCCACCTTGATAGCGAGAGTGATCAAATCCTCTAGGGAGTCAGGTAGATCTCTGGAAACTAGATCATCTTTCAGGCGAGAGGACAGCCCTTGATAAAAAACTGCCTTGTATGCTTCATCATTCCAGGAGGTCTCAGCCGTGAGAGTTCTAAAGTCTATGGCATACTCGGTAGCAATGAAATTACCCTGACAGATTTGCAGCAAACGTGAGGAAACAGTAGCGACCCGACCAGGGGAATCAAAGATGGTCCTGAACATCCGTAAAAATTCAGTAACATCAAAAGTCAAAGGTGACTGTCTCTCCCATAGAGATGTTGCTCATTCAAGTGGTTTGCCCTCCAATCGAGACATAACATAACCAACTTTCGCCCGCTCAGATGGGAAATGGGAAGGTTGAAACTCAAACTGAATCAAACATTGAGTCACGAATCCTCTGCAGGCTTGAGGGTCACCAGAGTAGCGAGGAAGAGGAGGAATACGCGCCTCATGGGCTGGTAACAAAGCAGGCGGAGGAACAACCACAGCAGGAGGAATTTCCGCAGCAGCGGGAGTAGGGGGCAAACGGGATACAATGGAATCAAGTACTTGCCCAATTCTGACTTGCTGGGTCTCATACGCCTCCATACGGGACGCCAGCCTGCGAAGGGCTCTTCCGACGTCCGGCACGGCTTCCTCAGGATCCATGGCCCGAGTATAATGTCAGCGGGGGCCAGCGGCACCCAAAAGGGGGGGTAGTCAGGATCAAGGAGGAAGCCCCCTCCAGAGAGTCCAGGCAGGTTAAATCTGATAGAAAGGTCTAAGTCCAGGCAAAAGGGTTCAGGAGGCAGGCAGCACAGGTTCAAGGTCAGGAAACAGGCAATAAGTCAATAACAGGAAAAATAGGATAGCAGGAACACAATATAATATTAGCTATACTCGGGCATCGAACCCGGGTCTTCAGCGTCCTTTTAACTTTGAATTTGGCACCACAGCGCGTGACGTTATCGCGCCAGCACGGAGTGCCGGTGTCCATGCGCCTGTGTGCATTCACTGGGCGCCGCCATCTTGGATCCGCGCCGCTGAAAAGGTACAGAGAGCCGATCGCTCGTGACACAATCGCGTTGAGGTGCCAAATTCAAAATAAAAGGATGCTGAGGGCGCGGATTCGATGCCCAAGAATAGCTCAATGTGTTTGGTGTTCCTGGGTATTCCAATATTCCTGTTTGTTCCTGTTATTGATCCCTGGCCTGATTCCTGACTTTGATTCCATGCTGCCTGCCTTTTTGTACCTTTGCCTGGATTTTGACTATTCTCTTGAACATACCCTTTGTACTGTGCCTTGGACTCTTTGGAAGGGCTTCCTCCTAGATCCTGACTACCACCTCCTTCACTTTGCTGGCTTCTTCTTAGTGTGCGCGTGGCTCGCACTTCTGGTTTATATAGGCGCAAATTCAAATATATTTAAAGGGACACTTTGTACTGGATCTTTGCCCGTGATAGGTTTATTCCTGGTGCCTTGTGCCTTGTGCTGTGAAGCTTCTAATTTGTCCTGTATTTGACCCTGCCTGGCTTTTTGACTACTCTGACCTCTGAAACCCGACCCTTGCCTGAAACCAACTTTGATTCTGCTTAACCCTCCTGATTGATTTCCTGGTTTGACTCCTGCCTGGTATTTGACTCCGATTCTGCCTCACCCCATCTGATTGATTACCCGGTTTGACCCTCTGCCTGCCTGACAATCCTAGCTATCTGCCTGCCTCGATCCAGCCTGTCTGACTACGAATCTGCCTACTCCTGCTTGTACCGTGACCTTTGGCCTTATAAACTCTATCTACAGTCGTGCCCCTCTGCCTATCCAGAACCCTTATCTTACACCTCTTGTTTAAGTCCAGGTGGCATCCAAGTAAGCCGAGGGCTCCACCCGAGGCCCAAAGGTGGTCACACTACTGGTGAAGCACGAATCGAGACAAGGGTGCTTGGTGTTTGTTCTGGTGTTGGTTGCTGTCTGTGACATGTTGTTGTTGCCTTGGGTTGATATAGAAGCCCAAAACATAATGTAAAATGTTTCTAGTCTAATTTAGTTTTAGCTTAAGTTCTCCTTTAAAATAGTGTGATCTGATTCAGCAAGAAGTGTGGTAGAGAAAGCGTTATTATTACTTGAAAAACCCTCCCCCTAAGACATTAATGAACAAGATAAATAAAAATGAACCCAAAATAGAGCCTTGAAGGACCCCACTAAGAACTTTACTCCAAGTAATGAATATACAATTAACACCACCTGCTCCTGTAGTCAGTTTCCTATCCATTTGTAAATGACTTCAAAAGACCTTAGTTTAGAAAGCAGTCGTTTGTGGAGCACTGCATCAAATTCTTTGGCAAAATCCAAATACATTTACAGCTTCCCCACTGTCCAGCATCTTACTAACTTCATGTCACGAATGCTGCCTGGAGCCTTTCCAGGAGCTCCTGGTGGTGCATACATTCCCAGCAGCGGCGGTCCCCATATGACGGCGCCCATAGCCGCCACGTGGTTGCGGCACCGGCCGTGACGTCATTGCGCCGTGCCAAGCGTGTTGAGGTGCCAAATTCAAAATAAAAGGACACTGAGGAAGCGGATTCGATGCCCAAGTATAGCTCAATGTGTTTGGTGTTCCTGGATATTCCAATATTCCTGTTTGTTCCTTTTATTGATCTCTGGCCTGATTCCTGACTTTGATTCCGTGCTGCCTTCCTTTTTGTACCTTTGCCTGGATTTTGACTATTCTCTTGAACATCCCCTTTGTACTGTGCCTTGGACTCTCTGGAAGGGCTTCCTCTTAGATTCTGACTACCTCCTCATGGAAGCCGCTGGAACCCCTGACATTATACTTGGGCCATGGATATCGAGGAAGCTGCACTGGACATCGGAAGAGCCCTCCGTGGGCTGGCGTTCCGTATGGAGGCGTATGAGACTCAGCAAGTCCAATTGGGCAAGTATTCGAGTCTCCCGTTTGCCCCCTACTCCCACTGCCACGGAAAATCCTCCTGCTGTGGTTGTCCCTCCGCCTGCTGTTGTTCTGGCCCTTGAGCCACGTATTCCTCCTCCTCCTCACTACAGTGGTGACGCTCAAGCCTGCAGGGGTTTCGTGACTCAATGTCTGATTCAATTTGAGTTTCAACCTTCCCAATTTTCATCCGAGCGAGCGAAAGTGGGCTATGTTATGTCTCGTTTGGAGGGCAAGCCACTCGAATGGGCAACACCTCTTTGGGAGAGGCAAACCCCATTGACTTTTGATGTTAATGAATTTCTGCGGATGTTCTGAACCATCTTTGATGCCCCTGGTCGGGTTGCTACTGCCTCTTCACGTCTGCTACAAATCCATCAGGTCAATCTCTGTGCCAGCAAGTATACAATAGACTTTAGAACTCTCATGGCTGAGACCTCCTGGAATGATGAGGCATACAAGGCAGTTTTTTTATCAAGGTCTGTAGTCTCGCCTGAATGATGATCTAGTCTCCAGAGATCTTCCTGACTCCTTAGAGGATTTGATCGCTCTCGTTATCAAGGTGAACACCTGCCTCAGAGAACACCAGGCTGAAAAAGAGCGAGGCAAGAAATCTCATCCAGTGCTGGCACTGCGTTTTCAAAGTCCTGTTGTACTCCCCTCCTCCTTGCAGCTGTCCAACACCCCTTCAGAGGAGCCCATGCAACTCGGGAAGGCTCGTATCAATGAACAAGAGAAACTCCGAAGGCTCCTTTCCGGTCTGTGTTTGTATTGTGTTGGGAAATCCCATCTAGCAGTCTCCTGCCCAGTAAAATTGAGGCATACTCCTGCTCCAAGTAAGGCTGGTGTTTCCTTTGTGGGTGGTGTTTCTCCTAAGTCCTTAGGAAATTCTCATCAGTTTTGTATCCCTTTGCAGATCCAGCTGTCCTCCAAGTCAATCCCTGCCTTCCTTGACTCCGGAGCTGCAGGGAATTTCATGGACTTGACATTTGCTAAAAAGATTGGCATTCCTCTGTTCCCAATGTCTCCTCCCATACGGGTCTTTAATTATCCGTCCAGATTGGAACTTTGCATTTGGAAATACTTTCATTCTTTTTTCTTTTTTTTTATAACTTTTTATTGTTGCAAGTCAGATATGCTTTAGATAACATAGAATGAAATATTGCATACTTATTGTACTTTTTACACCAGGGAACAAGGTTACCATAGTAGTTGTAAAAAAAACATTTTGTCAGTCAGTGGTATCTAAGACATGGAAGTGCCAAAACATGTTACTAAGTTACAACAAAGGTTGAAATGGCATTTAACTGGAAGAGAGAGAGAAGAAAAAAAAAAGCAACCTAAACTTACGGAAGGTTTCCAGCCTTACCTAAAACAGGGGAAAGAGAAGTAGAAAGAAGAGAGAGGAGAGGGGAAAGAGGGTGGGAAAGATTGGTCGTAGACCTCACATCCAAGACAGTCCTATCTTTAAAGGGTATTTTCAGGTTTTAAAGGGTCTGAATAATGTTTAGGAGCAAGTCTAGTCTCCCTAGTCTCCCTAGAGCTGGGGGTTTATGTTCACCTTTTCTTGTTTTTCTCTGAATGTTACCCATAGTAGCCAGATTGCGTTATAGGTAGATAGTCTGTTTTCATTATGTGCTGCCATTAGTTCCATGTGTGCCCTGGTATCCATAGCTTTAGGTATTTGTTCGTTTTGAATTGGGCCTCCAGGTTTCCAGTGTTTGGCTATCAGGGTGGAAGTGGTGTTGAATAGGTGAAACAGCAATTTTTTCGTAGATTTAGGAACATAGTTTGGAAACATCAACAGCGCAATTCGCAGCTCATAAGGAATGTCTAGTTTAAGATCCTCTCTTATGACGTTGAAAACATATTTCCATACTTGCTGTGACAATGGACAGTCCCACCATAGATGAAGCAAAGTACCAGGTTGGCCTGAATTTCTCCAGCAGAGCGGAGAATGGGTGTGAGAAATTTTATGTAGGGTTGTCGGTGTGAGGTGCCACCTGTAGAGCAGTTTTTTGTATGATTCTATATGGTTAGTGCATCTTGTGACTCCTGACAGTATCTGTGCTGCTTCCCTCCATTGATCTGGGTGGGAAGACATGTGGAGATCTCTATCCCACTTGATCATGTAAGGGTACTTATAGTTTGGAGCGTCTGAAATTAGACTTATAGCAGCTGGAAAGTGTGCCCTTCATGGACCAACTGTTTGACGATAGACTTTCTTGGTATGAAGGTTGTGGGAAGGTTTTGAACCTTGGAATATGGTCCTTGAGCATGTGTGTTACACGTAAGTCGGTGAAATAGTCCCGATTTTCAAGTGAGAATTTGGCTTGTAAGGCCTGAAAGGGTAAATAAGAACTTGGACCAAACAAATCCTTAACAATTTGTATTCCTTTATCTATACATGGTTGTAAGGAAAGATCTTCCATAAAAAAGCTCAGGCTTTGCAGAGGCATTCTGAGAGAGATAATAGAAGTTATACCAAGATCAGCTCTTGCTCTATCCCACACTTTTAGGATTCCAGTGGTAGTGGGCAACATCAAAGACCCTTTAGGTCGGAAACATGGAGGGGTCCACAATAGCTGGGGAACTGTAATTTGAGGCATTTCAGCAGCTTCCAAGTCCAGCCAGTATCTGCAGGATAGGGGGCTATGCATTTTCACAGCAGTATCTAATAGAGAGGCTCTGTAATAATAGTTAAGGTTTGGAAGTCCAAAAGCCGCCTGAGGAAGCTGGTCTTTGTAGTATCTTGGCAGCAACTCAGGGCTTTTTCCCTTTCCACACAAAATCACTCATTTGTTTCTGCAATAGCTTAATTTGTCCTGGCGGGAGATTGATTTGGATAGTTCTAAATAGATACAGTATTTTCGGTAAAGCAGACATTTTCACAGCATTGATTCTGCCCGTCTATGAAATGTATAGGGATTTCCATTTAAGGTACTGATCTTGAAGTGTTTTCTGCAAGGGTATATAATTGTGTTCATACTCAGGGTCTTTTGTTAACTTAATACCAAGGTAAGTGATAAAAGACTCCCTCCACTCGAATAAATAGTTACTTTTAAGATGTTCTACTTCCTGTGACATAATATTTATTGGTAGAGCCCGTGTTTTTTGAGGGTTGATTTTATACCAGGAGACATGATAAAAATAATCTAGTTCTTGGAAAACATTTGGGAGTGTAATGTGTAAGTTAGTCAATGACAAAATGACATTGTCTGCAAAAAGTCTGACAGTGCTATTACCAAGCTTTGTTGGGATCCCCTTGATGTTCAGATTGTGGCGGATTCTAATAGCTAATGGTTCTACCAGAAGAGCAAAAATTAGGGGGGATAAGGGGCATCCTTGTCTGGTGCCGTTGCTAATATTGAAGGCATCCCCCGATGTCAGAACTCTGGCCGAAGGCTTTGAGTAAAGTGGTATAACTGCCCATAAAAAGTTCTCTCCCAACCCAAACTTGGTGAGTGTCTGCATCATAAATCCCCAGTGGATCCTGTGGAAAACCTTCTCAGCGTCTAATGATAGTAGTAAGGATGGGATTTTGTTATGTTTAATGATGTGCAGTAGGCTATGGAATCTTCTAGTATTGTCGGGGGCTTGTCGTCCAGGCACAAATCCCACTTGGTCGTAATGGATAAGATGCGGTAGAACAGCATTGAGGCAAAGTGCTAAAATTTTAGAGTAAAGTTTGAGGTTGGTATTTAATAAGGCTATAAGTCTATAATTGCTACAGTATTCCTGTGCTTTCCCGGCTTTAGGGATAGTCGAGATATGTGCCTGGAGGAACTCGGGTTGTATTTTGCCTGTGTCCATAATAGATTGGAATACTTTTAGTAGATGAGGGGCTAAAATATCAGCAAAATTTTTGTAGTAGAAATTTGTAAAGCCATCAGGTCCCGGGGCCTTACCTAGTTTTAGAAGTTTAATGGCCTTAAGAATTTCCTCTCTGGTTATTGGGGCGTTCAGTATTTCTGTCTGGGGTGCCGAGGGATGTGGTAAATGAATTGAGTCCAAATATTGTTGAATTTCCCTATAAGAAGGTTGTGATTCATTATTGTTCCTAGATAAGTTATATAGAGAGGAATAATAGGTGGCAAACTGATTAGCTATTTGTAGTGGGTCAGTCACTTTAAGTTGTTGCACTTTCAGGTGTTGTATTCTTATATTAGCCTGTCTCTTACGTAATTGAGAGGCTAGGAGTTAATCTCGCCACGCATTGTAGCTTTGTGGGCTAACCAGATAGTCTGGTAATCCATCTCCAGAGTAACATTATCCACAAAGTAAGAGGTTAACGCTTGTTTTAAATAGTCCTGAACTTCTGAATGGATAAAAAGGGAATCATTTAACCTCCAGGGGGTAAAAGTTTTCCTATCTGGGAAATTCTGTCAATTCCAATTGGGGCATGATCTTACCAAGACTGTGTCCCTATCCATGTCTTATTGATTTGGACTGTGGTTTGTGGGTCTAAGAGAACCAAGTCAATTCTAGAGTGGGTTAGGAACCTGGGGTAGTGAAAGGTATAGTCCTTTTCTGCTGGATGTTGAGCTCTCCAAATGTCTATAAGGGCAAAGTTATGCAAAAATTCTTTAAATTTACGGGCCTGTAGTAGTTACTGTTGAGTGAAGGGGTGTTGAGTGGTCCTGTTATGTCCATGATGGGGTCTGGAGCAAGGTTAAATCTCCCACCAGGGCCGCCATTAGAAATCACGGGGCCCCGTACAACACAATATTTGGGGCCCCCTGGGCCCCGCCCACCCTAGCACCCAAGCCCCACCCCTAATCCTTGCCCACTCCACATCAAAGTTAAAAGACCACACAGACATCAGTGCTAAAAACATAACCCC
>CM044437.1:31256323-31277419 GCA_024363595.1 Xenopus borealis | reverse complement strand
GGTAGAAAAGGTGCAGGCTGCTGCAGAGGTAGAAGAGACATCCTTGTCACCATTTGTTGTATTTTTTAGCCGAGGATGATGAGAGTATAAAAGTGCTTTATTAGCAGGTTCATGCAGCCATTACATAACAGCAGTAAGTCTTACTTTCACTTTCAATCTGTACAGAAAGCCCTGTGTATGCACAGTGCCACCTGCAGGCCATTTGGATAAACACTGCATGACTATTAAGATTTTCTTTCATCCAGGTCATGGTATATCTGATATAAGTAATTCTAAAACAACTGGACTTGCTGAGTAATTATTGAAGACGTTTCACTACTCATCCGAGCAGCTTCTTCAGTTCAACTGACTGGTATGGGAAGTTCTCGGTATATAAACTCTTTCACTAATCCAATCACAATGGCACATTGTAACTCTTCAAAGAGGTGACATCTGAATTTGATTCTGTGTAGTTACTGTGATGGGATTACCAATGTGTCATGCAACTCCTAGACACAGGTGTTACTTGTGTGCATGAATGGATGTGTGAAGTGTTCTGAAACTGCTTTGGTACTGATGTGAGAACAGCATTGTATGTAGCAGACAGGTGGTGTCGAAGGCCCCCACCTCTATTCAGGGATGGTTTTTCTACCTTAACATGAATCGCTTCTTTCACGCCTCTTTCAAACCAGCGGTCTTCTTTATCCAAGATTTGGACCTTGCTATCTTCAAAGGATTGTCCCTTGTCTTTGAGGTGTAGAAAGACAGCTGAGTCTTGCCCTGTAGAGTTCTCCCTCCTATGCTGAGAGGTTCGCTTGGTGAGAAGTTGGTTTGTCTCCCCAATGTACACCAAAAGAAAAACAAAGCAATGTGGTATACGGAGTCCAGTGTAGAGAGGAGTGCACAGATCTGTAAATATGCTAAAAGACAACTTTTTATTTCAACTCGTTCAAGAAACTACTAGGAATGACTCTCTTTTGGATCTTGTAATAACTAATAATACTGAACTCAACATTTGTGTGGGTGAGCATTTAGGGAATAGTGATCATAACATGGTCTCCTTTGAGATTCTGTTGCAGAGGCAATTCTATAAGGTAGTAACTAAAACACAAAATTTCAGGCATGCACACTTTGACAGTACAAGGGAATCTCTGCAACATATTAAGTTGGAAATGCTTTTCACTGGGTTAAGCACAGAACAAAAATGGGAAGTCTTTAAAAGGCTGCTTAATAAATATGCAGGTGCACACAGGGATTCCTGCTTCTGCGCATGCATGCTTGGGGAATTCGCACTCGCTCTAGACTAACTAGTTTGTATATGTGCCCATACAGCCTGCTCCGGCCTGGCAAAGTTGATTAGGGCGCTTGTCGGGTCTGGCCCGGCTCTGTGAGGTTGGTAAGAAAAGACATGCTTTTAATGCTTTCAAATTAGCTAGGAAAGCCAAAGCATTTATAAGGTACAAGGAGGCCAATAAAACATGCAATAAAGTTATCCAGCAAGCTAAAATCGATAAGGATATTGTAGTAAGCATTATTTAAATATGTTAATAGTAAAAAATTAAGCAGGAAGGGTGGGGCCTTTAATATCAGAGGGGGGTTAGCTGGTTGATGAGAACAAGCAAAAAGCTCAAATTCTGAACGCATATTTTTCGTCTGTCTACACAAATGAGGAACCTGCTAATGAACATTTATTTATTAATGTCCCAATTCTAATAATACATCTAATGATGCATGGTTCACACATGAAGAAATTCAAAGGAGACTAGAACATGTTAAGATAAAAAAAGGTCTGGGGCCAGATGGTATTCATCCCAGGGTACTTAGCGAGCTTAGCTCTGTGATTGCCAAACCTCTTTACTTAATTTTTCAGGATTTATTGGCATAGTGCTGAGAGAATGGTGTATTGCAAACGTGGTGCCACTATTCAAAAAGGGATCCCGTTCTCAGCCTCAAAACTATAGGTCAGTTAGTCTGACATAGGTGGTAGGAAAGCTTTTCGAAGGATTAATAAGGGATAAGATACTGGACTTCATAGCAAATAACAATACTATGAGTTTGTGCCAGCATGGTTTTATACGAAAAAGATCTTAGCAAATTAACAATTTATTTTTATGAGAAGGTAAGCAGGGACCTCCATTCTTGGATGGCTGTGGATGTGATTTACTTAGACTTTGCTAAAACATTTGATACAGTGCCACGCAAAAGGCTACTGGTTAAATTAAGGAATGTTGGCCTGGAACGTAATATTTGTACCTAGATAGAAAACTGGCTAAAATATAGATTACAAAGAATGGTGGTAAATGGAACATTTTCTAATTGTACCAGTGTTGTTAGTGGGGTACCATAGGGCTCTGTGCAGGGTTTCTTTCTTTTAAATGTGTTTATTAATGACCTGGAGGTGGGCATTGAAAATACTATTTCTATTTTTGCAGATGATACTACGTAAGTTGTGCATAACTATAGGTTCTATGCAGGATGTTGCCACTTTGCAGAATGATTTATCCAAGTTTGTAAAATTGGCAGCAAACTGGAAAATGAGGTTCAATGTTGAGAAATGCAAGGTTATGCACTTTGGCAAAAATAATATAAAATTAAAGTTATACACTAAATGGCAGTGTGTTGGGAGTTTCCTTAAATGAGAAGGATCTTGGGGTTTAATAGATAACAAGTTGTCTAATTCTTATCAGTGTCATTCTGTAGCTACTAAAGCAAATACAGTTCTGTCTTGCATTAAAAGGGCATAAAATAATGAATAATTATGTATGTTTATAGATCCCTAGTAAGGCCTCATCTGGAGTATGCAGTGCAGTTTTGGACTCCAGTCCTTCAGAAGGATATAAATGAGCTGGAGAGAGTGCAGAGACATGCAACTAAGCTGGTTAGAGGGATGGAAGACTGTCCAGGTTGGGGTTGTTTTCTCTGGAAAAAGGCACTTGCAGGGGGGACATGATTACACTTTAAAAGTACATTAGAAGACATTATAGGCAAATAGCAGGGGGCCTTTTTACCCATAAAGAGGATCACCACACCAGAGGCCACCCCTTCAGACTAGAAGAAAAGGACTTTCATTTGAAGCAGCGTAGGTGGTTTTTCACAGTGAGGACAGTGAGGTTGTGGAATACTCTGCCGGGTGATGTTGTAATGGCTGATTCTGTTAATGCTTTTAAGGGGGGCTTGGATGATTTCTTGGACTGTTGGACAGGCATAATATCAAAGGCTATTGTGATACTAAACTCTACAATTAGTATAGCTTGGCCTATGATTAAGTGCTGAGAAGCACGAAACGCGCCAGGCTCCATGTGGGGTAACTGGTATTTTTTTATGTATCAATAAATTTGTATTTTCTTATAGCATGGTGTTACAGAGAAAATGTATTTGCTATTATTGTGGTACTAAACTCTACAATTAGTATAGCTATGGGCATATATCATTTATTGGAAAGTATGGTGAGGTGTGTGTATGGATGCTGGGTTTTAATTTGGATGGGTTGAACTTGATGCATGCCCGCATGCCCTCTCCTGTGCGAGCGCTCCCCAGTACTTTTCAGGAAGAGGCTGGGCAGCATGATGCCCCTAATACTTTGCCACCCTAGGCCCAGGCCTATGTGGCCTCTCCACAAATCCAGGCCTGTATGTAACTGACTATTTAACTATGTAACCCCGGGCAGGTGCATATTTCTGCTGATAGGAGCACCAGCCCAGGGTTTCAGGTAGGTAGATATTTTCAACTGCCGATGAGCCCTTATGTAATACCTCCTCAGGGTATCCTCTCTACTTGAAGCGTTGCAAAATCTCCCCAATTCTTTCATTGTATTTATCTGTGCTGGATACCATTCATTTTACCCTTGAAAATTGTGTGTATGGAAAGGAACATTTCAGGGAATATGGGTGGAAGCTATCAAAATGCAAAAGACTGTTCTTGTAGGTACCTTTTCTAAAGAGGTCAGTTTCTAATTTCAAACCATTCCTGATAATGTTATAATGTTGACATCAAGGAAACTGATACAGTTTGCTTCAAATGTATGTGTGAATTTAATTGAAGTGTCCATGTTGTTCAGAAAATTTATGAAAGATGTCAATGTTTCAGGGGTACATTCCCATATCATGAGTAGATCGTCAATGTAGCGTACATACAGTCAACAATGTGTATTGTAAAAAGAATATGTGTATACGTTATGTGTTTCCAAGTATGCCATAAAGAGATTGGCATAACTTGGCGCTACATTACTTCCCATGGCAGTGCCCTGTTAGTTAATAGCAGGAATCCCCAAAGAGAAAATAGTTTTGGTGTAAAATGATCTCCAAGAGATCAATAATAAATGTTTTTTGAGGTACAGTATAATCAGTATTTTTTAAGGAATGTGACAGCTGTGAGTCCTGAACAATGTTTAATGGAAGTATAGAGACTAGAGATGTCCAGACTGACTAGGAGAATGTCATCTGTTGGTAGTAGAAATGACTCCAAAATTATAAGAAGGTGATTAGTATCCTTCACATAGGAAGCGGTATTTTGTACAAAAGGTTGTAAAATTCTATGGCTATTGGCCTAGTATGGCTACAGAATCCGTCCCTGCTACTATCGGACGTCTAGGGGGGTTCTCCAAATTCTTGTGAATTTTTGGGAGGGTGTACAATACAGGGGTCACAGGGTTAAGAAATTCCTTCAGTTGGTCATCAATTACTCCCATGTCTCCTGCCTGATAAACTCTAGTCATTATACATTGTTGTATGAACATCAATGGGTTAACAGGAATTTTCTTATAGACCTTATCATCTGCTAATTCCACTCAATAATGGAGTGCTCCTACCACAGGTGATTGGATCCCTTCTCGGGTTAGGTGCTTAATCTGTGTATGATCCAACCTGCCACTGGTCAGATGATCCATATACTTGTCCAATATACTGTAGCACACTGAGGTTGAGTGTTGCAAAAGTGATTTATTGGCTCCAATTGAGCAGACAAACAGGTGGCCACTTATCATCTGCTAATTGACCAAAAATTTCTGACAGATAGGAATCCCTGTCCATAACCACCAAAGCGCCCCCCTTATCTGCATTCCCTGTGTGCCTAGTAATTAAAATGGCTCTTTAAACGGAGATTACAGTAAAATCTCTGTAAATCTATGTCAAGAGAAAATTTGTCACAGGCACTGGTAGGAGAGTAAGACAGGCCCTTTTGTAGTACAGATATTTGTTCAAAAGATAGTACAGTTTTAGAAATATTGTATACTATTATTTTTTTATTAACATGTATTTCTATAGTGCCAACTTATTTCGTAGTGCTGTAAAGTGAATGTGATTATACAGCGAATCACATGAATGACATACATAGAACATAAGGAGTTACATACATCACAATAAATATGGAGTTAAATACATCACCATAAATACCGGTACAGGAGGTGAGGAATGCCCTGTACAGAAAAAGCTTACAATCTAAAGGGAAGGGAATGATACACAAGGTGTGGGAGTGGGCAAGATCAGAGTAAAATGGGTGAGAGATGTAGTACTGTAAGCAGTATTGCATTGGGTAGTTAAGAGTGGGTTTTAAGAGATTTCTTGAAAGCTGAAAGATTGGGAGAAAGTCGGACAGACCGTGGGAAAGAATTCCAGAAGAGGGGTGCAGCCCTTGCAAATTCTTGAATGCGAGCATGTGAGGATGTAATGAGAGAAGAGTTGAGTAGCATGTCAGTAGAGGAGCGTAGTAAGCGGTTGGGTGAGTATATGGAGATTAATTCAGAGATACTAACATTTCTTGTACACATCCCGTGCCCTCCTGTTGGGTTGTTGTCTCCTCTCCGACTCAGGGTGTCTGTACCTATTGGAACATACATAGAAGTGTCTCAGGTAAAGTGCTCAATTTCTGACCAAGTTTAAGATAATTTCTTTATGTTGTTATATAATGACACAATTGTTGCACAATGTAACTACTATCGGTTCAATCTTGATGTTACGGATACTTTTTTTGATACTATACTTCACAATAGTGGTTTTAGCAGTTTCTGGACTTTGAAGACCTAATTGGATTATTGTTAGAAACATGGACACTTTGTATTCTGACCCTGGGGGTGGGGTGAAAGGTGGGGCTCTGCCTCTCTTTCACTTTAAATGTTTGTCACATGTAATGCACCAGTAGGTTTGACAAAGGGCCCAGTGGAGGCCCGAAACGTTACCTCTTTGTTTGTGAGCTGAATAAATACTGAACACAGATTCAACACATTGGTTGTGCCACTGATTTTTGCTCTGCAGTATACAATTTTTGGGCTTTGGGCAGCATTGGGCCCTGTATCTGATGGCACCTGACACCAACCCGGTGTTATAGACCTGTAGCAGCACTCCATCTTAGAAACAAATAGACAGGTAGAGCACTGTCGGCAAGCCGCCTTCCCCCTGAGTGTATGAGCATTTGTGTTGGCATGTGTGCATGCACGCTGGTGCCCTCTAGTGTGTAATTTGGTCTCTTTAGTAATTCCTGCCAGGAGAGGGAGGAGTTCCAATTGGGCCAAGGGGAGGGAGGCAGGAGTTTCATGCTGCCAGCCTCTTCAGGAACTAGGGGCAACTAGGCAGAAGAGGTACAAGCTTGACACCCCTTTACCTTTGCACCTTAGGCATGTGCCTCTTCTGCCCACCCCTAGTTCTGGCGCTGGACCTAGCTGTACCTACAGTATGTTTACCACACATTTGAGGAGAGCAGACTGGACTCATATGACAGGGCATATCTCTTTAAGAAACCTTACATGTAAGTACAGGTTTGGAACCTGTTATCCAAAGAATGCTCTGGACATGTATTTTTCTGGATCTGTAATTTGAATCTCCATACCTCCAATAAGGATTAATTAGATCTTAGTTAGGATCAAGTACAAGGCATTGTTTTATTATTTCAGTGAAAAAAATTTGATTTGATTAAAATGGAATCTATGGGAGATGGCCTTGCCATAATTCAGAGCCTATATATGTTTAAACCTACAATATATCCTCATACATAGATTAAGGGGGAAAGTATGGACTGAGTTTTATTCATTTTTAAAAGAGAAAAAAACATGCTCACATTTTACATAGCATGAAGCAAAGTAAGTGAACAAATAAAATGAAAAAAAAATGAAAAAATTTTTCCTGTATTCATGTATGATTGCACTATAATTTTGATTGCTAATCAGTTTTTTATGGACTATAATAATTAAAATAAATTCAATGCAGAGGTACTTGTTCTTCAGACTGCAGTTAATATCCTTCTATATTATTTTGTGTCAATTGTTTGAGTAATCTCTGCAATTTCTCCCAAAAAGGTGGCAACAGTAGTCAGGACCATAACAGAAGAAGGGTGGCTCCTGGGGCATTACACACCTGTAACATGTGTTGGGGACCTTTTATCCAGAACACTTTAGACATGGAGGTTTCCAGATTAGGGGTCTTTCCATAGGATTGTTTTGCCTCCAATAGGGATTAATTATATCTTGGTTAGGATCAAGTAAAATATGCTGCTTTATTGTTACAAACAAATTGGAACTTTTTTTTTTTTAAAAATGTGAATTATTTGATTAAAATTGAGATGGCCTTCCTGTAATTATGAGCTTTCTGGATAATGGGTTTCCAAATATTCTGTACTTTATATTGAACAGTTCAAGCCAGCTTCTTCTTGAGAATATTTTGTTTTTACACATGATAAATATCAAAAATATCATAAAGCATAAAAAGATAAGTTCTTCATTCAGGAGTATTTGTACCAGTTGAACTACATAATTAACATTTTATTATATGCATTGTTTAGTGACATGTGTTGTACTTGAGCTTACAAGGGTTTGTTGTGAATGTGAAGTGTGAAGGCATGCTCTGGCACACATAAAGCATGCATTCACACTCACCTATTTTTCTTTTATTCAGTGTTTATTCTACTGCTTTCACCTTTTCTTTTAACTGTTCTATGGTCCTTTCAGTTTTTCTTTTCTCTTTACCAATTGCTTTTTAAATATGTACTTCTTTCCTTTCTTTTACTGCCCATTCTGACTTATTACTTGCTTCCATATTTTTTAACATTATTGATGTACATAATTAACTATATTTCTTCCCAGGGGCATTCCTGGGCCCTTGGATCCCTGAGGCGGCCTTTTAGATGCTGCCACACCTACCACTCTATACTTACCGTTCTTAGTTTGGAGTGGGGTGAGGAGGGGTCACATCAGTAATGCAAAGAGTGCAATTGCAGTCACGTCTTGTACAGGAGCGTAAAAATCTGGTTTGTGAATTCATCCAGTATGGGGTTTGAGCATGAGTACGCTTAGCTTGTAAGGATGCAATTAAGTTAAAAGTAGAGTATATACCCACTAACAAGAGAATCAGGCTCAGACATCTCCTGTATTTTCTCCCTTTTCAAAAAGTCACGCAAACAGTTTTTGAAGATGCATCTGCAACAACTTCAGAAAGAGGATTTTACAACTTTACACCTCTCTCTGTAAAAAAACCTACAAAAAACTTACAAAAAGTTTTCAAAAAACTTTTACATATTAAAATGGAAAAATTTGCAATGCTGCTTAAGAAAATTCATATTCCCAATAAGAATCTCAATCAAATATATTAATATTAAATTGTGTGTACTGCTATTTAGTGTTATTAATATTGTCAGAGATGCATGATTAAAGCATATTAACATGCACAAAAAAATATTTTTAATCCATATGTAACCTTTGCATGATGAGGGTTAAAAACATTAGGAAATGCATAATAATGACTAAGAGACAGTCCAGTACCACAAAGTATTTCACTTGGGATCTAGATGAATTCTTGGGGGCTGATATATAAAATATTAATTATATATGGCAGTATTTACAGACCCACTTATATTTTGTGAATATAGTAAAGTATTAAAGTGTTTCTTTTAATTCTAATATTTAATACAATAGCAGTGTATTATTATTAAGTAATAATAATCATATGTTTTTCTAAAACATCATATATGTTATTAAAAGTATAGCTAGGCTTAATAGTATGTTTAATTTTTTGAGAGATTATGAATTAGCAAATGTTGAACTGTGTATATAAAAAAAGAGAGAGGACAGTTCTACACTACTATTAATTGCCTGATTTTTGTTATCTTTTCTTTCTATACTGCAGACATATTATGCAGTGCTTTACAGAAATTATACATTATTCACATCAGTTCCTGCCCCAGTGGTGTTTATATTCTAAGATCCCTCTCACACACATATACTGTACAACACACACTATGTTCAATTTCCTGAGGAACCAATTAACCTGCTTACATGTTTTTGAGTGTCAGAGGAGATCGGACTACCCTAAGGAAACTGACAGGCAAGCACAGGGAAAACAAGCAAACACCTTGGAGACAGTAAGGGTCATTTATGAATGCAGCTGCGGTGCAGTAGCACTAAAATGGATGCAATTGTGCATATTAACAGTATTCCTTAAAGGTGATTGCATCCAAATATACTCCTTGCTCTTTTTATAGTTGTGCCAAGCACCATTAAGTTTGTCCTTTCACTTCTGCTGAATTGTGTGTAAAAGCACTTATTAACGCAAGGGAACTATGAATCTACCACTACCTTACAAGTAGGTATTGGCTCAGTAGGGAACTTTATTGACACAAGTTTTAACATGTTAGAACAGACAAATTCAACCTGTTACTGTATAGTGATGAAGACACAGACATAAAATAGATTCTTTGAATTACCACATTTCTGATTTCAAATGTATAGAACTGCCACTCCTGACCCTTAGGGCCCTCAGGGGTCTCTCCTACCATAGGATTTCATTCATCTTTGAAGAAAAGTTGGAGTGTGCAAAGCTAACCCTTTAACACCGAGGTAGGGACACTTGAGTCCAAAAGGTCGTTCCAGTGGCCAAATTTGGATATATTTTAGCATCTGTCCTCTTTTCTCCAGTATAGACCATTCTAGGGTTGCTAAGCCTCTATAGCTTTTTTCCACTCCTGGAATGAGGGTGATGTTAGATCTTTTCCAATAATGAAAACAGGACAGTTTAATCTAATAAGATTAAGACGGAACTGCAATACAGATGACGAGTTCCTAGCCCAGTCCTGTAGGTTGCGGGATCAGTTCCGAGAGAGAGGATACTCCCAAGACACATTGGACATTGCATTTAATAAAGCTTTAAAAAAAAATAGAATTATATTACTAAAGGATAATAAACCCAAAAAAAAGCAGGAAGGACAAGGGAAACCATATTTTATTACCACATACAGTTTACAATACAGGAAAATAAAACAAATAATTAAGAGACATTCACCAATACTATATAATGATGAAAAATCAAAAGGGATTCTAAAAAATGGATGTGAATTTGTGAGCAGAAGAGCACCAACTCTGGCAAGAACATTAGCACCAAGCAAATTTAAAGCAAATAAAAAACAGAAAAATTGGCTCCCAATAAAAGGAACATATCGCTGTGGAGCATCCCGTTGTGTTACATGCACTCGGGTACACATGTCGAAAACATTTAGGAGTACTAGAACGAAAAAAGAATATGAAATAGATACATTCATTAACTGCAACACAAAATATGTAGTGTATTTATTAACATGTAGGAAGTGCGAGGTACAATATGTGGGAAGTACAGCACGCCCACTAAAAAACAGAATGCGAGAACATATTTACCAAATCACCTCCAAAAGTCAAACAACTACAGTATCAAAACATTTTCTAGAATGTAATGGTGGGGATCCATCATTTCAGTGCATTCAGGGCATAGAAAGCATTCAAACATCAAGTAGAGGAGGTGATAAATTAAGAAGATTGTTGCAAACTGAGGTAAAATGGATTTTTTATTTAGACACTAGAGAGCCCAACGGGTTAAATGTGAGGTGGGATGTTAATTGTTTTATTTAAGATACAAAACAATATTTACAAATAGAGATCGGCATCTCTGGCCTCCACTTCTTCCCTTTTATATGTATACTTGCACTTTATTTGTTTTATATTAAAATTCACATAAATATATTAAAATGTACAAACAAGGCCAGATACAGATTAGATAATAATTGTAAATGAATGCAAAAAAAGAAATGTGGGTTATCATATGAAATAGCCAGATACTTTGTTGCAAACGAAAATATAAAGTAACAAATAAAAAGTAACAAATTTGTGCAAATAGATTAAACTAAAAAGGAAATAATGTAACATTGATAGTGTTGTTATAAACCGATTGAAGTATGAGAACATGCAATGCATTTTACGGAACCAATACAAATGAACTGAATTGTAATGAAACGAAAATTCCACTAGAGTGAAAGTAGAAAGGGTTAACCAGTGTGAGTTAACAAAAAACGTCAAGAATGACGTAGGATTTGACCGCCTTTTAAAAATGGTGATGGTAGCGAAATTGTTTGTACCTATGATTACGTGTGGCAACACACGAAACGCGTTAGGTGTTATGTGTGTGGAATAAAGTCTTTTTTAAGCATACCTTTGTCCGGTGGATCCTTGGAAGTGCATGCCAAAGGTGGAAGTGATACGGCGTGTTCTCCCCAGGCTACGGGTTCGGGGCATGGCACCCGGGCCACGGACAAGGAGGGGTGAGTGCCGTGGAAACTATTCTCAATATTGAAAGTTTATGTGGAGGGTTCGGGGCAAGGGCACCCGAACCACAGTGTTCTCCTGGTGAGCATTCAGTGGGAACGGAGCTTAATCGATGTTTTAAGAATTTAATAAATCGCACCAGGAGGAGAGAAAAAAACATTTTGAGCTAGGAGCACGTGTATATTGTTTGTTTAATGTGTAAAATATAAAATGTTTTTAATATAGTTAGTTAGGCAGAAATGTAATGTATAATGGCTGGAGTGTCTGTAAGTCTAACCTAACAGAACAGAACACTACTTCTTGCTTTTCAGCTCTCTTGGTTTACACTGACTTGTTTCCCTGGTTACCAGGCAGTAACCAATCAGTGACTTGAGGGAGGGCCATATTGGTCATAACTGTTGCTTTTGAATCTGAGCAGAATGCTGAGGATCAATTGCAAACTCACTGAACAGTTATGTCCCATGTGGCCCCCCTTCAAGTCATTGACTTAGAGAGCTGAAAAGCAGGATGTTTTGTTGTATTCTGTTATGTTAGACATCCACTCACTCCAGCCTTCATACATTACATTTTTGACTAACTATATTAGAAACATTTTATATTTTGCACAGCCTATCTATTTAACCAGTTTTTATTTTTACCTGAACTGTTCCTTTAAGTGTAATTTAGGTAAAATATGTTAAATATTCTGCAGCCTTGTGCCTTTATATGGTCACAGAATCCTCCAGTGACTTCTAATATTGCTATTGTTTATAGTAGGGGGCAAATTTTCCCTTATAAAACACAAGTAATGTGTTTACTAAGGGTCAAATTTAAGGGTTAAAAAAAACCTTCAAATTCGACCATGGGAATTGTTGGGGAATGAAAATCCTTTGAAATCGAAGGATTTTACCGCAATTCGATTGTTCAAACGATCGAATAGAAAAAATTTGATTGATCGATAAAATCGTTCTAATCGAACAATTTGAACGATTTTAACCATTCATTCGAATTTATTTATTCGATCAAAAATAAAGAAAAACAAATCGGTAGGTTGAAACTGGCGAACTAGGCAGTCGAATAAAAATTTAAAGGGGAAGTTATTCGACTGTCGAATAGTTGAAAATTCTAATTGATTTTTATTCGAATCATTCGATTTGATCGAATTTTCAAAATTCACTGGTTGAAGTCTTCAAAAACATTTCAAAAATTAAAATTCGAATCTTTTTGAAAATTCTATTGAATTTCGAATACTTCATGTGAATTTAGTAAATCTGCCCCTCAGAGTTCCCTGTATAACTATACATGTATATAGGTTTACTGCTGTTTCTATAGTTTTCAGGCACTAGGATGCAAAACTGCTTTCAGTTTGAACACCAGCCAACCATCCATCTGTTTACGTGACTGAGAAGTACAGCTGCTCTATAGTGTATGGTGATGTCAGGGAGGTGTTTCCATGCCTATTACCGCCCATAAATTCAAGGCCCCTCCACTCAGACAGCAGGTTAAGCTGATAAGGCAGTCAATGTCACATTTGTGTGTTAAGATTTACTCACTTTTCAAAAACAACAATCACTTTGCTGGATACCTCCAAAGGAAGTTTTTAAGAGGGAGAGAAATAAACAGAAAAAATAATTCTCTGATAGTGTAGTATTTTCAAAACTTATAGTGTCCTCTAAATAGGATTGCTGATCAGAAGCAGCTCGGTCAAACAAGATAAAGGAGGAGATTCATCAAAGAGTGAAGGGAAGAGTGAAGTTCCGCCACTAGAGGGAAATTACACAGCTCTCAATTCATTTCTATGGGATTTTGAAAGGTGTATTCATCAAAAGGTGAACTTTCACTTCACCCATTGATGAATACGCCTTTCAAAATCCCATAGAAATGAATTGAGAGCTGTGTAATTTCCCTCTAGTGGCGGAACTTCACTTTTTGATGAATCTCCCCCATAGAGTGGTCCGTTTTGCATTTGCTCGAGCGGACAGATTGCCAGTCCGGGCCTATCACTCTGTAAGAGTAACAGGAGTGCCTTGGGTTTGTGGGGCTCTTTGACCAGGATTGCTGACCAGGTTGTGTCTGGGCTGTCCTCCACCGCAGCCCAAACCTGGTATTGTGGGGGAAATGTCGTGGTGTATCATAGGTGGGATATGCGTAAACTGGGCTGCAAAGAAGTATAGGCTTGAGGAACCCCATATAAACTTGCTGACCAGGCTGAACACCGAGGCAAGTATATTCTTTCGAATAAAGACAGGGGAGTGCCAAAGTGTATATAGCAACTTGGGCAGTATAAATATTTAAATCAGCTGCACTCCACAAGAAGTACATAGATAGTTGAGGGATTGATGTAGCTGGCTGACCCAGATGGCTTCATTGTAAAGTCTCAAAAGCTGTGGCACCATATTCTTAGAATTTCATTTCTAAAGTTCTATTGGTAGCCTGCTCCATTGCCCAGATGAAGTGAGTCTATGGCTTCCTGAATTTCTAGCTCTGTGAAGTCTGAGTCAAGGTACACCCTAAACTCTTGACTTAGTGTTGGGCGTGTTACTGAGTTCAGGAAGACGGTAATTTCACCTTCTGGGACCACTAGTTTGCTAGTGTAGAGGTCTGCATAGAATGCTATCTGCATATTCCTAACATTATCTGGCTAAGTGTATAGGGCTCCCTTTCTTTCGGGGCCTGTATGGGGTGGTGTGTTTTGCACTTTGGCTAGGTATGCCCTGCCTTTTCCACATGCTCATACAACCTAACCTTGCTAAAATAGTGATAGTCCAAAGCTTTTGTCTTTATACTTTGTGAGTGATCTATCCTGCGCTTCCTGTAGTTGCTTGAGATTTTCCGGGGTGGGCAGGCTCGGACTGGCAATCTGTGGATTCTGGCAAAGCCAGAGGGGCTGCTATAATGTGCCATAGAATTTCAGTATTTAGTGGGCTGGTGGGGGCTGTTTGGGCCTCTGTTTGGGTTGATTGGGAATCTGTTTACCTGAAATGAGAAGGGCCTATTTTGACTCTTAGTCCAGGCCTGGGGGTGGGGTTGTAGTTGCCAGTGTATCCAGCTTAGTTACCTGGTCCTCTAGGCCTTGAGTTACTAACTGTGACTGCTTCTTGTACTCTGCTATTTCTGACGCGAGGGAATTTTTTTTTTTTTTTTTTTTAATTATCAGAAATATTTAACCATACTCTGGGCCTTTCTGGTTTATGCAGAGTAGGACCTTGAGCTTTACTGGGGAGAAATACCTCTGGGAAGGTAGCATGTACACAATCCTTATGGGACCGAGGCTGCATTAATAAAGGCCATATCTATTCTTGACAGGGTTTGATGGGAGGCTGTATAGCAGGAGAAGAGCCTAATTTTGGGATTGGCGGTCCACCATGCATCTATCATTGCTAGAGACTGGACTATTTTAATGAGTCTTGTGGACTTTGGGGGGGGGGGACGAGTGTTGGTAGGGTATTTTCAGACCCTGTATATATGCATGGGGACATAATCTAATTGAAATCTCCTACAGCTATTAAAATAGTAAGTGGGTAATGGGTTAACTGCATACCTCCCAACTGTCACGTTTTGGGACAGTCCCGCATATGTACTAAAATTACCTGACTTTCTATTTGATCTTCTGCCCTGAACAGCCAGAAAAATTACAAAGTCTCTAACTTAATTGGCTTTTGGCAGAGAGCCCAGAATAGATAGATCCTTTTGTAATAGTTCTGTCTCTTGGTAGAACTAAGACTCACATCTTAGGCAATTCACCTTCTTTAGCAAAACTGTAATAACACATAAAACAACAGAAATGTGTTCAGACTTTCATAGTCTGGCAAATTTTGGAAAATGGCCATGATAATTAGGTTGTGTGGCCACAAAATAGTCGTGGTAAAATAAATGTGCTGCTCGGCAAATCATTTTGTCCCTCTTTCTGTTTCCAAGATGTTGGGAGGTATGTAACTGATCTCTGCTAGTCTCTGCAGGACCTCAGTCTCAAAGGGTTGGGGGATTTATATATTAGCTAGCAGGATTTCACAGGAATAAAGATAGATAGATAAAGCCATGGCTAAACAAATACCTAGCCTTTGGATCTGATTTTAGACTTTCACAGATTTCCCAATTAATATGAATACCCCAGATGAATGTGTTGAGTATTCTGTATGATAGGCCTCCTACAGATTTCAAGCTTGTTTATGCCTGGTGCTTTGCATGGAGTCGGCAAAGCTGGGGGGGTGTTTGACACATACCTGCTCTGTCGCCTACCCCATGTCCCATCCCATCTCTCCCCCCATGTATTTGTGATTCTGATTTCATGCTTCCGCGCATGCGTGCACGGAAAGTAACGCATGCTGATGCAAGCCTGCTTGCAAACGTACAATTTTGTGCATTCATGTGCTCCGCCTGCGCAGGGCCAGCCAGGTTTCCTAGGGCACCTGCCCAATTTGGCACAGCTCTGATCAGCAGCCTGTGCTCCAAAAAGGATTTGTAGCTCTCCCCTAGGCTCTGAGTTTGCCTATGTGAAGGGACTGCAGCTGGATAGGGGATCATAGTTACATAGTTAAATTGGGTTGAAAAAAGACAAAGTCCATCAAGTTCAACCCCTCCAAATTAAAACAGACAACATACACACACACCCCTCCACTCTTCCACACAAACCATATATGCCCATTAGCTATTCTAACTGTAGAGTTTAGTATCAAAATAGTCTTTGATATTATGTCTGTCCAAAAAATCATCCAAGCCCTTTTAAAAGCATCAACAGAATCAACCATCCCAACATCACCCGGCAGTGCATTCCTCAACCTTACTGTCCTCACTGAGAAGAACCACCTACGCTGCTTCAAATGAGCAAAAAGAGAAAAGTTCTTTTCTTCTAGTCTGAAGGGGTGGCCTCTGGTGCGATGATCCTCTTTATGGGTAAAAAGGTCCCCTGATATTTGTCTTTAATGTCTTCTAATTTATTTGTAAAGTGTAATCATAACCCCTTGCAAGTGCCTTTTTTCCAGAGAAAACAACCCCAACCTGGACAGTCTACCCTCATAATTTAAGTCTTCCATCCCTCTAACCTCTTAAGGACTGGAGCCCAAAACTGCACTGCATACTCCAGATGTGGTCTTACTAGGGATCAGGCTTACAATATTTCTCCCTGATCATAACACTGTATGGGATCCGGACCACACCAGGCATTTAATCCTAGAGGTGTACCTTAAACCACCCTAGATGCTTCCATATGGTGTCACATTGTACAATCTTTGCTTGAACTGTCCTGGCATTCTAACAATTTGTCTGCAATAGTCTCTGTGAGTTTACCCTGTGGATCATTTGTCTTGGACAAATAACCTTGTTCTGTTTTGCTGCTGCAAGATCCTCCTATTCATACTTTTATGCACAGTAGCATCTGGGAGTAGTGATGGGCAAATTTATTCACTAGCCATAAATTCACGACTGCAAAATTTGCTGGCAACAATTAGGATGCTGGCATCAAAATTTGTTGATGCCGGCGACAAATAGGAGGTCGATAATAATTTACCGCACGCCCATTGACCAATGCAGTAGACGTGATAAATTGTTGTCGGGGTCAACATATTTTTTTAAATCCCAGGACAAATTCGCCCTTCACTGTATGGTAGTTCCAATACACCCATCCTTCATTTCTTCCACTTAATGAAGTTTCTTCCTTTAGAGACTTGCAGCAACCAGTTAGCAGATACTATATACTGGTCTCCTGTGTATAAGCAAACATCTCATCGCTATAGCACTAACGGAACTAGGTGGAGACGGGCCCTGGTGCGTTCGTGCGGCCGCGCCACCCCCACCCTAATCCGTGTGTTTGACGCGCCCTGCAGCCGATTCCAGCCGGCTGCAGCGGCGTGAGACTGCTGGGGGGGCCCTGCGGGGGTTCGGGCCCTGGCCCAGTTGCACCCCCTGCTCCCCCGGTAGTTACGCCCCTGCGCTATAGGTTACTGCTCCTTGGCAAATTTAGTGCCTTTTATTATATATAGGGGTAAGTTTCCTATCACACACAGCAGAGTTAATTTCATTAGAAGAGAATTATATTTTTTGAGTACCTGCATTACCCATAGGAAACATACAGATGCTTAGATACACACATAGCGCTTTCAAACTGGCACTATTTCACAAGTGTTTTATAGCCAGACTAACCAGGACATATTGTAAAAAAATTGCATTGCATCTCAGTTCTTTTTTTGCAGTAATTCATATTTCCTTTCTGCAATGCAGATCATGGTCATTATTTAGGTAGGTTCAAAAACGTTAAACATTTTACTATACACTGCCAGAATAAGTAAGTGGTATCATCCAGAAGACAGCATTAAATTGTATAAGAAAGTGGGAAATAAAAATAACTTATAAGAGAGAAAGAGAGAATAAAAGATTGAGAGAGAAATAAAATGGAGAGTGAGATACCACTCTGTGTTTTATGAGAATCAAGGCAATAAATTAATTAATCATCATTTTATGCCTCATCAAACACTTTCCAGGTTCCTCCATGGGAGTTATACAAATTAGCCACTGAAAAGGCAGTAATTTTAGTTTAGCTAGGTAAATGCTTTTTGATTGCCTTCTTCAACAATGCTTCCCTTGACAAGCTAATAAATCAGCCCTTTCTGTCTCTGAAACTTAGCAAGTGCCAACAATAAAGTGCACGTCGTTTTAAGCCTTGATTGTAGCTGCAAAAAAAGGATTAAAGAGATGGTTCAAGCGATTATAGTCTTGTCAAATTAATGCACAGCAAAGTTTTGCCTTGCTTTGGACAACAATAGTAAATGAATGTAAAATAAGTAATACCGAAAATTCTGTTCCACTTCTCTAAAAGCAGCTACAATCAAATCAGGTTCGAGTATGACCTTATGTATAGAGATTCCCAACTTAATTTCATACTCTTCTTGTATGTTAGAGGAAGGGTGGTAGTTATAATACAATTGTTACACAGCTGTATCTTGAAATATATTCTTTGCAACCCATTCAGACAGCTGGGGAGTAGTTACATAAATCTAGAGGATGCCACTGTCAAGAGAAGCAGATTGCCATATAAATTGTCAATAATGACTGTATTTAATCCATGAGCAATTGATTCTTTGGCTGATTCGGTTATTAGGAGCATAGGGTCAGCTTGGTGGGCGGTTGTGTTCATAAGATCCCTCTCTATCTGATCGTATAGTCTCATTACCAACTTTTTTCTAGCTGGCTCTAAATCATTTTGCTAATAGGCAATGAAATGCTAACAACAGATACTGACCTTATACATTGTACTACTATTTTTGGTACAAATTACTTTTAGCTAAAAAGCCAAAATCATTTGTCTTTTAATGAGATTTGTAATAAATATTATATATTGTGATCAGGATGGGACATCTCTACTACCGGTCCCTACTGGGATTCCCGACCAAACACAAAACTACAACTCCACAGAGTCAGAGTACCTTTACAATGTCCTTTTTCCTTTGGTAAAAATAAACAGCTGCTCCAAATGTCTACACTCAGATCCTAAGTCTCAGCCCTCTCAGCATGTAGCTCAATCTTACTCTGAAAGAGTAGGGGAGTTTTTCTGTAATTTGGATCTCTATACTATGTCTACTAAATAATAATTTAAACATTAAATATACCCAATAGGATGGGTTGGCCTCTAATAATGCTTAATTATATCTTAGTTAGGATAAAGTATAATGTACTGTTGTAATACTACAGAGAAAATGTTGTTACTTTAAATATTTTTAAATTATTAAAATGGAGTCTATGGGAGATGATCTGCCCATAATTTGGAACTTTCTGGATTCTTTATCCTTTGCACTAAATATTAAGGTGCATTTAAAACCATTAAACCCACAATGACAACATTCATTACGCATGACTAAGAGGGTAAATCTGTGTTAATTTTTTGAGCAATAATTATAGGAGCATTTTTCAGTCACTATGCCCCCAGCAACAGTTGGCATTACATTCAACTGAATGGGGCAAATTCACTAACGTGCAAATATACGCCAGAGCATTCACCATACCACTATGCTAATTCACTAAAATGCAAAATGGAGTCTAAGCTGCCTAATGCTGTCGAGTTTTTCTAGCACTACTTCTGCTGGTCGAGCATTTCACTAGTGCTCTTGCTCTTAGGTTAATTTGAATAGGGACGGTAACTAAAAATCTTATGGATTTATTTGTACTGTTAGTGCAAAGGATTGAAGTGGCCACGTTTTCAAACCAATGAATCACAACAAAGACAGAAGAGATCCTCTAATGCCCTATACATGATCCACCATTAAACAAATGTGGCATGACCCTCAAATTACTTTTAATATAAATCTTAAATAGTTCAGATATTTGAAGGCAAGTCCTCCTACCAACATACAGGATATGATGTCACTGACATAAGATTGAGGAAGATGCAGCTTTGTTTAATCAATTCGCCTGATCTGAGGTTCAAAAATTCACCTGGCGATAGAATGCAAATGAAAACTAGAGAAGGCCTCGTTCACTAGTAAATTGTCCTCTGTACTTGTAAGTGAATTGGCAATGTTCCTGCAAATGGGATTTTTGGTGAATTAACACTAGCGTTGGCCACTTCCTTTAGTGAATCTTCCCCAATGATGGAAACATGTTCATTGAACCTTATGTGGTAGTCAGTGGAAGACTAATTTAGCATGCAATAGCCTTTTTACTAAAGGCATAGGGGGAAATTCACTAAGCTGCAAAGATTCACTAGTGTTGCCTTCGACAACGTTCACCGCACTTCGCCAGGCGAATTTTCACCAGCGCTATGCAAATTCACTTAAGTGCGAAGTTACGCTAAGGTCGGCAAACGGTAGCGTAGTTGCGCTGGTGTTACTTCGCCAGGCAAAGCGCATTTACACTAGCAATGACTAATTTGCATACAGCGCGAATTTCAAAGTCTAATGGAAGTATATGTTACAGCCACTACATTGCACTACACAAGCCAAGGAAACCTTAAATAAAAAAATAAATAAGTTGTCATATTGCCCTAAACATGTGCCCCCTGTATAGTTGAGTTGCCATATGTTAGGAAATATAGGGGGGAAGGAGGGTAACCCCCCAAAAAAATTCACTCTTTTTCAGACTATCACCCTAGAAAGGTAAAACACACCAGTGTTTTTGTGGGACTTAGTTTTCTCAAACTCCTATCTATTGTATTGAACTTTGACAGGTCTGACCTGGTGAAGTAACGTCTAGTGTAAGTGGTAACGTTCAGTAAAATGGTCATCTTGGTGAATTTGCGTAATTACGATCCTTCGCCTGGCATAAGGGTGCGAAGTTGCACTCGTTTATCTACTTCGAGTCGGTGTAAGTGAATTTGTGAAGTTACGATTTGATGTCACACTGGCAAATTAGCGCTAGTGTTAGATGCTTCACGCTTTAGTGAATTTCCCCCATAAAGTGAGAGGCCTTAATGTGGCATGTGATAATTTAATATACACAGCCTAAAACTACTTATATCTGCCTTTCACCTATAGGAAAAGGATCTTAACAGAAGTGTATCTTCATTATCTCAGACTTTTCATAGAAGATTTCATAGTCACAATAAGTCCTGGTAACATAGGTTGAAAAAAGACACTCTACATGAAAGTAGGGATGGCGCGAAC
>CM044437.1:31197187-31234041 GCA_024363595.1 Xenopus borealis | reverse complement strand
CTTCCGGCGAGCGCGAACAGCCGATGTTCGCCGGCGAACAGTTCGCGCCATCCCTATTTATTTGTGTTATAAATTAAGCAACGTTTCGAGCTTATCCAGCTCTTTATCAAGCTTATTGTGGAGAGATATATGATCATGAGATGCATTGCAAAATTGCTAATGATAACCTTTATTATTATTGAAAATTACAGCTGACATTAATCATTATACTCTATGATTAGAGTTTTATGTTGTCATTCTGTAGGAAAGTTAAACTAAATTTGTAAGAATAAACAAATATCTGCCTTTCTTATATTGGATCAGATGGCTTTATGGGTTAAACTATATGTACACATATTTCTGACTGTGTGTACAGACATACAAATATTTTTCAAATATAAAGGATTAAATCCAGTTAAGAAAAAAAAACCTCTTTACTGCAGGACAGTACAGACCAAAATTACACAATTCTTTTAATTTAAACATACACACAAAATATCTATTCGAATTTTGCACTATACTGCATTCAAGATACAATGTGTGTCTGTGTTAAGCCTGCAAACAAGGAGAAAGGTACAGCTGGTTAGATTTTTTAGTTTACATAATTAATTAAGAGCCTCAGTCTTAGGTTATGATGATTTAATAAGAGGACCTTTTATTCCCAGGGAGGTTTTTCTTGAATACAGATACAGACTCCTCTCCACATCGTCTGGTCCCAAGGCAAGCAAGATTAAGGCCTTTTCTCTCCTTCTCAGACAGAGGCTAAAATATGCCAGAAGATTATATCTGGGCCAACACAACGCCTAAATTAAAAACTGCCACTTGTTTTGCAACGAAGAGTCTTACTCCGTTATTGATGTATTTGTGGCAGTTTTTTTTTCTTGGCTCTTAGAAAAAGCATAATGGGGGCTCTATAGAATTAACATAATGCTCACTTGGAAAAACAGACAGTTCTCTTTTTAGAAACACTTGTTCCACTGCCAGCCCAGATGTCCTTTCTAATAATCTGAGCAGGTCATATAGAAAAGAAAAAGAAAGGGGAGGTGGGTGAGGATTAAGAGGTGGGAGAGAGAAATAAAGACTAAGGACAAAACAGGCTGGTCTAATACTTGATTTAAGTGGCTTATTTAGACTACAATAAATCTGACTTCTGTAACTGAGAAATAACAATAATTAACAAAGCATGGCCTTGTCAACAGAAAAACGAAAGCAAAGACCCTTTCAGAGCATAAGGTAGAGCTCATGAAGCAAATCATTTATTTGTATGTGATATCTTTCTTTTCTTAACTTAGTTAGTAAATTAAACTATTTGCATGGCCTATTACATATTACTTTACATTAAATTTGTATGTTTGCTTATACAACAGCTTTAGTGAACCATACCTTTCCCAGTCATGGATACCAACATGTTTCCATGCAATTTTTCTCTTTGGTGAAAAAATTGTTAGAGATGAACTCATTTGATAAATATGTTGAATGTAAATGGATAATAGGCATGCTTGATTTTTTTATATTATGACATAATGAGACTTTTGGCACTTACCAAAATGTGGAACAGGATTCTACCTACAGTATGACTTGTTAAATGAGACTTAATTTTAAGCATGTGCTTTGCAAAAGTAAACAAAAATAATCTGTTTTCTACATAATGCACACCAAAAAAATAAAAAATAGGAGTACTGATTATGTATTTCTGTCTATCTAATCCATATTTTAAAGGGGATGCAATTTATTTTATCTTTGGCTTGCCTTATAAATAATCACTGAACAGTAATGTTCACTTTTACAATCTACTATACACTTGATTCTATGTTCTTTCATCTTTTGCGTGTATAATTTGATTTTATTATATAGGGGACATCTGAATTCTCCTAGTGAACAATTAAAAATGGTATTTCAGTTAAGAGTTAATCTCAGCTCGCTGAGTTTTACAAAATCAAAAATGTAGACATTAATATATGATGTTTATATCTGACTGAGTTTGATAACCATTAAAATTAACATGGTTACATATTATTTATTAATATAACATACAAACAGAATATGGTACCATAAATAAATATAGTTAATCTTTCCTCAGTTTAAATACACAGAAACAATTTTTAAAACAGAATAATCATTGGTTATCTCCAGCTTTGTGATAATTAGTACAGTTATAGGATCCATTATATGGAAATCCATTATACAGAAAGCTTCGAATTACAGAAAGGCTGTCTCACATAGACTTCATTTTATCAATATATTCAAAATTTTTTAAAATTATTTCCTATTTTTCTGTAATAATTAAACAGTACCTTGTACTTGATCCAAGCCAAGATATAATTAATCCTCGTTGGAAGCAAAACCAGCATATTGGTTTTTTTTTTTAATATTTACATGATTTTCTAGTAGACTTTATGTTTGAAGATTACAGAAAGATATGTTATCTAGAAACTCCCAGGTCCAGACTATTCTGGATAACAGATCCCATGCCTGTACCAAAATTACTTTAAAATAAGCCTCAGCATCACATTGAATCCTTTCCAATATATCCATGCAAAAGAAAGTAGATAGGGAGTACTGTGTGATATTTGGAGAAAATACTGTAGCTAAAATATTTCCCTCAGACAGGCTCTTCTTGACCAAAACTTCAAAGGGTAAAGGTCAGTTGAATGATTTCTATAGGTGGGCCACTAAACTGACTACTTTTACTGTGAGAAAATCGTAAAAGTATTTTATTGCAATAATTATCATAAAAGCCATCAATTCATATGGAAAGGACAGGCAACCATATTACATGCAAAGGTTGTTTGGAATCTTTATTAATTAGAAGTTAGTGGCAGGCACTTTTAACTAGGTTATGAACAGTATTCTTCTTACAGGTCATTTTAATTTTAGAAAAAAGTATTACATAAACTATATGCTCTAGTGTCATCTATTTGTTTTGTTAAAAAGAAATGAGATGTTGTAAGGATGATTGGAATAGCCATAAGAGAAATGATGGAAAAACATAAATGACACATTATACATATATTAATTTACATTTAACAGTTTGCAAATATATAGGGTGATTCTAATTGATTTGAAGGATGACGGAAATAGAATCAGAATCAAATTCATTATAAAATCAAGTTTAATGCATTCATTCTGACTGATCTTTTTTTCCATTTTCAAGTGGCCATTACAGTACTGACTTTAATTCAGACATCTTTAAAGTCCTCATCTTGTGTAAAGTACAGTCTTTTTTTCCAGACATGGAATGACAATATTTGAGTTATTTTTAAGCACTGTTACATATTCTTAATTAAACAGTATAATATTAAACCTTTTTTTTATTATATCTGGGATTTACCTTTCTATGTATAGGGATTTACTTTTAGGCCTATCATTAAATAAAATCTAGCAAAATGTCAAGGTATCTTAGCAAGGTTAGTTTTAAATATCATAATCAAAGATTTAATAAAACTCCTTTTATTCTGTTCTAACAGATAGCAGTAGGTAGTTTGATAAGCTTCAAAATTTCAGACATTTTGTTGCAAATTTACACAAATTTTCGACAAAATAAATATGGGTGGGGCAAAAAATAGCACACACAACCATGAAAAAATTATGTAGCTATGTACAGTTACACAGTGTTGTGATTATTCAACAGGTTTCTCTGAGTTAAATTGAGTATAAATATGACATATTTCGGTCACAGCATATCTAATTGCTATGGACTTTTCATTCCCCCAACCTTCTGAGTATTTTTAATTTCACTTTTTGCAAAAATTATCTAGAGGAAGCCGTTATTTACCAGATTAAAAAAAAGAACGCAATCAGTTAATGTCCCTGCTTGGTACAGCTTGCAAAAGTTCTTGATTAAAATATTATTGCGAATTATATATTGGTGGTAGGATATGCACACATGCAAACTCAGTACTACTTCTTGCGCAAGACAACTCAGTGTACTTGCCGTGCGTTCTACATTTCTAAAATAGATGCAATTAAAAAAATCAGGAGTCTCATTTAATTATTGTAGAACGTACGTTGGCGCATCACAGCACCAGCCAGGTTTAATGTACTAAAATGGAATCCAATTTAAATGATTCCAAAATGTGTCTTCATTAGATCGACAGCATGGTTATTATGTGTCTAAATAAAAAACAGATCGCAGGAGCTGTAAAACCAAAAGCAGGAATGATATGATGTTATCAAGAACACTTTTCAAATAAATATTGTTGCCTAATTTATTAAGAAAAATACGGTTCATAATGTTTAATTATCCGTTTTCTCTTTGGGTTTTTAAGGGTTTCTCTGTCATAGATATGTTGAAATCAAGAGCAATTGTGACACCTATCTGTAAGAGAGAGCAGGGCAATTTCTACAGTTGCTAAAGGACTTTCATCTCTCCCCTGCTCTGGACATCGAGTGGAGCATTCTAGCCGCTTTGAAAAAATATACTGCAAGAATACAGCTTCCTATTTGAAATCAAGAAAATGACAGCTTCCAGGTTTTTTAAAATTTTTACTATTAAAATGAAAACGAGCGTTATTACTAAATAAATAAGAGGAACTGGGGGTCAATCTAATCCAATTCATTAAATAAGTTATTTAAAATGACTTGCTGAATGACTTTAACTTCTAAAGATGTACAAATGAATAAATGAACTAAATTACACTCACACTGTATAGCAATTTCCTGCATGTAGGAACTGTGGGTATTTATCCATTCAAGGTGCAAACCATGCTCCCAAAGGGAATAAAGTCAAACAAAAATGTATGAGAACAAATATGGACATCTTTTTCACACCTTGGAGAAATGTACAATTCTTCCAAGTTGTGTGCACGCGCTCTTGTGTTTGTGTATGTGGACTGTGAGTTAAACTTTGATCTCCGCATTTACACATTTCATATCCTAACGCCTATAGCTCTTACTTTGCTGCACTCAAACTTCTGCTTTCTCGGCTAAGCTCATTTCATCAAAGGTGCCTTTTTAGTGAAACTTATCTTTTCAGAAACTTGGAAAGGGGGGAGACCTGTAAATCCACAACTGGTACCCTTCGTTTGTATAACTAATTAAAATTAGGAGAAGCATAAAACTGTGAAATGTCAAATGTACTTTTTTGACAGTGAAACAGCCAAAAAAGAAAGGAAATGTATATATATATGTATATCTTATCAGAAGAGCATTAACCACCATACAACTGTATTGTTTTCATAATTTACTTATATTGATGATCCATTTAAATACAAATTCGCTACGTAAAATACAGAATCCAATTAATACAAATCAGGTATTTTCTTGCAGTTCTATAAGACATCTGTTAAATCAAAGTACTAAAAATACTTTGAGTTTCAATTGTTTATGTGCTTGATGGTGAAGGAATACACTAACAAGGCATTGTATGCTCAATAAATTAAAAAAATTAAATAGTCCAAGGCCTGTGGAGGAAGCCAAAATTAAATGCTAGGCATACCTTTCTTCATTTCATAAGGAGTGTCTTTGTTTATGTCAGCTTGGGGCTGGCTTCTAATTTTGCACTCTTTGGCCAAAGCATCGGCTCTATTTAATACAGTCTGGTTGATTCCATTGAAATGATGTGTGCTGCTAACTGATGGGTTAGTTGAGCTAGGTCCATGGTGGCTGTGAAGGTGACTGAACGAGCCATAGTTCGTATAGCCAGGGTAAAGGGGGCTGCTGTAATAATGTGGGCGAGATAAAACGGTGTTGTTGGGGAAATGGCACTGTGCCGAAGGAGATCTAGATGGAGAAGAGGCACTAACAACCACAGACTGAGCTGGTGTGGTCCCTGCTACTGCTGCAGAATCGCTGTTTTCTTTGACCTTGTCCGAAGAGGTTGCTATCTCTGCCAAGGACCAAAGTTTAGGCTTTGAGGTGGAAGCTGGTGGAGAGTAGATAACGGAGGTGGCATTGTTGGTGACTGTGCCATGTTGGACAGAAGTGTTCCTATTCACCAGGTCTAATGGATGAGGCTGGTGACTGTGGGGATGTAGTTGCTGGATTGATTGGTGGTTGTGAACAGTGTGACCATGCAAATTCTGATCTTCTTGGGTCTGCGGGGACTGATCTGGAGGGCACAGAGGTGGAGTGGGGGGAGCAGAGCTTTTGGACAGAGGACCATTTCTTTCATCTACTTGGTTCAGTTCGGAGTCGCTCCTTGTCTGGTCCACCTCCCTACCCTGATGTACTTCAACTTCTAACCGGACAAAATCGATCCCACCAGGGCTCCTCTTTTGATCCCCTGTACAAAGAAGAAAAGAAAGACGTTAGGTATATTTCGTCTTGAAAGTTTAAAAAAGCCCTTAGAAATAAGTTACACACACTCTATACATTAGACTGTGTTAAAATTATAATACATATCTGTTATTTAATAATACAATAAAAACTTTTTAAACTATAAATTGTTTTAGTTGCAGTAACCAAAGAAACTAGAGTACTGTATCCTCAGGACTTATATAGTTCATCTGCACCTGCCTACCAGGTAACTGTAAGATGTGCTCCAACCCCCCAGCATGCATCTCTACAGCATAACTATCAACAGCAGCCAACCTGTATCTCCATCTTGGTTCCCCTTTTCTTCAAGTTTACTTGGGTCATCTTCTTCGTTTTTTTCCAGATCGATATTTTCGTCATCCTCCTCATCCTCACTCCTGTTCCTCGGAGTCCATGTCATTTTATTTTCTTTTTTTAACCTCCTCCTTGCATTAGCAAACCAGGTGGACACTTGAGTTAGGGTCATTTTAGTAATGATAGCCAGCATAATTTTCTCGCCCTTTGTAGGGTAAGGATTTTTCCTGTGTTCGTTGAGCCAGGCCTTCAACGTGGCAGTTGCATCTCTGGTGGCATTTTTCCTATAAGCTGGGTCGCCATATGGGTAAGTTCCCAAAGGGGCAGCATACGGGTGATATCCTAATGATCCAGCCATGCCAGCGCTGTGATCATATGGAGAACCCTGTAATCGGGAAACATGCCACATTTTCAGCAAAGCGTAAGCTTGATTACATATATATTGTTCTTTTAAGATGCATGATAACTAGAATCAAATATACACTCATTAACAATTACATCTACTCAGTTAAATATTTTGTTCACAGTATATGCCACTACCCTTCAATAAATTATCAAAAGGAATGATGAATTATAATCTTGGACGGTAATCAGGGGTTGTTCTTCATAATTGCCGTCAATAAATGGACAGATTGTCACACCTAGATCCAGCAATTAACGCATATGTGCACGCTGAGCATCAGACAATTAACACCCAAAGTATACATTATTCAATATAGAGTAATGATAGATGATAGATTGGTTGACTGATTGATCGAGCTCACGATTTCTTTTATAATGCTAAGTTAACGTCACATCATTTAAAAAGAAAATTTGGCTGACTATATCCCATGCTGGCAATCGACTTTACTGTATATGTGTCTCCAATCTTAAATTCAGAGCCAAAGCGGCAGGCGAAATCTCTCAGCCCTTTAATTTTCAAAACTAACCACACCTCATAAGGGTTTTCCATAAGGGATAGGGTGCCACGAAGCAATATATTTAAACGTTCACAAAGATCCAATTAAATGCACTGTCGCTGCGGGATTTATAGGTAATTAAAAAGTGTTATGCTAATCAATGCAGTTAAACCATATTGAAACCCACACACCCCTCTGTAAAAATCACGTGTATGGGAGACCTAATTTTAATAAGCTGTGCCCTGACTCATCATATTAAAAGGATCGACTAAATGAACTCACAAAAGAATATAATATTATTTAATTTTGAGCCTTTATTTAACTTTGAGGTTCCAGATGTCTGTTAGAAATAGAACAAGCAGTGGAGAACTGTTCTAGTTTGAATTACAGATCTGAAGCAAAACAGTTTCAAGAACTGAACGGTCTTCAGATCATATTTCGATTTTCCCCCTTCTGTTAGAGAAATCTTCTGTAATTGAAAACATGCTCACCATTTTAGATTATCCTTTAACTCTTTCTCAGATGGAAATGAGAGAATACTCAGGCTTCCATTGTCATAGCGTTCCTTTTTCTAAGGAGTTAAAAGGATATCTGACCTCATTATAAATTGCCCAAGATATCTGCAATTAAACACACTTAGTATTGCATACTGTGCTTCCTAGTCTATATTGTATATTGTATAAATATTTGATTCACTGTAATTAAAAGAACGAGCACCTAAAGTTTTATTAAACATACAACTGTTAGCAGTTAGCCCACTCAGACTTTGCAGTTTCACTACATACAATAATGCCTACTGCAGACTGGTTCTGTGTATCAGGGATGTTATGGTTATCAGGGTTCAGTTATCTTCATTAGGGGTTCAAAACTAGCTTATTTCCAGGCTGATGTGTGTTTTTTGTAACATCCGAAAGGCTACTGTATTGGCATATATTGTTTGTGGGTTTCCTAAAGTGGAGCTACCATGTTCAATTTGCCAGCATTGCCTATTTATGCTGCACGGTGTTCTGGGAGTGATAATAAGCATAGCTCTTACCACATAGGAAGTAAAGGCAGCAGCTGGGTCCCCGCTGTACTGGAGGGGGGAGTTGAAGCCAGCGGAGCTGGCAGTAAAAGCTGTAGATCCAGCGTAAGGTGAGAAGGCAGAGCCAGAAGGGGACCTCCCCAGCTCATCAGTCCTGGGTCCAGAGATGACAGTGGTGCTGTAAGCAGGGCAGGAGTATAGAGCCAAAGAAGCAGATGGTTGGTACAAGTAGCCCTGAGGATAGGACATGGCAAGACACATGCATATAAACTCTTATCTTTGGAGACGCACACTGTACAAGGAAAATTTGGACCCAGTTCTTGACGGGGTTTCCGAACACAAATGCATAGAAATGAACCCCACCAGTTGCAGAGCAGGAAATCAGTCACAACTCTTGCTGCCTCCTGCTGCTGATCTCTTTTTCTCTGTTCCTCTTGTTGCCTTGCTCCCTTGCAAGATTTTTTTTTCTTTTGCTCTGACTCTGCTCTGGAAGGGAGGGGAAAGGTTGGGTAGGTGGGTTGGTGTAGACTTTAGCATAGCAAAAAGGAAAAAAAACACCACCCTGTCAGGATGCTAAGTTGAAAATTGTGGTTTCTGACGCCTGATGCTCCTCCTTCAGGGGTGTTGTCAGAAGTTGGATGGAGGGATGTTGATGGGACTGCCCAATTGTATCTGTATTCTCGCTCCCGTTCTCTCTGCCATGGAAAGCCTGCCCCTTGACGGCCATCAAATACAATGCAAGTCCAGTAAAAAAGAAAGCCTAAAAACTTTGTGCTCCTGCTTTCTGTTTCGTCACCTAATTGTCTATTACTACCCTAGCCTCCCTTAATCACTTGCGATCAATAATATAAGGCATCTCTTGAGTCATTCTAATTTAGCTGAGTTGCCCCTGTAGTTGCACAATCATTTAACATTTAACTATTTCTGATTGTATTGTAGGGGCGAATACCTGTTGCTATGGAAATGCAGTTCCCCAAATAATTGTAGCCGTCAAGTTTACCAAGTATATAAAAAATCGTCAAAATATATTTTGTGTCGCAACTTCTATCATATACATAGCGCCAGCAAATACATTTATATGAACCTCCAATCGCTGAGACTGTAAACAACCAGCAGTAACGTTTTGACTTCTAGAATATGTGCCTCTGGGAGGGCGGTACAGGGCTAATGGAGGATTTAGCCTATGATCTAGGTTCTAGGAAATAAAGTTGGTATTTCAGCTTCCTATCTAAAACTCATAACAGGGTTTGGAGAGAAGACAGATTTAAAAACCACAGGAAGTAAAGAAAATCCCCGAAGATGTAATCTCTTCTGATTTCGCTGGATAGAAAATCGTTATCTTTATATAACTTGGGCCACTGATGGCACTATTGCGTGTATTAATTGTCGTCTGTGTAAGCTTCATTATGTAATTACAACAGAGCTTTATATATTTATAATAACGTCTCTCATGCATACTGTCCAAGTGACTACCCGGACAGTATTTAGGTACAATGTGTATAAAAAACTGCATTAGCAGAGATGAATATTAGTCTAAGTCTGATCTGCCTGACTTTGCCTGATTTTTGTGCTTTTGCTTCAGGTCGGTTACTAAGTGTCTAATATGTATTTATTATAGTCGCTTTTAAGTGACAGAGTGTGACATGTAATACGAATCATACGGGTGCGAAAAAAAAACCCATTACATTGACATCAAACCGATTTCCAAAGACAACGCCGATGTTTTCCAGCTTAACCCCCTGTTATTGGAAAGCGTGCAGACCAATGAACTGCAATGGCCAATACCAGTGCATGGTGGGTTTGCAGTACGACTGTGACGAGGGGGGAGTACAGTGACTTGGACACATTTCTGTGTAGACAGTCTCAGAAGAAAATTCACCACCAAACAGCGATTGGAAGGAACCTCCAGCAGCAAGTAGCGATAGAGCTGTCAATGGAGAGAGAATAGTAGAAACAAACAAGAAAACCAGCGATTACACAAAGAGAATAGACAGAAGAATACGATAGACATCGTGGGTCGCGTTGTTTTTACCAATTTGCCACATGAGAGCGGAATATGTGAATACATAATGGCATTAGTCACTCATCCACGGGCAAATGACACCCACTCATCCACATGCAAATTATCATTTATCCAGGAGGCACACACACAACATGCGCAAGCTATTATGAGCCTCAAGTGAGGTGAAAGCTTTGTCGATTGACTTATGATTTGTGATAAATAAACTGCGTGGCTTCAAATACAACGTGCAAGCTACAGAGAAGCGATCCTCCATATACAATATGCGATATATATATATTAGTATACAGACGCGATTATTATGCCTGTGCCAGTTGCAGCAGGGTAATATTTAGGCGTGCAGAGCAGTCAACTGGAGTAAATTCAGGGCTCAATAAATTGAGTAATCAGTTAGCTCCGTAATGACAATTAAACGACAAATACTAGCCATCTGTAATAAATATGGGCTGCAGTTATTTCTCGTATCGGCAGCTCAAGATTATCAGACTGAAATAATTTAGACTATGTTCACTTGATACATTTGATTTTTTCAAGTAAAATGAAAAGTCTTCTTTCATTTATTTATCCACCATAATAACCCAGCACTTCAAGAATTTAAACACAACCTGCTTCTCCCAGACTTATGGGACACACAAGTAAAGCCTCTATTGGTAGTGAACATAGTATCAGCTATGCCGATGTATCGTTTTCTGTATTACTCTTAATATAAACATCCCGTGCGTTTTCAGGCCAAAATCCAACGCTCCCCCCTATAGATCACGGACTCGGAGATCTTAAGTTCTGAAGATAAACTGGCACGCAAATGAAAAGGATGCATGTTCCAAACAATATATTCCCTTCCAACCCTCTACGAGGACGCACCACAGTGGGTGCTATAGAGCTGTAGCCGGAATCAGGTTGAGATGCACGTTCTCCAGAGATTCATTGGCATTTACAGTTAATCCACCGTTGATAATAAAAACTACTTCCCGCGACCATTTAACTACAATCTCCTCCCTTATCTCTCATTGGCTCCCTCTTTAAAGACATTTCGATTGCTTATTGGCTCAAGGGTGGTGCCTGTCAATGATATCGGGGGCGGGGGGGTCGGCTTGCGTGCAAGAGCGTTTATGGCGGGGTGCGATGAGTGACGTCATTGCTCATTGATGTACTGTGATGTGCCAATAATGACTTGTTCAGCTTCCATAGTGCTTAAGCAGACATTTAATAATTGCTGGGATCCAGGCTGGAGGAGAGAGCCTGATTTAATAAAATCAAATCTATGTTTAAGAAGGCAGCGCGAGATCGAGGTAAGTACGGTATCTGCTACTAGGCTTCATCCGGTACTGTCTGGGGCTACAACCCTAATCTGTCACAGCGCAGAAACTTGTCTTCGTCATAACATAAAGTATCCGTGGGAGTTTGTTGGGCAACTTTTGTTTCCATTGTAGGCTGCTCTGAGTCCTCTCATTTTCCTTGTTCCGTCAAGTGGAAAGGCTCTGACTGTGCCGTGTCTGCACTAGGGATCAGCGTTGGGTCACAGTATTCACTAGGATCATACATCTGAACATTGTTCTCTGGTCTCCTGTAAAGAGGAGGGCACAGAGAAATGTATGGTTAACAGATCCCTTTGTACAGTATCTATCATGTCCCACGTTGTGACCGGTGCTCCTTATTTTAGGGGACAGGAAAAACAGACTTTATTGATATGCAGCGACTTTATATATTTTTAAAAAAATATTCAAATCGCAAAATAAATTGGTTATTTGTTTTATTAAAGTTCTAAGCCACCCCATTACCCCTGTACGTGAAAATATATACTTTTGACTTTCACTTCTTTCTATGTTGCAGTTTGACTTTTATTAACTCTTTGGGCACCACTATATATCAATTGTAGGTTATCCTTCTTGGAACATTGTAATCACATAATTGTGGTAATTGCTAGCTTTAACTTTAATGTTCGTGGTGCACTGACATTTAGTAGCAGGGCAAACTTATTAACACTGCTTACTTGCTGAAACATAGTCCACCTTACATTACCTTGAATAGAAGTGCAATTAATTTGGTCTCTGGCACTGTGATTTAGAGCAGTTAATCGGCAATGTATTGACAGATTTCACCTTTGGCTATAGACGCACTGATAATATAGTACATAATAAATGTTCATACAATATTCGTTGTGTGTATGGTGGGAGAGGAGCCAACCGATATCAGCAGAAGACTTAGATACCAATTGGCTTGTCCATTGGGCTGGCCGTAAAATTTTGAGCGGGTGCCTTTGAAGGCACCTAAACATTCTCCATTTTTTGTGCTGAATCGTCAGATACAGGTAGAATTCTATTGTTTTTACCTCTATATCTGATGATTCAGCTCTACACGTGTGTATGAAATGAACAATCATTCTTGGAAAGATCTTTTCCAAGAAAGATCACGATTGTAACGTCTATGGCCACTAGTGTCTCTAGTAGCACCTGATAGTTCTCCGTCTGGTCAAACTGAGAGGCAGTCTATCCTGTGACCATCTAAATCTCATCATCAGTTACCGAACTCCTACAAACAAAATGAACAAAAAATGAACGAAGCCAATACAAATGACATGCATATTTTTACTTTTAATAATATATTTAATAAAGGATAAAATATATATTGTTATTGAGAGATAAATGCAAATAGGACATTTTTAAGGAGATTTCAGGGCTTTTATTGGACAAACTGATGTGAAGCAATGGGAAGGCGATAATTCTGCTTCAATTCTTTTAAAGTGTTCATTTGCATATTGAAAAATATCAAACAATATTCAAGACAAATCAGGCATAGAAAACCTCAAACATTGGTTGCTTTTAAAGTTAATACGGAAAAAAAAATTTCTTCAAGCATCAGAGATAGGATGGCTCTATTCACTTTGGTCCACAAGGGTTAACATAATATTCTTTGAAAGGAGCTAGTTTGGAGAGCTGCTGAATGCTAAGCAATCATAATTGAAACATAGTCTTGCAACAGACTGTTTTCCTAGTGCCTGAGGGAGATTGCAGTGAATTATAAAGCAGTTGTGCTAGCACTGTTTATAAACATTATTTAAAAATGGTATTAGGCAGAAATCTTCTTAGCATGATATGAATCACTGATCATTCCAAGGCAGCTGCCTTTTTTGATATGTTTGTTTGGTGAACTACTTTCTTATTGGCAAATAGCTTAAGACTGATATTAACATATTTATTTAGCACTGAGATCAGTGCTTTGTCTCAGTAACTAAATTATGTGTAGCTTTCATGAGATATCAAAATAGGAGACACAGTCTACATAACTGTAACATTTCAGTGTTATTGCTATATATTTGGTAACTGTTTAAAGTGATACAGTATGTTTTTTTTGCCATGTTGCACTAGCTATAGCACACATCCTACTAGTGAACTAGTAATAATGTCTAATTACAAATATTTCATTACTTGCAAGTAAATCCTCTACCCAACCTATAGGTAAGATCTACCAACCATCAACAATGCTATTTTAAAATAAGCACACATAACATTTTAACTATAATTGCTCTTTAGATGATTTGTTCAGTATGTAAAATATTACAGCATATAGCCGGTGACATAACACGTCTTTTCTTAAATATCCTATTTTCCCTTTCAGCTTATAACCACAGGCTTTATATTGTATATGTATATGCATATGTATATTACTGATAACTGCTGTTTTATGTGAGTTAGACCTATACATGTTTGTATACAGTATGTAGTTGGATGGAAGATAGTCCAGCACTTTCTTTCACATAGCAACCTGAGCAGCCATGCTGGCTAAATACACCAAATTCCAGGCCCTTGCTCTAAATTGTGCTTCAGTAAAATAAAGCCATAATGCATGAGCAAAGCAGTTTTCAGTTTTTGGGCATAATTTTTTATTGTGTAAATTAATGACTTTGAAACATGAGACAAAATGTGCAATCATGTGTATTTATAATGCTGTGTCATAATGTTTTTGGGGGAAATATGTAAATTGCTGATGCAAAAGGATATGTTAGCTCAAAAGAAGTCCAGTAAAAAAAATGGTGTTAAATACTACTGCTTTTTACACCACTTTTAATGCCTGATATTCTTAGCTGCTTAAATAGTCACTTTGAGTTCAATGGGTTGTACATGTCTGAAGTGCTGTAAAACAATAATGTTATTTTGGTAGTTAACCTGGAATAAAAAAAAATCCCTGATTAGTTCTTTATAATGGACGTATCTGTTATTGTGAAGTATTATTTACATGTCAGGTTGACAAAAGAGCTTTCTAAATATGCCACTTACATTAGTCCAACTTTACACTTTTTAGGTTTAAAATATTGTACACATTTTATAAATATTGCCCTTAATGTTACCGAGGGTGTAAGTCCTCCATATATATATATAAAGCATTCATTGTATATTTAAAACAAAAACTATAATATGATATAAGTGAATACAGTAAATGGAAATTAAAATAGCTTAGGGTTGCTATATATTTACTGCAATACAAAATACACATTAAAAAAGGCCATGAAGAACAGTAGTGTCTAACATTTTATAGCAGTTAAGCAAAATGGAGTCTGTCATCTAGAATATTTTTATTTATTGAAGTAAATGTATGCTGGAAATAATTGGGGACATTTACTACAGGGTTGGTAATGTTAAATAAAAGTGCAAAAGGCAAAAGTACAGAAATTTAGCAATTAGCAAGCTCTCTGTTGCTTTTCAGTTTCCCAGTCTCAGAGATGATTTTCATAAAGGTTGCAGCTGTACATGGAAAATCATTATTTCAGCTTCATTCATGGGCCCTGGATAAGTCTAGTTATGACTGGAGAAAACCATACTACCTACAGTAAAGCTACTTCCAATTATATTTTTTTAAGTAGAATAGATTAAAAAGCACACATTTCTCAGAACCCTTTATAACTATTGTGGTACCAATGGATTGGAGGAAAGCTGAAATGATTCCAATATTTAAAAAGGCATTACTATCTCAACCTGGAAATTATGAACCAGGAAGTTTAACATCTGTTGTGGGCATTATTTAACAGTTTATTGTGAGTATATTCTGGAGAATTCTATTATAAATGGAAATAAGCATGGGTTTGTGAAGGATAGATCATGTCAAAAATTGTATTGCTCTGTAGGATTTAGTAAGTAGGAAGTTGAAAGTGTGGTATAAATATTTGCTTTCTAAATGAAGATTGTTCTTGGTAAATCTGGCATTCATAGTTTCAATAGTGAGTTGGATTTCTTTTTAGAAAGTAAAAAAAGACAAGTTACTAAAATTATGTCTTAGGGTCAGATTTGTTAAGGGTCAAATATTAAGTTTTAATTTCCAAATAGTTTTGAATAGTTTCAAATAGTTTTGAATAGTTTTTCATTTTAGAATTCACATGATAAAATATAATCACCCTGCAGTTAGGCAGTTAAAGTTGAAAAAAAAAAAGGTTGAACTTGATGGACGCGAGTCTTTTTTCAGCCTAACTTACTATGTTCATTCATTCCTATGAGAATCACCTGTACCCATGGTTAAAGGGTTTTTTCACCTTTGAATTAACTTTTAGTTTTTAGGAGAGAGTGATATTTTAAGCTTTTTAGTCAGCAGCTCTCCAGTTTACAATTTTGACAACCTGGTTGCCATGGTCCCAATCAAGTATTGCTTTGACTAAGACTGGAGACTGGAATATGAATAGGATCGGACCTGGATAGAAAGATGAGCAATTCAAAGTAACAATAACAATACATTTGTGCCCTTGCAGAGCGATTATTTTATAGACAGAATCAGTGACCCCCATTTAATAACTGGTCCTTCCATATGAAGAATGCAAATAATTCAACCTAACGCTAATGTTCACGCACAAGCTACACAATTATAGATCATGAAGAGGGAAAGTGAGGAGTACTGTGATATCTAGAAAGTGCTTCATGTAAAGTGAAAGTAACTGACTACCCCACCTCTATGCCTGAGGCATATATGCTTTTATAACAGGTATGTCATTTTTAAAATAATTAGGGTTTCATGTAAAATTTGTGAATTACTTTTATTACACAACTTTTTATGTGTGGGTGACAGGTTCCATTTAACAAAATTGCTTAAGTCGATCGTCAGTCTCACTTGTAAGCCCCATTTGCTTGTGGTATTCTCTCATTGCTAGGCAGAATGGCTCATTAAAACATATACAAAACAACTTTCTAAAAAGAAAATCACTACATAATTGTGTAGTAGCTGATACTGAAAAAAACATATGTCCATCCAGTACAACATTTTGCATAAGTAAATCAGTGGAAGAGCTGTTATGTAGGGATGGAGACACAATAAGGAAAGAGAGGGGATGCTCATCAAGGCATAACAGAAAGGGAAAACAAAAAGGGAAAGCAGACTCTTTGGGAGGCCCATAAATGTATGTGACGATGCAAATAATCTGCTAGTTCTTATGCAAAATGTATAATATGTAGTCCTAAAGACTGAAAACCGGTAGCATGCTATCTGAAGAATTAGCCCAAAAATGGGCAATAGTCACAGCAGTCAGCAACTGGCAGGAAGAATGTAGTCTAAAACTGACTGGAAAGTCGGGAACTGATAAATGAGACAGAATAAGCAAATTAGAATTCACTCAGCAACTTTGCAATGGAATTGAACCTAGGTCTTTCTTGATGTGCCTCTGATTTCAAATTTAGCAACAGAGCACCATGATAAGCACACATAGCATAATTATGAAACTCCCAATGTTTTAAAAATTTCAAAGATCCTCTGCAACATCTGGAGTCAAAGATCTTCATATTCCTGATAACTAGTTAAGGGGCAAATCTGTGTGATTCACCAAAGGCATTGAAGTCAATGGGCGTCAAAATTATTTTGATGCTTGTCAATTTTGGCACGAGCGGCAATTTTTATTTGCGCACCCATTTTGTCCAAACACACTAATGTCAATGGGTGTCAATTTTTTTTTAATGACTGATAATTTTTCGCTGCAGTTTCACGGGAGGAGAAACACAGAAAAATCGCTAATCCATGCCTGCTGAATAATTTGCCCATCACATTAATAATCATCTACCAGTAGCTTGCAGATCAGAAGAGAACTGGTTAGAAATTACAGTAAATTTATATGTAAACCATGAGGTATGTGGATCTCTGGATGATGAATCGTGACACCAAAAGGTGTCATTCTGACACTACGAAATTGTTCTAGGACTGTGTTTAATGGTTTAAAAGTCCTTTGTATGCCAAGATGGCCATCTTATTTGGAACAAAGTGTTGGAGTAATGATTGCCTGGTTTAGCACCTGCATTAATAACTGATAAATATATCTTTGAAAAAAAAGTATATAATGCTTGGAATGTTTATGGTTGGGGAATGAATAAAAACTTCAGACCCGGGGGGCACCAGGAATTCGGTTTTCTTCCTTTGAGAGTAAGGGTTATGCTATGGAATAAATGCATGAGGAGAATCTGCACAGGAGCATTGTCAGTAACTATTGGCAATACAAGGTGAGTGAGTCTTTCGTATTCCAGGCCTGCTTACATGGAGAAATGTTTGAGAACTGATTGCCTAGTTCAAGAAGTATAAAAGCTAGACCAACAGGAGTGTCAGATGGCACAAAAATCTGAACAGTGTTTATTTGGTTTACAAGTTAAAGAGAAGAGAAACTATTATTTTGCAAGGTGGGTGGGTGGTTCCTTGTCCTTTCTTTGAAGATCCTCATGAGCAAAGTTTTTGGAAAGGACATCATGCTCTTTTTTTGCTGCCAGGATGTTAAATTATTTAAATTCTTTTTTAAAACTTGTTTTTATTAAGCATTTGTGACAATACAAAACTTTTAACATGAAAAGAAAAAGAAAATAAAGAATATAAATAATTGTCTTACATTACATTGCATTTTGTTGTGATTTCTTGCATACACATCATTTATTGAAAATTAACTAAATACACAGATACATATAAGCTTTACTGCTATTATAACTTGTACTGCTCATCGAGTGCCAATTCCGACATCTCTATCCAAGGGCCCCATGTTGCTAGGAACTTGTCTGGACATCCTCTGGCCAGATATACGACTTTCTGTAAGGGAAGTATTTAATTGATTAGATGTTTCCACTGGTTCAGAGTGGAGGGCCTAGTATCTTTCCAAGTTAAAAGTATACCTTTTTTGTAAAACATTTGGAGATAGAATAACCTCTGTTATGTGGGAAGAATTAAGGGGTTAAGTGTGGCGTATCAAGCATAGCTCAGGGGAGAGCATGTTCTGAAGGTTGAACCTCGACTGGATAAAATCCAGGATTTTGCGCCAGTATCTTTGTATGAGGGGAAACTCCCAGAACACATTGAGGAAAGTGCCTACCTCTACACCTCTACCACACATTTATAACAGATCTCCAGGCTACCCGGGTATATCTTGGCTAATCTGTGGAGGGAAAGGATTCTGTGTAAGAATTTGATCTGTATTAACCTGTCTCTGTTTGATATCGTCAGTTCAGGTATTTGCTCTATGCACCCCTTCCATGCTTCCCCTTTCATCAACCAAATATCAGCCACCCATTTTACTTTTAATCTCGCTAAGTGGGAGCCCGTTGATTTTAGGAGTATGGTGTAGATCCAAGTTATCAACTTTTTTATTCAGGCTGCCTGAGGTAGCGTTCCAATGTGGATTAGGTTAAGTCCAGTGGCCTGGACTGGAACTGGAAGGCATGCCTCAGCTGTATATATCTAAAAATCATACGGGATGGCAAATTATATTCTGTTCTCAGTGCCTGAAAAGGTTTTATCTTCCCTTCTGTTACTATTTGTGATAGATATTTTATCCCCTGGGAGGCCCATAACCCAGAATTGGGTATTTTTTGGAGGTGCTGCAATTTTGTATTCTTCCACAGTGGGGTACCCGGCGACCAGGTCTCGAATCGGGGGTACCAGCACCTTAGGTATAGATCTAAAATTCTCATCACTGGTTCCATTTGGGTTGCGTGCAGGAAAACTGATCACTGGCCTCTGTATAAATGATTGGCTAGTGCCTCAAGCGAGGTGGCACAGGCTGCTTCAGCCACATGATTATTTATATCGGGGGCCAGCCACCAATGAGCGTACACTAATTGGGATGCATGATAGTATATTAAAAAATTAGGTAGTACCAGTCCTCCTCTGGTTGTTAGGGATTGCAGAGCCGCTAGGCTAATCCGAAGGGACTGGTTCACCCAAAGGAAGATGCTCGTTGTCTTGTCAATTAGTTTGAACAAGCTTTTTGGAATATACACTGCAGCATTATGTAGCATGTAAAAAAACTTTGCTAGAAAGATCATCTTCACCAAGTTTGCCCTTGCTACCAGGTGTGCTTCTCAACTCGCCTCAGACTGAGTCCGGGCCTGACAGGGATTTCGTCTATTGGGAAAATAGTGGATTCTCCTAGTTAATCCGAAGTCCTGAGTGCCCACCAAATTCGTTAACCACTTGGAGCAGCTGTGTCAGGGGTGCCTCTGGATTCGCAAGGTACATCAGAATGTCATCATCATACAATGAAACCTTTTCCTCCACCCAGCCCAGTTTCAGTTCAACTATATCTTGGTCCCTTCGTATCTGTATCGCAAGTGACTCTATCGCCAGGGCGAACAGTAGAGGGGAGAAAGGGCAGCCCTGTCTTGTGCCCTTATGGAGTACAAAGGGTTCTGAGAGATAATTATTCACTTTGATCTGGCTCCTAGGTTCCCTGTACAATGCCCTAATCCAGTGATCTCCAACCAGTAGTTCATGAGCAACATGTTGCTTTCCGACCCCTTGGATTTTTCTCCCTATCGACTAAAACAGAACCTCCTGTAGGCTGCCAGTCCATATAGGGGCTACCAAATGGACAATCACAGCCCTTATTCAGCCCCCCAAAGAGCATTTTTTATGCTTGTGTTGCTCCCCAACTCCTTTTACATATGAATGTTGCTCATGGGTAAAAAAGGTTGGGGACCCCTGCCCTAATCCATGCTATGTATTTGTCCCCCAGCCCAAAGTTGCTGAGTGTTTTCAATAGATAGGGCCACTCGACTGGATCAAAAGCCTTTGTCATATCCAGAGAAACCACCACCCTACTACCTATATTATCATGTTGGGCTTGGATGTTTGTGAATAGCCTTCTGATTCTGTTAATGTCCATGGCCCTTCCAGGCATTAAGCCCATTTGGTCTGGGTTTATGAGGTGTTCTATCTATCGGGTAGCTAAGACTTTAGCAAATATATTGATATCTGCGTTAAGCAGGGAAATGGGGCTGTAGGACTCACACAGATGCTCAGGTCTGCCTTGTTTTAGTATGACTGTAAAAATTGCCTGAGAGCAAGATGGCGGGATGGAACCCAAGTTGCCTATTGAATTAAAGAGCCAAGGTAGTATAGGGGCCAAATACTTTTCATTTTCTTTAAACCACTCTAATGAGATACCATCAAGACCTGGTGATTTATTATTTGGGAAGCTGGCAATTGTCTCTGAGACCTCCTTCACTGTGATTGGGGTCCCAAGAGACTCACTTTGTTGCTCTGACAATTTAGGAAGTAGAATTGAGTCCCTTCTCAAGCCCTTCTGTTTGATCACTTCTGGATCTATACAGATCTCTATAATAATCCCCAAATGCATTTGCAATCTCTTGTGCGTTTTGTATTTCATCTCCAGAGGGTAAGATCAGTCTGGGTAATACAGTTATTGCTGAGGATCTTTGGCAAGAAGAGCCAATAGTTTACCACTTTTATCCCCCCTATAATACCAAGCTGCCCTTCTGTTTATTTCAAACTGGGAGTATTTATTTGTTTAGAGGAGGTCAATGGATCTCTGGGCAGATGCCATTTCCTGCCTATGCAGTGAGCTGTCACTTTGGGCCAAGCAATTCTTTGCAATCTGTAAATCATGTTTGGCCCTATCCAGGCTCTCCTCTGTCTTAATATGCTCAATTTTAATGGAATATAGGTACCCCAAGTCCAGGCCTTGCAAGTGTCCAACACTATTGCTTCCACAATGGTACCTGTGTTTATCTCCCAAAATTCTGCCGAGGGTGGAAGTTTTCCTGAACACTATGGTTATGTACCCACTTGGGGGCCAAGCACCAGAGGTTTGTTTGTGTTGGGCCGGGGAAGGCTAAGGACAGATGAAGGGGTGCAGGGTCAGAGCATACCCTTGGCAGATAGTTGGCTGATAGGATGAGGAGGAGAGCCTCCTTGTTTACTAGGGCTAGGTCAATACGCGACAGAGGAGATGTAGCTGTCGTGTTACAGGGGTACTGCCTGCTAGTGGGTGTTTGCATCTCCATGCGTCATAGAGTCCTGCCTCTGTGATCCAATGTGAGAAGACTGAAGAGTCTTGGGGCAGGGGCCGAAACCTATCTAGGGTCGAGTTTGGTACTGCATTGAAGTCTCCCAACCAGAGGGTCGGTTGATTCTTCATGTCAGCGACTAAGAGCAGTATCTCATCCAGAAGAGTAATATTGAAAGGGGGTGGTACATATATATTTATAATAACCACACATTGGTTAACTAGCTGACATTTAAAGTGGACCCGTCACCCAGACACAAAAATCTGTATAATAAAAGTCCTTTTCAAATTAAACATGAAATCCAATTTCAAATTTTTATTAAATCATTCATAGCTGTTTTAAGCTCATTTAAAAACCTCAACTGTGAATCAAATATTGTCTGCCACTCCTCTATGCCTTTGGCTGTGGAAGATCAATTTTCCAGCCATTGGATTACTTCTTTTGGGTTATCAAAACAGATTGCTTTTTTTTCTCCATCCAGTATTCTCATCTTGGTCAAGTATAGCGTGGCATATTTGAGCCCTCGCTCTCTCTCAATCTACGTCTTGCCTCTGTAAATGTGCCTCATTTCTTTTGGGTTGTAAGTGAAAAATCCAGATACAGGGAATCTCTTGCATTTTGGAAGATATTTCCTTTTTCTCTGGCTGCCCAGAGCACAGCATCTCTGTCCCTGTAAATGAGCAGCTTCAGGATCATGGTCCCGCGGAGGCACCCCAGTGGTGGACATCTTGCGGGGATACGATGTGCCCTTTCCATGACAAAGTGTTGGGAAAAGGTGGAGTGGCTTAATGTTTCCAGTAGCCATTTTTCAATAAAGTTTTTGGTTTTTGCTCCCTCACACCCTTCAGGCTTCCCGATAATTATAATTTTGGATCTGCTGTTTCAGGCTTCAAGGTCATTCAGCCTGTCCTTCATGGCTAACTGATCTCTTTGGATCTACTGGACCTGTTGTACAAGTGAGCGCACTTTGTCCTCCAGTTGCCCTGTCCTGCATCCGACTCCTGTAGTGTGCTCCCTGGGCTGGTGCAGACAGGGAGATTCAGGGAGATTCTGTGAGGCGACAATCTTCCCAAACTGCCTTCTCCCTGTCCGCCACCTGTTTAAAGTTTCCTCACGAAGCAACTTCATGCGATTGCGGAAATCGCCGTGCCGCGTGTGCATTGGCGCTGGCGCTTTTTCACTTAAACAGGTGGAGGACAGGGAGAAAGCAGTTCAGGGAGATTGTCGCCTCAAAGAATCGCCAGGCGTCAGAATCTCCCCGGATCGCCCTGTCTGCACCAGCCCTAACTGTCTGCAGATCCTGCCTCAGAAGGGAGAGATCTATGTGCACCTCCTCTATCTTTGTGGTGAGGGTTGTGCTGGTACTCGCAAGATAAGCCACAAGAGCTTCTTTGGTGTCCGAATCACCTGTAATAGAATCTGTGTATTTTGCTCTGCTGAATTAGATTCTGGTGGTGCAACAGGGTTCAGCTCCGCTGGTTCACTAGCCTGGTTTTAGTCACCATCTTGTTTGGTTTGGTTCTCTGTTTAATGGTCAAGTGTAGTCTGGAGAGCTGGGTTAGTATTTAATGCTTGGAATAGTAACAGGATCTCGGAGCTATGCTGCAGCACTACCAGCTAGGTTAACATTCTGTCCATGACCCAATCAGTGCATTTGGTGAGTACAGGTGCCTGTGGACTCTCTGTCTATTGCTGTTCCTTGTGATTCTGCCAAGGCTAAAGCCAGTGCAGGTACCCAAGCTCTTTCCAACTCACCACCTCCTTGGGCATGCCCCCAGTGTGACTGTCCCTTGCCATCTCCTTCTAGTATCATGTTTCCAGTCGGCTGCATCGTGGACCACAACTTACGCGAGTCACGCGTTGACCTAGGCCGCAACTCGTCTAAGCGCTCCCTGTGCACTAGGGCTCTAAATTTGGGCTCTTTCAGGAGCAGATGGTCTCCTGCTCTTGTTGCTGATAGCTGAGGAGTTGTGGGTCAGTTATGGAGGGAGGCAGACAGGCAATTTGATAAGGGCCCCCAGGTGCGCCCAGGAGATATGCCTTCCTCTTAGCTTGGCTGGACACGCCCCCCAAATTATTTTAATTTTTAAAGAGGATTTGATAGTTACTGAACCTTCATTTTAGAAGTAGATGCAGGGACTGATTGACAATTGCCCTGTTTGTCTTTCTCTGGATTAACTAGTGGTAAAGCTTAATTTACACCATAAGGTATAACTTGATGCAAATGTATCTTTACTTCAACCTCATTTAATATTTTACAATAAAATTGAAGTGGGTAAGGAAGAATACCCATTGGGAATTTCTTTGAAAAGTAAGCACAGGGTTGACATTTTCCATCATACTGTTGCCTCTGTAAGCATGTAGCGCCTGCACTAATACCTCATACATTTATCTAAGAAAAAGGTAGATTAAACTTGTTGTTTATGAATGAGGACTTAATCAAAAACCTTTTTCAGGGATGAATAGGCGTCTGGTTTATGGTGGGACAGGGAATTTGGTTTGCCTCTTTTGTGAATAAGGGACAGGATAGTTAAAATGTGTAGGAGAATCACTTACTGAATTACCTTTTATATGGCATGTTAAAATTGATGAAAATGGATATACAGTATTTCTCAATTTCATAAATAAATGGATGGATATATTTCTCAAATTTAACATACATGGACATGGAAACAACTACTCAGACATACAGCCAATGAGTTTTCAAACATTCTGAGATTAAAATGTATTTTAGATAAAAAATAAATAAAATAAAATGCAAGTCTCCAAATATATTAATGGTAAACTCCAAGTGGACAGTTGTCTTGCACTCATCAACCTCTTAACCTAGATAAGCTTGTAGACATGTGTAAGATCAAGTTTGGAGAACATCTGCCCCCACTTCATTTGGGTCACAGGTTTAATTGTTATTTTATTAAGATCCCTGTAGTCAGTAAAATGTAGAAAATGTCAGGAAAGTAAAAAGTAAATCAGACAGAAAAAAACTATTTAGAATGCACCAAGGAACACAAAAGACTATACTTAATTGAGCCTGGGCCCAGATCTGGCTTTTCTTTTACATTTTGTACACTGGCATGATGATATTAACAGTGTGAAGATGTTACTGGGTTGTGCCATTCACCACCACACATGTTATGTCTGAAGATAATCATTGATAAGGACAAACTGATGAATTGCTCTGCACTGAGATGCATTGGACCACACCTGTGGGGGAGGAAAGGAGGCTCAAAGAGCAACCACTGGCAGGGGCTAGTGGAGTGGGGGGAGGAGAAGGGGCAGTGGAGGCTATTGAGGGAGGAAGGTTTGTGACAGTCAGGAGGGGAAGTAGAGGGCAGAAGGGTAGGAGGGCTGGTCCACAACTTGTCCAAAACAACAAATTCGTCGTTGAATTATTTGAAGGCTTGTTAAGGGATCACATTCAAAATTTTGTCCTAGTGAATGGCATTATGAGCAGCAGCAATCAGCATGGCTTTATGAAGGATAGGTCATGCCAGACAAATTTGGTTGCTTTTTATGATGAGGTAAGTAAGATGCTAGACAGTGGGGAGAGGGGCAGTGGATGTGATCTGTTTGGTTTTTTGCCAAAGCGTTTGATACCGTGCCCCACAAACGACTGCTTTCTAAACTAAGGTCTGTTGGTCTTAATGAAGTCATTTGCACATGGATAGGAAACTGACTACAGGATTGGGTACAGAGGGTGGTTGTTAATGGTATGTTTTTTACTTGGATTAAGGTTCTTAGTGGGGTCCCTCAGGGCTCGCTATTGGGTCCACTTTTATTTAACTTTTTTATTAAAGGGATACTGTCGTGGGAAAACATGTTTTTTTCAAAACACATCAGTTAATAGTGCTGTTCCAGTAGACTTCTACACTGAAATCCTTTTCTCAAAAGAGCTAACAGATTTTTTTATATTCAGTTTTGAAATCTGACATGGGGCTAGACATTTTGTCAATTTCCCAGCTGCCCCAAGTCATGTGACTCTTGCCAGCACTTTAGGAGGGAACTGCTTTCTGGCAGGCTGTTGCTTTTCCTTCTCAATGTAACTGAATAGTATGCAGTGGAACATTGGTTTACTATTGACCGTTGTTCTTAGATCTACCTGGCAGCTGTTATCTTGTGTTAGGGAGCTGTTATCTGGTTACCTTCCCATTGTTCTGTTGTTAGGCTGCTGGGGGGAAAAATGGTGGGGGTGATATCACTCCCAACTTGCAGTACAGCAGTAAAGAGTGATTGAAGTTTATCAGAGCACAAATTACATGACTTGGGGCAGCTGGGAAATTTACAATATGTCTAGCCCCATGTCCTTCTTTTGGATCAACTAGCAGATAGGCAGGTTGAAGCCTCTATTACTATTAATATACTTAAAAAAAAATTTTGGGTTAGTCTTAGCCTCTGCTGCTATGCACTCTTCATTTCCTTTCTTTGCCTTCCAAATTGCTGATTGGCAACATTTGTTATAGTGTTTATATTCATTAAATGCAGCTTCTGTCCCCGCAAGCTTGTAGTTTTTAAATGCCTTTCTCTTCTTTCCTATTAACATCTTTACTTCTATATTAAACCACACAGGATGATTCGTAGTGCTTGTACATTTACTCCTTAAAGGGCACCAATCATAACAAAATAATTTACTAAGTAAAGACACTATGTGAAATCCAATTTTTGAAACTTAGAGTTGTTTGTATAATGTAAATCATTAGCTCACTATACCTTCTGCAAAATCTCCACTTGCAGTTCTACTTGAGGCAGGTATGCTGGATTTCACTGGCTCCTCCTACCTATATCTTTATAGCCAACTGCAGCTCTGAAGTCTCCCACATGCTCAGTCGAGATTGCCTTATAAACCTTCTAAGCTATATCAAATCTGCCAAACTTCTGTGTTAGTTGCTGATCAGTAGTGCTGATAAAGTCACAGTATGGACTCCCTCAGTGAAAGAACCCATTAAAAAAAGTATGGGATTAAATTGTAAATATGTATTTGATTTTGGCTGTGGTTGGTGCCAAGAATAAATTGAGAACAGTAACAATTTAATATCATTTTAAACGACAACCATTTCTGTTCTGTGTTTTTAGCTGAAAACATAATGCCCCAATCAATGCTCTTAAGGGCAGCCCTCAAGGCGCTAAAATGAGCTTTTCTGAAATTTATGTTTTTTGTTGCCCCCAGTATACATTTGTTTTTTTGCACCAGACATTAAATGATATCACATTATGGTCACTTTGCTATACGTTTTGGGTCATTTGAGATCACTAGATCCATAAAAGCATTTTTTCTGGTAGGCTCCTCAACAACCTGTGCCATAAAATTTATAAACTTGTTCTCATTAATTGATCTGGCAGTACTGCTGCTTAGCCTCCTCCTCTTCACTTTCATTAGAGGGTCTATAGCATACCCTTACAATTAATTTGCTGGACTCTTTACAATTAGTGAAGAAATTCACCCATAACACTTCTGCCCCTGATTTTCTAACATCATCTTCTCCTTTATATAAGTTTTTAAATCCTGCCTTACAAACAGCCATACCCCTCCTCCGTTTCTATTGCCTCTGTCCCTCTGAAACAAAGTTTAGCTGCTGATATTAACTGCCCAGTCATGCGACTCATTCGCCATGTTTCAGCTACACCAATCACATCGTGTTTTCCCTCCAGCACCAGCACCTCCAGCTCTCCCATTTTACCAGACTCCTTGCATTTGCAAACATACATTTAATACTGGTACCATATTGAACATATGACACATGGTCCTCCCTATCTAAGGATACAAACAAATCTCCTCCCCCATTTTCCCTTCCTTTGCCCACTATCTCATCTAACCTGTCTTCCACAGAATCTTTTACTGAACCCTCCCCCCCACGCTTATTTTGAAATGTCCTCCAACCCTTTAGCTATCTTCTCTCCCAAAACAGTTGCAACATCATCATTGGGGTGCAGCCCATCACTAGCAAAGAGCCTGTAGCTGACTGAGAAATCAGCACAGTTCTCTAAAATCCCAAAACTCCCTACACCAATCCCTCAGCCACGCATTAATCTCCCTAAGCTCCTGCTGTTTTAGCATTGCTCGTGGTATAGGCTATACCTATACATATTGAAGAAATTACATGTGATACTCCCTGTCCTTAACAGAACCCCCAACCAAATTTCCACCCCCATTTTCCTATTCTTTGCCAACTATCTCATCTAACCTGTCTTCCTCAGAATCTTTTACTGAACCCTCCCCCCACACCTAGTTTAAAATCTCCTCCAACCATCTAGTCATCTTCTCTCCCCAAAACAGCTGCACCACCATCATTGAAGTGCAGCCCATCCCTAGCAAAAAGCCTGTAGCCAACTTAGAAATCAGCACAGTTCTCCAAAAACCCAAAGCCATCCTCCCTATACCAATCTCTCAGTCACGCATTAATCTCCCTAAGCTCCTGCTGTCTTCTTAGCATTGCTCGTGGCAATTACCTTGGAAGTTCTCGCCCTCCAATTTTCACCTAGTTTTTTTAAATCGTTTTTGAGGACTTCACCACCTCCTCTAACTTTGTCATTGGTACCTATGTTTACCAAGACCGCTGGGTCTTCCCCAGCCCCTCCCAATAATCTGTCCACTTGTTCCACCACATGGTGAACCATAGCAACAGGCAAGCAGCAGACGGCATGAAGGATCCTTGCAGCAGATTATCCTATCCACCTCCAAGTCTAATTCCTCAAAAACACCTTTTTAGTTTTAAACGCCTTAAAGAACATGTAAAGCCTACATTTTCCTACCCTGTATATAAGTTGGGCATATCTTCCGCACCCAAACTGCATCATTTGTACTGCATATACCCCCTCGGTTTGCCAGCGCCATCACATTTTCCTAAAACAAATAACAGCTTTCACCTGCCGGCCATTTTCCCTCTGATACATTATCATTTGAAATAAGACATGTATGCTGTAAAGTCCATGTAATGCAGAATGCAGGTTTACACATGCACAACATACTTGGATAAAAAAAAGTTCTGCTGGGCCCAAGGTGGTTAGATTTTGGATTAGGATACACAACATAATTTTTGCAGTTTTCAATATCAATGTAAGAAGAGACCCAATAATAGCACTTTTGAACAGTAAATGTGAAGGCTTCTCCAAGATACAACATAAACTTTTAACGTGTATTTTTCTGGCGGCCAAACAAACTATTGCCAAGGCATGGAAAGCTGGATCCATATCTATACCAGCTTTTAAAGGTAAAATGGATTGGATAATGGTTAATGAAAAATTAGCTAGTTTTCTTAACAATACCCATGACAAATTCCTAAGGACCTGGCAACCCTGAGTATAGACGCAGGGATCCCAATGTAAATCAGCTCCTCTCCATATGACCTTCCTTACACCATCCTACTTTACCCTGAGAAAAAGCGACATTCTTGTGACCTAGTCCATAGTTTAACAACCCTTTCCTGTATTTTCATAAAAAGATGACTCTTTGACTTTATTGTTTTAATAGTTATGAAAAGATAAAAGATTGATAACCAATGCAATAAAACAGACTCATATTGTTTTATGACAATTTTAGTTTACTAAATGCTGGCATCATACATTGTACCAATGTGCAATAATAACTGACTTATGTTCAACTTCAACTGTCTGCAATATTTGCGATAACCTGTCAAAACTTTGATATATATGTATTGCATTTGCTTGTGAAACAATAAAAAATATTGAAGAGAAAAAAAAGTTCTGCTGGGTTTGAGCACTGTAATTATTACTCTGAGCTCAGGAGAGGTAGTTAGGAGAAAAAAATAGCATCAGACAGTTTCTATGGGAACCAGCGATGCTCTCTCTTCATTGGCTGTTAGTCTGTAGGGTGTGTTATGTAATCTGAGCTGAGAGGAACTGAGCATGCTCACTGAGCCAAGAGCCAAAGGAAATTCCTGAGGGAGGGGGCAGAGTGGTTTAGTGTAGTAGAAGGATTTGTAGCTGATTAAGGGGATACTGCAGCCTTACTGTTAACCTTTTAACAACCAGAGTGGCAGTTATTTCAGAGACACTGTTCATTGATTACATTTTTGTGAAAAGGGTTGACATGTCCTTTAAGGTAACTTACAATTCATTCACATATAACAATTGTTTAGCAGCTCCCACACATTGATAATTGTTGTTTTTGTAAACGTTTGTAAAAGAAGCACATAAGCATTATTAAAGGGTACTACACGTGGTACCAGGAGTGGGGTCCACTCAGCAGCCAGAGCCTGAACCATGTTAAAATCTGCAATAGGTACAGAGGGTGCAGCAGGCCCTTCTCAGCCTCTGACTGTAGCAGTCCCTGCACAGATAAGGACAGACAGTCTACATACACCTGCTCCAATTAAGTTTGTGGGAAACGTTGGTGAAGCATGGAAAATGTTTAAGCAAAGACTGTTACTGTACATGAAAGCTACTAATACTATAACACTTCTCAGTGTGCAGAAAGTAGCCCTTTTTGCTAACAATAGCTAACTTGCTATTGCTAACAATAGCAGGGGAAGAAGCTTTGCAAATATTTAATTAATTTCAACTTGATGAAAATGAAGTGGTAATGGGAAAATATGAAGATTACTGCACCCCTAAGGTGAATGAAACATATGAGAGATTTATCTTTAAGTCCAGAGTGCGGTTTCCTATTGAAAGCACAGAGGAATTCATAACAGACCTCAAGCTGAAAAGCAGAACATGTAACTTTGGTCAGCTGAGAGATTAATTAAGCAGAGACAGAGTTGTAATTGGATGTAATGATCAAAAAGTGTCAATAAAGATTGTTACGGCAACAGGATCTTACATTAGAAAAAGTTATAAGGATTTGTCAAGAAGCTGAACTCACAAAACAGCAGCTCAAAGTGCTAACAGGAATAAGAAGTGAAGAGAAGGTTTCTCAAGTGAGCAGTGGCCTCCTCCTCAGTCAGTTGGGTGAGTGCACTACTTCTTTGAACTCCTCCTCAGTCACACCAAGGGCTTACACAAGTAAATCTGATTTAACGAAAGGCAAAGGGAAAATTGATGCAATATTTACCAAATACAAAGTTGGTGGCAATACTTTTTCATTTAAGAACTGCCTGACTTTTGGTAAATAAAGCTAGGTGTGTGGCAAATATAATCACTTTGCCAAGCAGTGTTATAGTGAAAGCAAACTAAATGCATTGATGGACAGCAGCAGTGAGGAAAGTCAGGAGGAAATCTGTGTGAATGTTGTCAGTAAAAGGAATGGAAGTGAAAAAAGATGGACTATAGACATTGATACAAATGGTTTCCTGATTAAGTATAACATGGAAACAGGGGCAGAAACAAACATTGTTACAAAATATGGAAAAACAATGAAATGAAATGAAAGCAAAACTAAAAAGAAAAACATCAGTGCTTAACACTTTCGCTGCCAGACAACTTGGCTGATTTGGTACTTTCATTGCCAGACCATTTTTGAACATTTTATACTCTTTCACTTTAATGGTTTTTCCTGGGGGGTGGGGGTGGTCTTTTAGTCTACACAGAAAAACAACATGTTTTTTTCAGGACAACCTGAGCTTTCAAAATATGCTAGAGATTTTGGGGTAATTCCACTTCTGTAAAAAAATATAGGCTTCTAACAGTATAATAAAATGTAAAAAAAATAATGTTTCGCATAGTACAATCACATATATCAGAAGCATAATTTATTTTATGTGTGAAAACACAGCAGATTTGGAAATTTCTATGTCTCCTGAACATGTCAATACCAAATATATATAGTTTTATGGAGATTTCTCACATGTATAGATCAAAATATCTAAGCAGTACACACCAAATTTTCAAAGCACCGCTACACAAAAACAGCATACTTCTGATTTCAAGGCCAAACATTGCACAAACAGTAGGTTTACCCATTATGAGAAAGAACAGATCGTTGGAGAATCATAAATGAGTAAATATATCTCTGTACACCAAACTACCAACTTGAAATTCTATCCTAAAGTTATAATATTTCATAGAAATTTGTGGATTTTTTTAAACATGACCTCAAAGCTTCCACTCTACAGCATCTTATCTCCCACACATCATTAGGTACCAAAATATGATTTCCAAGAGTCCACTGAACAGTTTGATACCCAATATGTATTAGTTTATCTAAGTAAGTGGCATATCGGGGCCCCAAAATGTAGACACCCCATTTCAGCTATCAGTCCTGTAATTCCAGATACTGCAAAATCTACACATTTACATAATTTTGAGGGGGCAAAGATAGAGAAAAGTCAGTTCACCCCAGAAAACTACATTCCCCTGAATCCTTTTAAGTATCAAGATAAATCACTCCAAATATGAAAGCCTGGGGTCCTCTGAACAGTTTTATGTTGAATATGTACAGGTGTACTTAAGCACCTAAGCCCCAAAATGAAGACCCCCCATATGCTCTGTCATTTCAGGTACTGCAAAGACATTTACATCATTTTGAGGGGGGAAAGTTAGAAAAAAGTAAAAAAAAAGTAAGTTCACCACAGAAATCCATATATTTTTGGAAAGTACATTGCCACAAATCAATGTTTGTTATGCATGTCTTTATACCTCAAAGCACCAAGCTGCAAACCTTTCCTAAATTTGGCGATTTTAATGACATTTCAAAAAATCACTTCAAAACTTCCACCCTGCAGCACCTTATTTCATTCATACTATTAGATGTCAGATAAATCACCCCAAATATTAAAGCCTGGGGTCCTCTGAACAGTTTGATGCCCAATGTACATAGGATTATTGAAGTACATGTCATGTAAAGACCCCAGAATCTACCATGTGCATAATAATTTGATGTGCTGATGGCACATTTACGCTGATTTATAAACATTGCCAGTTTTATGGCATAAAAGCTACAAAAAGTTATGTTGACCCCTAAAAATTATATATTTTTGGAAAGTACACATTTTGATTAATCCAAAATGGTTAATTATGTCTTTCTACTCCAAAGTACTTTACTGCAAAGCTATTTTCATATACCTACTCAGAATGAAATTCTGGGTGAAATGGAAAATGCCATATTACTTACAATCCTAGATGCCTCCAATTTTTTGGCAGATTCCTCCCAATAAGAGAAGCAGAAAATTGTATACTTTTAATACACCTTTTGGTATTAGTTCAAGCGTCTACCTTTTGGATTAAGTTCAGAACCAGAGATTTTTCACAGAACAATGCAGCAACACTTGGAAGGGGTTGAAGGAGTTAAAGTCTACATAGATTATATTTTAATTTGGGGCACCACAGAAGCAGCACATTACAAAAGATTAAAACATGTCTTACAGATAGCAAAAGAAAATGGACTGAATCTGGCCAAATGTCAGTTTAAGAAACCAGAAATTTTGTATCTTGGTGAAATAATTTCTCACAGGTGAAACCAGACCCTCCTTCCCCCCTACATTTACTAACATATGGCAACACAACTATATAGGGGGCACATGCAGGGCAATAGGACAACTTTATTTAATTTATTAAAGGTTTCCTAGGCTTGTGTAGTGGAATGTAGTGGCTGTAACATATACTTCTATTATACGCTTAAGTTCACGTTGTATGCAAATTAGGCATCGCTAGCGTAACTGCGCTTTGCCTGGCGAAGTAACACTAGCGAAACTACACTACCGTTCGCCGACCTGAGCGTAACTTCTCACTTTAGTGAATTTGCATAGCGCTGGCGAAAATTCGCCTGGCAAAGTGCGACAAACGCTAGCGAAGCCAATGCTAGCGAATTTTCGGAACTTAGTGAATTTGCACCATAGAGTGCAAATATGCACAAATAGAAAAAGAGACTATTGGGGCAGATTTATCAAGGTTCAAATTTAGCTGATTCTTAATAAATCAGATGAAAGTTGACTGTAGGACTGGCCGTATCGGGAATTACTTTGACATAGTTGGCCAGCTTCAATATATTGCAATATATGGATAAACAATCCCTGTTTAGTTTAACAGGGAAGGCATTTTTAATAGCTTACAGCTCAAAATGTTTCAGTGTTCTAAATATATTGATAATGGGTTGAGTGCGGAGGATTGTTTTTTGTCTATGTGAATTTTGTGGTCACATTGCAACCCCTGCTTCATGTTTTTAAAAATTAGTGGTGAGCACATCTTTCCCTTGATTGTTAAAGTTCATATAGGAGCAGTGGCCAGCTCCTTGTTGTAGCTCCCACCCCTTCCAGCTATAGTCAGGTGATCTCAAGGGTGGCTAATAAAAGTTTTTCTTTGAAAGCAGCGAATAAGTTGCAGGTAAAACTTAGTCCCTTTGTAAAATGTATAATGAAGCAATTGAATTCTTAATGAATCAGATGAAGGTTGAATGTAGGACTGGAGCAATATTGGGGATGACTTTGACGTAGTTGGCCAGCTTGAATATATTGCAATATATGGACAAACAAAATGTTTCAATGTCCTTAATATATTGATAATGGGTTGAGTGCAATGACCTCTTGTTTTGTCTATGAATTTTGTGGTCACAACCTCATTGCATCCCCACTTAATTTTTTTAAAATTAGAGGTGAGCACAGTTTTCCCTTATTATATATATATATATATATATATATATATACTGTATATATATATAAAATCCCCAGGGAAGCCGACACACACAAAAAATAGTTAAGTTTGCCACGCGCGCACTAGGAAGCCGGCACAGAAGAGGAATGCAGTGTGGCGGCGTCCCCACCGATGGCGTGGTGGGTGCCCCCACTGCACCACTAGCCCGCCAGGGCAAGTTGCTTTTTATTACAGCAAGAGTCCAGTACTGGACGTAAATGAACCAACCATGGGCTCCTAGAATGCGGCCAACAGCATGTCTGCTTTCCCAGGCTACAAGAATCTCACCTGTGCATGGTAATGGCAATTGGATCCATCTTAGCATGCTTATTCAGCCACTTAAGTCCTTTGGGCCATGTATGTGTGGAAATGTAGGGAACACATGACCTACTTCGTTGCTTATTTGTTAATATTTTTAACACTACACCCAGGTAAACGTAACTATTTTTCAGGGATTATATATATATATAATAATATATGGTGCCCTGGTGGTCTAGTGGTGCAGCGGGGGTGTCCACCACGCCATCGGCGGGGACGCCGGCCACAATGCATTCCTCTTCTGTGCCGGCTTCCTAGTGCGCGTGCAGCATGCACTTCCGGATTTTAAAGGCACATGCGCGTGCAGTGGCACCAAATTCAAATGTTTAAAAGTGGATTTTGTGCTCTGAGCCCTGGCCCATTATAGGTTCTGCTTCCTGAGTTCCTGGTGCCTTGCTTAGCCGGTTTTCTATCTGTTGTGACCCCTGCCTGATTGTGACTACTCCTGACTTCTGTGATCCTGACCTTGGCTTGTGACCTAACTATTCTGCACTCTGTATTCCGACCCTGCCTGCCTGACCATTCTGATTTGCTCTCCTGGTTTTGACCCTTGCCTGTTATCTGACTCCGAACTTGCCTGATTCCTCTGCTAGTCTTCCTGGTTTATACTCTGGCCTGTCTGACTCCGTCTCTGTTCCGCCTGTCCCGACCTGGCCTGATCTGACTGTGTTATCTGCCTCCTGTCCAGTGACCTTCTGACCAAAGGCTCTGTCTACAGTTCTGCCCCTTTGCTTGTCTTGCCTCGCCTTGTACCTCTCGTTTTAAGGTGGCTGTTATAGGCAGAAGTACGAGCTGAGACCAGGGTGCTTGGCATCGGTTCTAGATTTAGGGAGCCAACCGTTACACTTGCTTTGGCAGAATTAAAACCTGACTGTGGCTTTGGTCAATATAAGTAACTGGACGATTTCAAATGGGCACATAATTCCAATAAACTTGCATATACTCCACCCATACCCATTACAGATTGCAGTGAGTTGAACCTGGCAAAACAGAGGAATTTCTTCTTTCTATATTAAGAGACAGTGTGGCTATAATTATATGTTGGGACTATAAGAGGGGACTAATATTGGGACTTTTATGGTTCAAGCATTATCTATTGTTTGTCTTTACTGTGGGGAGAATTGGATTTCACATCAGTGTAGACATATTATAATCATAGTATCTTTACGAGGGTGGATGGTACACTGACTAACTACACTGACTAATTTAAATGGATAGTGATTTTATGATATATTTGTAAAGTTTATAACCAGCTACACAGAGTACTTATGGCACTAATCACAGTGGGGTTTCACTGAATATGGTTGTTTACCATAAATTTAGGGTCCCCACATATGTAGTATTGTATGGTTTGGCTAAATACACCCCATATTTACCATTCTATTTAACATTCATGGAGCCATACACATAATGGGATATGGATAGTGATTTTATGATATATTTGTAAAGTTTATAACCAGCTACACAGAGTACTTATGGCACTAATCACAGTGGGGTTTCACTGAATATGATTGTTTACCATAAATTTAGGGATCCCACATATGTAGTATTGTATGGTTTGGCTAAATACACCCACACCCCATATTTACCATTCTTGGAGCCATACACATAATGGGATATGGATATAAAAATGGTATATAGCGGTGGGATGCAAGTGTATGTCACCCACAACGGATTGATTTTTACCCGGTACTGGAAGAAGGAGTAACCACAAGGTGCCACTAATCTGAGCATGGCGTGATATTTAATTAACTTATTAGTTTAAATGCATTAACATGAATGAATTAGTCTCTGAACAGGCCCTACATCAGTACTCAAGTTCACATTTTTTGTAACAAGTTTGTATGCTTTGTAACAAGTTCGTAGTATAGTCATGATACATTATTTAAACACTGAGTAACCAGTAACATCAATAGACATATAATGTTTCAACATTTTGTTTTTATCTGCATTAAGTTTGCATGATTTTAAGTCATGTTTTTCCCGGTATGGATACGTGTCATTAATTTTTGACTTACCAGTAAGGAGCGCTATGTAAATAGCCATTTAATGTTGAGTGACGTGTTTACAATGTCAGCTTCAATCTGTCTAGTTTCCCGCCAAATCTTGTATTTAAGGCAATTTTGTATACTATTAGACACTTTGAGAAAGGCCTCTAACGAGGCCGAAACATCAGTCTTGCATCCATCAATAAAACATCTTTTAATTTATGTAAGACCTGTGAGTGCGGATCCTACTTCGTTGCTTATTTGTATGTATATATATATATATATATATATATATATATATATATATAT
>CM044437.1:31175912-31187729 GCA_024363595.1 Xenopus borealis | reverse complement strand
TCGCAAGTTCGCGAATATGTTCGCGAACATTTTTGCCGCGGTTCGCGCCATCCCTACATGTAAACCATATATGCTGATATGATCCCACCCCCGTACAACATCTCCAACAAAAAAAATCCTATGCAACTTTTCTGGCGTATAATATCACCTAGTTGTTACTTTGTATAACATTTCTCTCACCCTCGAGGCTCTAGAGGTTTTGTGTACATTCGCCATTATTTTCCTCCTTACCATCGGGGTTATCTTTATCCCCAACTCATTTTCCCAATTATCAAAGTAGTTTAAATGGGAGTCACTCCTGTTTGATAGTAAAAACTTATATATTAGAGAGATAGGTCTAATCAGTAATTTATTTGAATCTAATATTTTTTCCCACGCAGTGGGTTGACTCTCGCCTTAATCAATATGTACAGCATTAATAAAATTATGTAATTGGTAATAACACCACTGATCTCTCGGATGCATCCCCCATCTTTCCTGAATATCTTCTATATTGATTATTTTACCATTCTCCACAAAATCTGACATTCTTGAATATCTGCCTTCATATCAACCCCAGCTATCGAACGCTTTGGTTTCAAGACTAAGGGGAAAATCGGGGTTTCTCAAAAGAGCCTGCAGCACTGGAAAAGAGGATGTCAATTTGTAAATTGTCCTATGTTTATACCAAAATAATATTGTTGCTTATATTAACGGGTTCGAAGAAATGTCTTTTGGTATGGTATTAGACCTAGTCCATAATAAATTACTTAATAGAATCAATATCGTAGCTTGATCTAATTGAACCATTGTTTCCCTTTTGTTTTCCAGTGCTACTTAAGCGATCTCACAAGATGTACCGACGCATAATTCTGGTAGGTATCGGGTACTACTAAGCCTCCTCTATCTTTCGCTAAGCCTATCAAATTTACATCTAGGTTTTCCCCCATATATACTTATTATATAGTGATTTTACCTTTAAAAAAATGACTTGGGTATCCCAATATTATTGTTAACATGTATTTCTATAGCGCCAACTTGTTTTGTAGTGCTGTACAGTAGGTACAGTTTGTAAACAATATAAGATTTGTGGCATTATAAACATTTTAATTGCCTGGATCCTGCCAAACCAAGACAGCCCCAATGATTTCCATGAACTAAGTTGCTTGGTTATTTTATCTATTAATGGGATAAAATTTGCCTGATATAGTGCCGATGGGTCCTTAGTAATTTGCACCCCTAAATGACCACCGAAAGGGAAATTTCTGTTTTATAAGTGTTCTATTTACATTGTTAATATTGAACTCCATTGCTTCTGATTTCTGATTTCTGTTCACCTTGAAATTTGATAATTTGCTAAATCTGCATAATAACAACATCACATTAGAAAGAGTTAAAATTGGTTTAGTGATAAACAGTAGCAGATCATCCGCGAATGCTACATTTTTATATTCCTTATTTTGAACATTTACCCCTGCTATATTTTTATTAACTCTAATGTGCAATAATAATGTCTCCATCACCATTACAAAAAGTACTGGGGATAGAGGACACTCCTGTCTCGTTCCATTTCGAATATGTATCTGCGGTGATAAGATACCATTAACTCCAATCCTCGCACTTGGAGCATCTTAGAGGGTGAAAATTCTGTTGATTATTATCTTGCCTAAGCCAAAACCCTTTAGGGTGTAGCGCAGGAATTCCCAGGATACTCTGTCAAAAGCCTTTTTGGCATCAATACTAAGGATCATTGCAGGAATTTCCTTCTTTTTTATATGGTGAATTAGGGATAACATTTTATAAGTATTATCCTTCCCTTCCCTGCCTGGAACAAACCCTGACTGATCTGGGTTTATAAATTGACCCAGAATTTGTTTTAATCTATTGACCAAAACTTTTGCATTGATTTTTATATCCACATTTATGAGAGAAATAGGCATGTAACTTGAACAGCATTGTGGATCTTTCCCCTGTTTCGGAATCACTATTATATGAGCCTCTTTAGCCTGTGCTGGTAACCTATTGCCCAAGTCAATAGAATTAAAATAATGTGACATATATGGGAGCAATTCCTCAGAGAACACCTTGTAATACAAGGAATTATATCCATCTGGATCGGTACTTTAGTTGGTATTGATTGCAAAGTGTCCTGTATTTCCTTTTTAGTAATTGGGTCTTCCAAAGACTGCCTTTGTTCTAAGGATATGGCTGGTAAATTCACCTCCTTTATAAAGGTTTCGATCTCCGGTTTTATTGAAGTAGGTGAACCTGAATGCTCCAAAGCATAAAGTGCTTGGTAGAATTGTTGGAAGCATAGTGCTTATCCTTAATGGACATAATATAGGATTTCGGTTGTATCCTCTTCAAAATATTAGCAAAATATTTAGTACTCCTATCTCCTAATTCATAGTTTTTTTGTTTACTTCTCATATAGGCTTTATAAGTTCTTTGATCCAACATAGCTTTTAATTGTATGCTCTTCTAAACGTATCTACAGTGATGGTTTGTTTATGCGATTCTTCCAATTTGTATTTTCTCCTTCTTTATTTTAGAACACAATGCAATCAATTGCCCTTGAATAACACATTTATGGGCTTCCCACAATATTGCTGGATTGGTATCAGTTAAGTCATTCTCCCAAAAAATTTTTTAATCATTTTATTTATCTGCTCTTTAGTGTTCTCATTTAAAAGTATAGTATTATTAAGTCTCCAGTTAAATTCCGTTTTAATAGAATTTGGTAGTTGTAAACCCACTACCACTGGCAAGTGGTCTGACAGAGTACCCTGCATCATCCTTGCTTCCTCACAATACTGTACATGTTTATGTGAAGTAAAAATATAATCAATTCTAGAATAACACATAAGTTTTAGAGTAGTGTGAGAAATCAATCTTATGTATATTGAGACATCTCCAAACATCAACCAATTGTAGGTCAGATAAACCTTTGTAGGAGATATTACATTTCTTGTTTGAAGTGTCAACTAGTGGATTGAGAGGAATATTTAGGTCACCCCCCCCCATAAATATAATTCCCTCAGCGAAATTAGCCAATGTCAATAAAAATGTGCACAAAAATTTTACTTGCTCGTGATTAGGGGCATACACATTCGCAATAGTAATAAGATTTCCTGCTAACTTTCCCTTCAATAGCAGAAATCTCCCTTCCAGATCTTTCTTCTGGTCTATCGCTGTAAAAGGCAGATATCTGTGTATTAGAATCATTACTCCCTTAGCTTTTTTCTCCTTATTATTACTGCTGGCTACTATCGGGTAATTTTTCAATTTCAATTGGGATACTCTACCCTCCTTGAAATGGGTGTCTTGTAATAAGACAATTTTTGCCTTTAATCTATTGCATTCCCCTAATATTTGAGATCTTTTAATGGGGTTGTTAATACCATTCACATTATAACTTACTATTTTAAGTGCCATTAAAATAATGATATCTAATCTCCTATTACACAACCTTAACTCCCCCAATCACTGCAAAATATCTCCCTACAACTATACTTGTTGTTCCCTGTAATGGGGAGGGTAAAGAGAAAAAAAAAACTAAATAAATAAATAGATAAATAAATAAATAACTAACTACAATCCTACTTTCCTATGCCTTATTTATACATCCTGCTTAGTGACATTTGTAAGTGTTGAAATCTTATACCAATCCACGTTCTTATTTCCCATACACATGTGAAACATCCTAGAATAAAAAAGTACCATTTTGTGAAAAGTTCCACCTCTGTACTAGAATTTAAAAGATGTGCTCAACTATAAATCGTTATAAACAATTCCAAAATTATTCCCCATTTCACACCTAATCTAGATTAACCTTGCTCTGTGTACTTCCCCACAATAACCATATACCATGTCATAACTCCTCCCCAGTGAATAGGGCATTCCAAACCTATTTCCCAATCCTAAAACCTTTACCAAATTTCCATTGTGTTTTACCTAAAAATACAAGGGATCATTTCTATAGATTTAAATGTATTAAAAATTCCCACCTCCCTGGGTAATCATTTTTGTGACAAAGTTCCACCACTGTGATACATTTTACATTCTGTGACAGAATATGAATCCTTCTGTAAAATTTCAAAATGATACCATATTAATATCTATATATAATAACCACCCCACTTTTCCCAACTTTTCACCATTTCCATAAAACCATTTTGGTGAGGCAAAGGAGCCTATATAGAACCTTTAAAAAAAAAAAAAAAAAACACCTAAACATAGAAAGAAGAAACCATCAATATATTATCTTGGTTCCCATTTCCACCCTGACAGTTCCTTCAGTCCTTTAGATGCAGGCTTTTCGATGTCCTAGGTCTCGGTCTCGGTGTGCCCTGCATAAGCCATTCTCCTTGAAGCTCGGTTTCCAATGACTGGTTTTCCTTCCCCTCCACTGTCCATCCCAGGATGTATATCTGAGGCAGGTTTAACTTTTGCAAGAAGAACTGTGTCCCCTCCGGTTTTCTCAGTATAGCTTGTAACCCCTCTTTCGAAATAGTCAGGGCGAATGGAAACCCCCATCTATAGGGAATGTTATTCTCTCTTAACATGTCCGTAATGGGTTTAAGTACCTTCCTCTTCATCATGTGGTCCTCAAAATGTCCTGGAAAAGCTTTACTGCATTTTCCTCGTACAATAAGTTGCCTGTCCTTTTGTAGTTCTGAAAGATTTCCTCTTTAGACCTGAAACTGTGCAGGCAACATATCACATCTATAGTGGTATTTAATGGGGCAGCTTTCTGCTTTGGGACCCTATAGGCTCTTTCAATTTCAATGACTGTATCAGTAGGTAACAAATCTTAAAAAATTTGTTTCAAACTAGGCAAAATATCCTCGGGGGTAATGGATTCAGAGAGGCCACTTACCCTTAGATTATTCTTCCTGCTCCTATTTTCTGCCTCTTCAAGCTGCCTCTGCATTTCTGCAATTACATGAGCTTGTGCAGTGATTTGGGAATAAAGGGCCTTTTCATTATCCCGCATCTTACTTTGATTGCCTTCCAGATTGTCAATGTGATTAGCTAGACTGAGCATGTCCTTTTTGATGTCCTGAAGCTCCTCTTTCAACGCTACCGTCATTTCTTGCAGCATGGTTTTGAGATCCATTCTGGAAGGTAAGGATGCCAGGCAGTATTGTATATTTAAGCCCTCCTCTCCCCTGCTTTTGGGATCTGAAACTCCCCGCATTGCCTCCGCTTGTCTGTCTGTGTCTGTTTGGGCTGCTGCCTCCATTTTACCATTTACACGATCCGTTTTTTTCCCCCCGCAAATAGTGGGGCCAGATATTGCTGGGACAACGGGTGCCTCCCGGCAGGTGTCCTTTCTCATTCCGCTCGTTTCCCCATATTTGTGCGTAAACACAGGCATAGTCCGGTTATGGCCACAGAGAGCTCCTACCTCACGCGGCCATCTTCCCTCGTCAGCAGGCCACACCCTCAGTGTGACATTGTCTCTAAAAGTTGTAGCTATTACACATTTTTTTTTTAGTTTTTTTTTTTACCATTTGAGGGGCATGCCACATTTGGATGGGTTCATGTCTAGGGCATTAGAGGATCCCTTTTGTCTTTATTTTTCTTCCTTTGACATTTTTAATAATAAGTGGCCACTTCAAGCAGTTGCACCAACATCTTTAATAAAGACATAAATATGACCTATATGCCCTATTCAAATTGACCTTAACACAAGTGTTTGCTATGAAATGCTTGCAATGATGAATTAATGTTAGCAAAACTTTGGATACAGAGACAAAACTTTACATTTTAATGTATTAGCATAGTGGAAGCAAATTTGAGCCTGGCAAAGTGCCTCAAAGTATAACAAAGCTTTCTCGGGTGAATATTTAGTGAATTTGTCCCTTTGTGTTCTACTCTATTGTCTAAAATTGGGAAAAGTGGAAAACCACACTGGAAGCCTTTTCAAATTGCCTCTGAGGGGGGAATTGGATTAGTCCCTGGATCAACTTTGTACTAAAATCTAGTTCAGTAACCCTGTATTTTATTCCTTGCTAAAAAAATATTCAAGCCATGTATCTTCCAGTAAGCTTATTTAAGGAGAGAATTCTACAATCTACAATCTCATAGATCTGAAAAGGTCAATGGAAATCAAAATAGGCCCTGTCATTCCAAGTACAGCCCTAAAAACAGCCCCAAACAACCCATCAGCCTACTAAATAGTTGCTGTCTATGCCTTCTTACAGCAGCCTGTCTGGCATTTGACAGAATCCATAGATTGCCAATCCATGCCTGGCTCTTACTGTAAAAAAAACTTTGTTTGCATATTAAGATGGAATTTCCTTTCTGTCAGACCAGAGGAGAAGTGATTGGATATTACAGGCTTCACCAGGGAGACATGAAACACGTTGGGAATCCACATCTCAGGGGGAAGTTGCAGACGGACAGCCACAGGATTGATGACCTCAGAGATGGAGAAGGGACCTACGAACTTGGGACCCAACTTCGGAGATGGAACCTTTAGGCGGATGTGTCTAGAAGAAAGCCAAACTCTATCACCGATTTTATACGGAGGGGTAGACTTCCTTCTATGGTCAGCGAAAGTCTTGTGCACCAAGGAGCTTTTTTCCAGATTGGACTTGGTTGCAACTCAGATAGCAGACATATGAGATACGTGATCTTCAGCAGCGGGGACGTCAGAGAGAAGGAAGTCTTGTGGAAAGGCTAGAGGATATTGACCGTATACAGACAGGAATGGAGATCTTCCAGTGGAAGTAAGACCAGCATTGTTGTGAGCGAATTCCACCCACGGAAGGAGATCAGACAGTCGTCTTGACAGAGGGAAACATGGTTTCTAAGGAACTGTTCAAGAGCTTGTTTACCCGCTCCGCTGCCCCATTAGTCTGAGGCTGATAGGCAGAGGAGAACTGGAGCGAGACTCCCAGAGATTTGCAAAGGGAGCGCCAAAACCTGGAAACAAACTGGGAACCTCTGTCGGAGACTATTTCCACAGGGAAGCCGTGCAGACGGAAGATATGCTGTATAAAGAGAAGAGACAGTTCCACAGCAAAGGGGAGTTTCTTCAAAGGAATGAAGTGTGCCATCTTTTTGAAACAGTCTATCACTACCCAAATGATGGTGTTCCCACAGGAGGGCAGCAACTCAACGATGAAGTCCATACCCAAATGAGTCCAAGTACGAGAGGGTACTGATAGTGGTTGCAGAAGACCGCAGGGTCGAGAGTGACTGGACTTAGTGGTAGCACATACGGTACAAGCCGCAACAAAGTCTTTGACATCTTTGCGGATGGTCGGCCACCAGACAAGGCGACGAAGGAGCTCAAGAGTCTTTTCTGAACCAGGGTGGCTGGCTTGTTTGAAGCTATGAGTCTGCTGTAGGATGGGAAGGCGTAGCTCAGGGGGTACAAATGCCATTCCAATGGGGGTATCAGGAGGAGCAGCAGACTGGCAAGACAAGATTTGCTCAGCAAATTGGGGTAGTACAGCAGTGATGATCCTGGACGGAGAGATGATAGGATCTTGCGCTAAAGGAAGGCGGTCCTCTGGGGTGAAACTGCGAGACAAGGCATCAGCCTTCAGGTACTTGGTCCCAAGACGATATGTTAGGACAAAATTAAAACGAGAGAAGAAGAGAGCCCACCTTGCCTGACAGGGATTTAGCCTCTTGAGAGATTGAATGAATTCCAAATTCTTATGGTCAGTGTAGACTGTGACCGGGTGAGGGGCACCCGCCAAGAGATGGCGCCATTCTTCGAGGGCAAGTTTAATGGCCAGGAGCTCACGATTACCAATGTCATAATTCTGCTCAGCGGAGGAAAATTTCCTGGAGAAGTACGCACAGGGATGGAGCTTACCATCTGCAGAATGTCTCTGAGACAGAATAGCTCCTGCTCCTACATCAGAGGCATCAACTTCAATGAAGAAGGGTAGATGCGGTTCAGGATGCAGAAGAACAGAGGCAGAAATAAAGGCATCTTTCAGGGACTGGAACGCTTCAAGGGCCATAGGAGGCCAGCAATTGGGTTTCCCTCATTTGCAGATGAGGGAGAGGATAGGAGCAATGCGGGAGGAAAAGCCTTTAATGAATTAGTGGTAATAGTTCGCAAAGCCTATAAACCTCTGGATCACCTTGGTACTCAGAGGAAGTGGCCATTTCTGGATAGCTGATACCTTGGCATGAGATAAGGTAGCCAAGGAAGGAAGATGCATTTCTCCAATTTGGCAAAAAGGGAATTTTCCCTAAGATGAGAAAGAGCCTCCTTAACTTGGGAGCGGTGGGTTTCCAAATCCTGAGAGAAGATGAGGATGTCATCCAGATACACAACAACAGACTTCCCCAGGAGGTCCCAAAAGACATTGTTAACAAACTACTGAAAGACGGTGGGGGCATTGCAGAGGCCGAAGGGCATCAGAAGGTACTCGTAATGCCCATCACGAGTATTGAAAGCCGTCTTCCACTCATCGCCTTCTTGGATCCTGATAAGGTTGTATACCCCGCGGAGATCCAACTTGGAGAAAATCTTGGCCCCTTTAAGCTGGTCAAAAAGTTCTGAAATAAGAGGTAAGGGGTATCTATTCTTGAGCCCCCGATAGGGCAGTCATACCGCCGATGCGGGGGAAGGAATTTTGCTGACTTCTTGCAGAAAAAATCAGAGTAGTCCCTGTAGTCAGAGGGCAAGGATAAGAGACTTGTAGAAGAGACACGTAACCCGTTGGAGAGGCTGAGAAATTAGACAATGTCTTTAGCAGTGCAGACTCCAACGGGAGATTTGACCAGAGGACCATTCAATGGAGGGGTTATGAAGTCGTAACCATGGTAAACCCAGCATGACAGGAGTGGAGGGACAAGGAATGATCAGGAAGGAAAGCTTCTCCAGATGTAGAATCCCAGTCTGAACAGATTATTCTCCAGTAGACAGAGTGATGGTGTCAGTGGAGAGGGGTCTATCATCAATGGCAAAGACCCTTATGGGAGTAGACACTGAAAACAGAGAAATGCCAATCTTTTTAGCAAATGCCAAGGCATTTCCCAAAGGCTTAGAAGCAACGCCACCAGCAAAGGTAACACCAACCTTACTTGGGGCAGGAGTATTCTTCTGCTTGACAGGACAGGAGGCAGCCAAATGGGATTGTCCACCACAGTACAAACATAGGCCAGAAAGGCACCTCCGGAGTTTTTCTTGCTCAGTAAGTCGAGCCTTCCCGAGTTGCATGGGTTCTTCCGAAGGGAGATTGGTCAGCTGCAGAGAAGAGGGAGGTATAACAGGTCTTTGAAAGCGTGGTGCCAGCACTGGAAGAATTTTCTTGCCTCGCTCTTTACCAGCCTGATGTTCTCTGAGGCGAGTGTCCACCTTGATAGCGACAGCGATCAAATCCTCTAGGGAGTGAGGTAAATCTCTGGAAACTAGATCATCTTTCAGGCGAGAAGACAGTCCTTGATAAAAAACTGCCTTGTATGCCTCATCGTTCCAGGAGGTCTCAGCCATGAGAGTTCTAAAGTCTATGGCATACTCGCTGGCACTGAGATTGCCGGATTGCCGGACAGCCGACGTGAAGAAGCAGTAGCAACCCGACCAGGGGCATCAAAGATGGTTCTAAACATCCGTAGAAATTCATTAACATCAAAAGTCAGTGGTGACTGTCTCTCCCAGAGAGATGTTGCCCATTCAAGTGGTTTGCCCTCCAAACGAGACATAACGTAACCCACCTTCGCCCACTCACATGAAAATTGGGAAGTCTGGAACTCACAGCAGGAGGAATTTCTGCAGCAGCTGGAGTAGGGGGCAAACGGGATACAATGGAATCAAGTACTTGCCCAATTCTGACTTGCTGGGTCTCATACGCCTGCATATGGGAAGCCAACCCACGGAGGGCTCTTCCAACGTCCGGCGCGGCTTCCTTGGGATCCATGGCCCGAGTATAATGTCAGGGGGCCAGCGGCTCCCACAGGGAGGTAGTCAAGATAAAGGAGAAAGCCCTTCCCTGAGTCCAAGGCAGAGTACAGTTCAAGGTTAATCCAATAGAATGGTCAAGGTCCAGGCAAAGGTTCAACAGGCAGGCAGCACAGAATCAAGGTCAGGAAACAGGCCAGAGATCAATAGCAGGAACGAACTCAGGAACGCAATTAAAGATTGAGCTATACTCGGGCATCGAACCCGTGTCTTCAGCATCTTTTATAATTTGAATTTGGCGCCGCAACCCCTCTGGCACGTGTCGGCTATGGGCGCCGCCATCTTGGACGCGCCGCCGACAGGAGGGGACGCACCGCCCGGAGCTCCCGGAAAGGCTCCGGGCGGCGTTCGTGACACTTTCTTCTTACTTTATCTCACATCTGCGGGAAGGATCTACTGGTAAATAAAGCATGAGAATGTTTAATATATGCCCCCCTTATACTGTATATGTATAAATAGTTATCATAACACATCATAAACTCCTCTTCTACAGTGCAAATAATCCCAAAATAAGAACAGAAAATAAAGAAAGAAAGCAGGTTCATATTCCAGACAAAAATGACACTTATGAATTTCCTACTTAGTCACCATAAAATGTTTGCACTGTGAAACACTGTGCCAGATTCAGCTTGATAATAAAAACTTTTCTCATAAAACTCAGTTGACATCTATTGGAAAATGTGTATTCTTATCAAATCTAATAAATAAATAATTCACAATATTAATGGTAATAATTGACTTGAGTAAAAACATAAACTTCCTGTCAGATACAGTTCCTAGTGTCTGTCGTTGTACTGTTTAAAGTAAAGACAACACAATAGTTTCTTGGTGAGTCACATGAAGAAGAGCAGTTAAAGGGATACTGTCATGGGAAAACATGTTTTTTTCAAAACACATCAGTTAATAGTGCTGCTCCAGTAGACTTTTGCACTGAAATCCATTTCTCAACAGAGCAAATAGATTTTTTTATTTTCAGTTTTGAAATCTGAAATGGGGCTAGACATTTTGTCAATTTCCCAGCTGCCCCATGTCATGTGATTTCTGGAGGGAACTGCTTTCTGGCAGGCTTTCTGGCAGGCTGTTGTTTTTCCTTCTAAATGTAACTTAATGGTAGGCAGTGGGACATGGGTTTTTACTATTGAGTGCTGTTCTTAGATGTACCAGGGAGCTGTTATCTTGTGTTAGGGAGCTGTTATCTGATTACCTTCCCATTGTTCTGTTGTTAGGCTGCTGGGGGGGGGGAGGGGTGATATCACTGCAACTTGCAGTACAGCAGTAAAGAGTGATTGAAGTTTAGAGCACAAGTCACATGACTTGGGGCAGCTGGGAAATTGACAATATGTCTAGCCCCATGTCATATTTCAAAAGGAAATATAAAAAAAATCTGTTGGCTCTTTTGAGAAATGGATTTCAATGCAGAATTCTGCTGGAACCGCACTATTAACTGATGCATTTAAAAAAAAAAAAATTCCCATGACAGTATCCCTTTAAGTTTGCTGATAATACAACAAGTAATTTAAAATGTATTTTCACTCAGCAAATATTAGTTGTGCCTACAAAAAATAAATCTGACTGGTGGAACAGTGCTAATTGAATGTATTAACATTAAACCATGTTTGCAAATACACACACAAATTCATCCATAACCCAAGAGATCTGTGATAAACTATTAACTCTTATGTACCTGTGTTTCACCTGTACCTGTATTTTCTTGTATTATCTGTTATTAAATAACATTATTTTTTGGGATGAAAGACATAACCCACTTCAAATTAATTTATTTTTAATAAAGACATGGAATATTTTGTATTATAATGTGATGATTGCACCTTGAATTAAAAAACAGTTCTGTTACATAGTTACATAGTTAAATTGGGTTGAAAAAAGACAGAGTCCATCAAGTT
>CM044437.1:31133040-31164199 GCA_024363595.1 Xenopus borealis | reverse complement strand
TCCTGAGAAATTATTTGTACATTATCTCCTCCTCTCCAATTCTTTATTCTGTTAGAAATTAAAATTGCTTTTAAACCACTAGGATCACTATTATGGTACTTTAGAAAATGTTCAGAGACACTATGTGTCTTCAAACCCTTCTTACTGTTTCTAATATGTTCAGCTACTCTCGTTTTCAGTTCCCTAGTGGTTCTTCCCACTGATTGTTTTTTACACAGGCATTCTAAAAGATATACCACATTCACTGTATCACAGGTTTTTAACTGATTAATCTTGTATTGAAGGTTAGTCTGATTGGTTTTAAAACTACATGTATGTTTTTCCGAATTTTTAAATGTTTTGCATGCAATACACGGCGTACACCTAAAAAACCCTTTGCTGTTTCCTAACCATGTTGGTTTATTCTTCTCAACTTTTAGATTGCTAGGAGCCAGAGATTGTCTCAATGTGCTCGGACAAGTAAATATGATGGAAGGGTGGTCACCTATTATGCCATGCAGGTCTGTATCCATCTGTAAAATGTGGAAATTTTTTTCATTATATTACTTAATTTATAACCACTTTTACTGAATTTAGTGATAAAAGGCACAGTCTTTAATTCTCTATTTTTCGTTTTCAATGTTAATAATTCTTTTCTATCTATTTTATCTACGTCTCATCTTGAGTCTTTCAGCAATTGTTCATTATATCCTTTTTCTTTAAAGGGGTTGTTCACCTTTGAGTTAACTTTTAGTATAATGTAGAGAGTGATATTCTGAGACAATTTGCAATTGGTTTTAATTTTTTATTGTTTGTGGTTTTATAGTTATTTAGCTTTTTATTCAACAGCTCTCTAGTTTGCAGTGTCAGCTATTTGGTTTCTAGGGTAAAAATTATCCTAGCAACCCTGCATTGATTTGAATAGGAGACTGGAATATGAATAGGAGATGGACTGAATAGAATGATAAGTAATAAAAAGTGGCAATAACAATACATTTGTAGCGTTACAGAGCATTTGTTTTTAGATTGGAAAGCTGCAAAGAAACAGAAGAAAATTGCAAATAATTAAAAAACTATGAAAAATAAATAATGAAGAGCAATTGAAAAGTTTCTTAGAATAGGCCCTTCTACAATATACTAAAAGTTAACTTGAAGGGGAACCACCCCTTTAAATTCTTCTTCCATAATATTACAGTTGTACTGATTATCAATTGGATTTGAGCAATTCCTTTTGATTTGTCCAAATTGGCCCTTAGGTATATTATCAAGCCATTTTTTATGATGTCCACTGTTGTACGGTATATATCCACTGCAATCAGTTTTTTTCTTATACAGGAGCGTGTGTAAGCCATCTTCAGTAGCATAAATATTCAAATCTAGAAAATTTACAGATTCGCTACTAAATTCATAAGTGAATTTAAGATTATATTCATTATTATTTATTTTCTGTATAAATTCTTTCAAGTTTTCTCCTCCCCTCCAAATAATAATACAGTCGTCAATATAGCGCCACCACATGACCAAGTTGTCAGTTCCACCTAGTATTGGTTTTATTATCTTGTTTTCCCAGAAACCCATAAATAGGTTGGCATAACTAGGGGCAAATTTACTTCCCATAGATGTGCCTTTAACTTGAAGGTAAAAATCCCCTTCATACCAAAAATAATTATTATTAAGTATAAATTTTATGCCGTCCAAAATGAACTTCTTTTTTAGAGGTAAGATATCCTCCTCTAAAAAATATGTAATGGCATTCATGCCTAATTCATGACTAGTACAGGTATAAAGAGATGAAACATCACAGGTGGCTAGTATATAATCTTCACGCCATGATTGTGCTTCTATAAAATTAATTGTATCTTTTGTATCTTTTGATAAAGGACGGCAATGTATTAACATATTAACATATTTCTGTAAAAAACAATCAATATAGTGGGATAAATTGCTAGTTAATGATCCAATACCAGATATTATTGGTCTTCCTGGAGGGTTTTGTAGATCTTTATGAATCTTTGGCAATATATATATAATTGGGTGATGTATTTTTAAAAATTATTTTTCTTTTTTATTTATAATTCCGTCTGAGAAGGCACGGTCCACCAGATTGAAAAGCTCCTGTTTCATTTTTAATGTGGAATCTCCTCTCAATTTGGTATGCGTTTCCTCATCTGCTAATTCCAATTCCAATTCCATTTTATATTGGCTTGTGTCCATCACAACAATACCCCCTCCTTTATCGGCCGGCCTAATCACTATATCTCTGTTGTTCTCCAGATCTTTCAAGATTTTCTTTTCTTCTCTAGTTAAATTATACGGAATTATTTTGTCATTAAGACTCTCCAAATCCTTACTAACTAGTTGTTTGAAAGTTTCCATATTACTGGACACACATTGTACTGGATTGAACTTTATTACTCAAGGTGGTATGTATATATTTCTTTGTAGTTTCTTCTGGACTATACGGATCTTTATTCATAAAAAACTTTTTTATACTTAATTTTTGAATATCTATAAAGGTTTGTATTTTGTCTAGCCTCTCAGTTGGTGCAAATTTTAGACCTTTTCTTATAAATGGAAGCATCTAATAATTGGAGAAATAGAATTATAGATATAAATGATATTTTTACAATGGATGAAAATAATGAACAACAAGTATCTGAATTTAATTTGTAAAAACAAATGCTAAAATTAGAAAGATTAATGAATAAGGAAGTGAGATTGTGGTGGGATATCACAACTTTAGAAAAATATCTTGAGATGGATATGGTGCTGAAGGGACTTATATTATAAAAATTGCCCAGCTTTGTTGGGAAAGGAATTACCTTTAAGAAAAATGGGAACAGATCTGAGATGGAAACTATGGAAATTGAAATAAAAGAGTTACAAAAATCAATAGAACCCTACAATGATACAGAACAATATAAGGAGATTTCCACAAGAATAGGATATAAAATAAAGTGATGCTAAAGAAGAAATCAAAATTTAGAAGAGACATCAAAATAAGTGAGTATAAAAATAAAAATAAGGAAATGGAGAAAGGAAAATCTGACTCATATAAAGATAATAATGATAAAATAAATAAAAAAAAGTCCAATACCAACAATATAAATCAGAAAGATTGAGGAACGATAGAGCACCTTCTGGTCAAGTTAAACATTGGCGAAAAGACACTACAGAGAATATGATACTGATAACCAATATAGATATATGATTATAAATAATCATAACCAACAATGGAGGAGAAGCAATTACGAAATAAGACGATCAGAGGACCATAATCAACATTATTCTTTACCAACTAAAAATAGATATACTCCATTGAGGCATACAAATAATAGAGAGAAATTCATGCAACCCTCAAGATTATATCAAAGCAAGAGTGGAGAATTTAGAGAAAATACATTGTGAGGTCCTAATATTGCCCCTTTTCATCAACCACGCTGCAGAAGTCCACATTTACAGGACGAAAGTCCAGATTTACAAAAAGATGAAGAGAGGAAGTAGAGGAAAAAGAAAGAAGAAGCCGCATTTAGAAAATGCAATTACAGGCTCTAAGATTTTTAACATTAGCTCTACAACGATTAGTGAATCAGAATCCAAAGTATTACAAAAGGTCTAAAGTTTGCACCAACTGAGAGATTAGACAAAATATAAACCTTTATAGATATTCATTTTTTAAGTTAAGTATAAAAAAGTTTTTTTTATGAATAAAGATCCGTATAGTCCAGAAGAAACTACAAAGAAATATAAGAAACAAAGAAATATATACATACCACCTTGAGTAATAAATCTAAGTTCAATCCAGTACAATGTGTGTCCAGTAATATGGAAATTTTCAAACAACTAGTTAGTAAGGATTTGGAGAGTCTTCATGACAAAACAATTCTGGATAATTTAACTAGAGAAGAAAAGAAAATCTTGAAAGATCTGGAGAACAACAGAGATATAGTGATTAGGCCGGCCGATAAAGGAGGGGGTATTGTTGTGATGGACACAAGCCAATATAAAATGGAAGTGGAATTGGAATTAGCAGATGAGGAAACGTATACCAAATTGAGAGGAGATCCCACATTAAAAATGAAACAGGAGCTTTTCAATCTGGTGTATAGTGATGGGCGAATCTCGCCAGTTTTAAAAGCAATTGGAATTTCTAACAGAATAAAGAATTGGAGAGGAGGAGATAATGTACAAATAATTTCTCAGGAGGAGACACATTGGATTATTGTATTGAAGACCCTACAACCCTCTGGTTTAAATGTAGAACTTGATGTCAATTGTTTTATCTTGTATGTTTATATAAATTGATATATTTAAATGAAATCAATTTAATCCTTAGATCAGATATCCTCTGTATGTCAAGATTTTATACATTTCACTTTATCTTTCTATTTTATTAACTATAACAATATTTTATCATAAGAATTTAAATTGAATTTTATGAATTGAAGAATTCAAATATTTTTTTTAATCTTTAAACCAAATTTAATCAATAAAAAAGTCAAAATGACATTTATGCCTCTGATGAAGTGATTTAATCAAAAAACGAGTTGGGCCGATTTCTTTGAATTTTAATGTAAGTGTATTTATTAGTTTTTTCATAAATAAAATCTCCCATCCTGGAGAGCTTTTCCTGGCTGTCTGATTGTTTTCCCAGTTTTTAGCACTAACTAAGAAGCTGACGAGTCTGCAGTGCTGGCTGGATGTAATTTGACTCAGCCGCAACTGTGGATCCCAATAAGAACTTGAAAAGGGAAGGTGCTTTACTAGAGGAACACGGACGAGCGGGCGGAACTGAACAAGGAATTGATCTTGTAAAAAGTGACAGAGAGTACCAAAAGACAGGATTGCCTATGTGATTGAATGCTGAAGATCTTATAAGTAAAGATCTAGCAGGCACCTGCTGTTATTATAAAGAGACGCACATTGGTTTGTTTCTCTTTTCTGTTTTTTGAGGTGCGGTGTGGAGGAGTGCGAAGTGGTGGAACAGGCTTAATTCATTTACTGCTGTTTCTTAATTACGAACTTTTTCGCTCAAAAGGAAAGGCGTTTTTTGATGATGGGACGATCATTCTCCTAGGAAGCGCATATAGAACATACTGTTTATTTATTAAGGGATAGACGGTTGCATTGAATTCTGTGCAACCATATTAGAGAACACTTTTATAAACACTTATCATTGAACAAACACTGCATACAAACCTTTATAAATGTATGCACACATGGCAAAAGCTTAAATCTTACATTCTGTGCTTGAACAGTAAACATGCCATGTGTGTGTTTATAAACCTGAAGGTTTTAGGGAACATCTAGCAAACTCTGGATAATGACACCTTTGACAACACAAATGCATTAACAGACAACTCTCCTGTTTACAAAGCATTCATATGTATAGTATTGTGATGTGAGTAATGTGGCGCATTTTCTGTTGGTGAAAATTCAGCAGTGTATTAATATCAATTGTAGTGGGAAAATTTTTCTAGAGAATTTATACCATAAAGCAAAATTAACGTGGAAATGATAAAATAGGTAATGAGATGCAAAATAGGTGGCTCTACCTTTATAATAGTAGTCTTCCCACTTGGTGCTACCTTCACACATTTGATGAGTTCCCTCATTAAACTGTACCAAAAAGCATTAAACTTTGAACTGATGTAGGTGGGGTCAGAGATATATCTGGGCAATATTCACTAAATGTGGGAAAATAATTCTATTTGTTTCCACCACTGAACGGGATCTTCTGAGCGACTGATATTCTAGATAGAAAGCATTTATTTCCTTTTCAACAGTATTAGTTGGCATAGAACGATCAAACAACTCCTCATTATTATTCCAAATGCCTTTGCAATTTTTTTAAAAGGTAATGGACCTCTTTTTGCTCTCCCTGATGATTTTTATAATTAAGGTGGAGTATAATCTCCACTGCCACGATCATCAAATTCACTACCAGTATGAGGATGATGATCACTGTCCTCTACAGTTTTTAAATCTAGGTCATCTTGAACATTTTGAACATTTTGGCATCTTGAACTATTAATTTTGCTCTACTCTAAGTTTTACTTCAAATCTGGGGTCTAACGCAATAACAACAACTAAGAGATTATTCTCTTCTAGACCTTAGAACCTTTACTAAATGGACGATAATATAAAAATTTTCATGGGCTTGATACCATCATCTGCTACATTTGTTCTTATGTAACTGCATTGTCACTGCAGCACTTATTATTTTTCTTGTCAATTCCTATAATGACTGTAATATTCCTATAACTGTTTTTACTAGAGCCCATTGCTGTACATGTTCATGTTGTCTGTCTCTAAAATATACACGCTGACTGCACGGCTTTGGTTCCATTATTCTCTGCATCATCCACTAAGAAGTATTACATCTTTTAGCAACATCTTGAATAAGGTTATAGTTTGGAAGGCCTACATCTGACTGGAACTCAGTAAATCTTGCTTGTGCGCTTGCTGGTAAAATGTCCAACTGTTTTTCTGAACACTGCTATTATACCAGATATACTATGCTATGAAAAAAGATTGTCATGGATACAGAGTTGGAGTGTTCAAGTAAAACATCCAGTACTAGAAAGCTGAGGTTCAGACATACTGTAGCTTTAACCATGTTATCTTCATTATCATGAACAGTAATATGGCATTTTATTGTGGGAATGTCCCATGTTCTCATTGTTTCTAGTACAGAATATACAATTTGCCTGCCATTGTGCTTGGTATTAAAAGATTTACACTGCAAAACTGCAGTCCAATGTGCTATCAAACTAATATATGATCACATGTCACATGTGAAAGCTAGGGCATTTGCCCTGTCAACTGCATGTCTAACTTGCTTTATCACTTTATCACACATCAGGTACTACTGTGTCAGGGAAAAAAAGAATGGGATGGAATTTTGTACTTTGGTTCAAGGAGATTCACCAGTTCAGTAAATCCAGCAACAATTGAGTAAAGTTGCAAATCTGTTACCATAATCTTACCAATGCCAGTGTGAATTTTAACTGCACGAGAGTTATTAATGGCCCACTTATGTTTTGTTAACTCATTATTGTTGCTTGGCAGTTTGGTCGCAAGTGATTACCGACTGTGTTCTGGTGGACTTGGAGGTACAGTACTGGAAACCTCTGCAGATTTGCTACCAGTCAATGTAAAGGTGGTACTTGTAGAACTTTGCGGAAAACACAGATTTTTTGCATATTCTACTGAATGCTTCACACATGGATGTTTTCATAGTGGGGATGTGGTATATTGTTTGCCTCCTTGCCACCTCAAGATAATTCTACAGACCAAATACAATTTTTTTTTTTTTGCTGAACCACTATCTTTCACTGTTTCCAGACTGGACTGTTTTTTTTTTTAGATGTTTTCCATTATCTGCACTTGCTGGCTTGCACAATAATAGCATAATCTCATTCCCAGACTGTCACTGACCACCACTTTGCTTCCTCTTTCCAAAAAAACAGAAGTCAATACTGTATTGAATATAACTTGATGGGGCAAACACAGAAAATAAAAAAATGGTACTCTGAGTGTTCATACTAGTATGTTATACTTACTTCTCCTGCTCAACAGTAATGGCTCATGACAAGTCTACACTACACTAGTAGAATAATTGATTTGACAAAGTTGAAAGAACATAATTTTCCTTTACCTACCTTGAGTGAGGCTTTTTGACTGGATGATGGTGATGAATGATGATGTTGATGTGTCTGTCACTGTTAATGAGGAGCCAACTATCAGCACAGTAATCTAATACAAACAAACACAATGATAAATATATATATGATTGTAATATTATTGTAATCTAATTTGCTTTTTCAAAATGTACAAAAATGTTAAAATAATGCTGTAATCATGTAATCATTAATAATCAATGAATTACCAATTAGTGCAAAAATTCATATATACAATTTGAGCAACCAATAAATAATAGATGACAACCATATCATATACTGTTTAAGGCATTGATAGTTCAATTTCAGCAACACTTTTCTAATATTCATAATACTTGGGCCAATGTTTTGTTTGTTATCCTAGGCTCCAGGGGGTTGAGGGAAGGGCAAATTTGCGGCGAATTCCCGCTTGTGTCCATCCCTAGAAGAAGGGACAGCAGGGAATTAATTCTCATTTCTGCTCAGTCATCTCAGAGACTTTTCCACCACCGTCACTGCCACACTATGAAGCAATGACGGGGACTGAGCTGGGGTGCAAAAATTACATCATTACATCAACTGGCTCACTGGAAGAAGATTCAGAGGAATAAATACTTAAAAAAATGTCTGGAACTGAATCTGGGATTTGGTGCACTCATACTTTCTAAGCAGGGCTGCTTTACTAATAGAAGTAAAGGGGCATCTGCCCAGGGCCCACTGTTTTTGAGGGCCCACTACTGACTGCTGAATTTTTGGCCCCAGGGTGAAAGAGAAGAGCTGGCGTGAGACAATGACAGTGCGAACGTCTGATGAATGGCAAGAGAAAACTACACCCCTCACAAGCAGATCTTATCGATTCCCTTTATTGACGTTCTTCACCTTGTTCAGTCGTTTTCCCTGATGGTTCTTTTTCTCTCCCCAGCCTCATAATTGTGATGGGTTAGTCCCAGGAGGTTGGAGTCTGGCTTGTTTAGTTTTACTTGGGTTCGGCAGCTCTGACACTTGTTGAGGGGGGTAATGGGTGGTCAATGTCTGGCTGTGGTGGTGGTGGCAGCTGTTGCTCCTACTCTTCCCCCTCTCGCACTGTGCTTGTCTAAGGGTAATACATTGAGCTGCAGTTGCCACCCAATGCTCTGTGCGCAGAATTGCAGCATGTGCCCGGTGAGCGCCTCCTGGATACAGCCCCGGGTCCCAGCACGGAGCCATGAACGCAGTGGAGGGTGCAGGCGAGGGGGCACAGATTCCAAGGTGGCAGTGTTGCCAAAAGTAGGCATGGAATGGGCCCACTAGTTGATTCTTTGCTCAGGGCCCACTAGTTGATTCTTTGTCCAGGGCCCACCAAGACCTTAAAACGGCCCTGTTTCTAAGTGATCTGTTGAATAAAAGGTGTATATGAAGGTTTTTAATTATATATTGATGTTTAATTGGGTAAACCTTGGTGATACTTTCTTTACACCAGATTAGTGATGGGCAAAACTACCCCATTTAGCTTCACCGAAAAATTTGCGTCGTGTCAAAAACAGCGAATTTTCGCTGGCGATTCGAGGGAATTCACCGCGAATTCACCCCTGGTGAATAAATTCGCCCATCAGTACACCAGATGTAAAAAACAGGTTATTTGCAAACGGCTAATTACAGCTCATATAATATGTGGGGCAGTACTTATAACAGCTTACTAAACGAAATGTAATTAACTTTACTGCATGCAAAAATAAGTGAATAACATTTGAATGTGTCTTCTGTTATTATAATTCTTGACGTAAGTGGATGGTGAAGGTATTTTCAACAAAATTACATTTACAGGCTAATAAACAAGGGCAGAAATTGTTTATTTTGTACCTAGACTGCAAGTTTCCCTTAATGTTATTTGTATCAGAGCTTTTCCTTACAGTCTCATTTCTTCATTGGTTAGAAGTCTATGGTATGTTTGACATTACAATATAAAATTCTGCACACTATATACAGTATATGTATCCGAGGTCCACATTTCTAATATCTTCCTGCCTGAGCTCTGGTATATTGGAAATGGCATAGGTTCTTATTTTGTGCTAAGACCTCTTGTGCACCTTGCCCCTTGATTGGCAGATCCATCTTAGATTCAATCTTCGTTCCTTAAGAGATGCCAGCAAATAATTTATCTGAGTGAATAACTCATAAAGTACAGCAGGAATTCAAATGCTCGCTCTCTGGCTGAACTGAATAACCTTAAAAAATCATGGAAATATGGATTTGATTTTCCAATTGCTCTTTAACCCTCAAGGCTTTTGTCTCTGACACTAATGCAAAGTTATGACATTATCATTGATTTGTGTATTATTTTTTATTGGGCTATAATAGCTAGTGACTGCCTGGATTCTGTTTAAGATTATATTGCTTTATAGCAATTTATTTCTAGCAGGTAATTCTCAAAGCTATATAGCTGCAGGTATAACACTCTACTGTAGGTACTCACAAAAGGCCAATTCAGGCACTTGTATGTACTGCTTTTGCAGTTCAAAGTAAAATATCATCAAGATCTGTTTTTCAGAATGCTTATTGACTCCATTTCCTGGGAAATGAATGCATTATTATAGACAGCATACTTTACAGTGTATGCAATGTGCCGCAAAGATGACAGGGCCTCTTTATGATGTTCGTAGTTGTTGTAATTTTTTTATCACACTGTGGAAGCTTATTTGATGGTATGGGGACATAAAAGGTGGCAGTGCTGTATATAAGAAATTCCACATTTTGGTTTTTTTTAAGGTTATTTGGTTCTCTTCTTGAATTTTAAATATAGAAATGTAATTAGCTAATTTTTCTATGTTGAACAATTATATATTTGATGTTGGTCAGAGGTTCTTTAGTACAACATAATCAGAGTCTGACTGGCCCAGCGGGCCAGACCAACTTTTCTGATCTCCTGGCCCTAAAGAAAAGAAAAACAAATTGCGGCAGCATGCAAAACTGTGCGCGCATGAGTGCCGTGCTCGGTGCGCGCATGCGCCCTTCGTGGCTTACTGCACACATGCGCCCTGCAGAAGGGGGGGCCTTGGACAGCAGTCAGGTGGGCCCCGGGCCCCCCAGTCCGACCCTGAATATAAAATGGCTTATTTATGACTGCAGTTTCAGTAGTGCAAATATGTACACAACTGTTTATTAAAGGTACAAATCAATTTGTTTGAATGTACAGGAATAGGATCCGTTATCCGGAAACCCGTTATCCAAAATGTTCAGAATTAGAGAAAGGCCCTCTCCCATAGACTCCATTATAATCAAATAATCCAAACTGATTTCCTTTTTCTCTGTAATAATAAAACCGTAGCTTGTACTTGATCCCAACTAACATATAATTAATCCTTATTGGAAGTAAACCCAGTCTATTAGGTTTATTTAATGTTACATGATATTCTAATAGACTTAAAGTATGAATATCCAAATTACAGACTTGTTAACTGAAAAGCCCCAGGTCCTGATGATTCTGGATAATAGGTCCCATACCTGTATAACAAAAAACCTTGCACATAGTTCTGTGCCAGTGCTCTATTCCTCCTCCTATTTCATATTGCCTTCACTTATTGATGCAGGAAACCCTGGATATACCACCACCTTTTTTGTCTAGCAGTAATTCCAGGATTTTCTCTACAGGTTGTGTCAATAGTAGAAGCTGACTTGTGCCCTATGAATAATACACATCATATTAATGTCAAATGTCATAAATTATGCAGTTCCCCATTCTGACAAACTCTGGATACAGTTCAATATAATTTGTCAAAATGAGAACCCACAGTTGTGTTCATTAGGATTACTTGGACACAATTGTGGTGAATTCTCAGATGCAAATGCACTGAAACCTTTCACACTGCACTTATTAATGGGTCCTAATGCATTTTAGAAATCATTCAATTTTCCTTATTATTTTTATTATACTTGCATGAAGAAGGCTGATGGAAATATGTTTACATTAGAATGGCTTCCTTTGTATATGTGCTGCTACCATAGAAAAGGTTATCCCAAATAAATGATCAAGTGCAGAAGAGAAAATAAACATTATATTATTATTTACCAATCGCAGTTTTCATTTTTCATAATGTATCAATATAATTTTGCAGTTTCTTGTTTAGAATCTGCAGTTATGTAGTATTATAGTACAGTTCTGGGACCTGTTATTGGGAAACCCATTATCCAGAAAACTCAGAATTATGGAAATGGTATCTCCCATAGATTCCATATTATCAAAATAATCAACGTTTTTAAATATGATTTCCTTTTTCTCTGTAGTAATAAAACAGTAGCTTGTACTTCATCCAAACTAAGAATTAATCCTTATTGGAAGCAAAACCAGCCTATTGGGTTTATTTCATGTTTATATGAAATATGAAGGTATGAAGATCCAAATTATGGAAAGATCCATTATCCGGAAAACCTCAGGTCCAGAGAATTCTAGATAACAGGTCCAATATCTGTACCTGTAGAAGCTTGTCAAGAAATGCTGGTTTATGTTGCAGATATGTTTCAAATGTCATATCAAGACCTGTGCTGTTCATTACTGTATGGGTTCTAAAGAGAACATTTTTTAAAACAAAGGAAAAATTATGCACAAGTTATTTCTTGCAAATGCAAGTTTTAATATTTCACTCCCATTAATGCAGGGAAACTATGCACTTTAGCAAAAATAATATAAATGAAAGTTATACACTAAATGGCAGTGTGTTGGAAGTTTCCTGAAGTGAGAAGGATCTTGGGATTTTTATAGATAACAAGTTGCCTAATTCTTTCTGTAGCTACTAAAGCAAATAAAGTTCTGTCTTGCATAAAAAAGGGCATAAACTCAAGGGATGAAAACATAATTATACCTCTTTAGAGATCTCTAGTGGCTGAGAGGGGACATGATTACAATTTACAAATACATTAGAGGACAAATATCAGGGGACCTTTTTACCCATAAAGAGGATCACCGCACCAGAGGCCACCCCTTCAGACTAGAAGAAAAGAACTTTCATTTGAAGCAACGTAGGTGGTTCTTCACAGTGAGGTTGTGGAATGCACTGCCGGGTGATGTTGTGATGGCTGATTCTGTTGATGCTTTTAAAAGGGGCTTGGATGATTTTTTTGGACAGACATAATCAAAGACTATTTTGATACTAAACTCTACAGTTAGGGGCTGATTTACTAAGGGTCGAATTTTTTTGGAGGGTCATTTTCGATCGAATATGTCCGTATTTGATCGAATGAAAATCGTTCGAATCGTTCAATTCAATCGAACGATTCGAAGGATTTTCACCAAAATCCTTTGAATTCTCAGAACTTAGAAAAAATTTCTGTCCAAGTTCTGTGAGGTCCCCCATAGGCTCAAATGGCAATTTGGCAGCTTCGAACTGGCGACTAGTCAAATTCGAAGGATTTTTAAAGGGCCAGTATTTCAAAATTCGAAAATTAAAATTTTCAAATTTTAACAACTCGAATTGAATTTTGGGCTATTCTATAGTTGAAGTAGCCCAAAATTACTTCAAAATTTGAATTTTTGAAATTCGAATTTTATTCGAATTTTACTTTGACTCTAAGTAAATCAGCCCCTTAGTGTAGCTATGGACATATACGGTTTGGGTGAAAGAGTGGAGGTGTATGTGTGTATGCTGGATTTTAATTTGGAGGGTTTGAACTTGATGGACTTTGTCTTTTTTCAACCCAATTTAACTATGTAACTACAAACGAATGGGATTCATGTGGTGTTAGCCTGGGGATGGTCACGAGACATCAAACAGTACATGGTAAGGACAACAAATTCAAAGAATATTTGAAAATATATATAGGCTCTAGGGCCCAATGATCGTATCATAACAAGGAGAAAATTGGTGGTCGGATCACATTGGTTCATTGATGTGGTCCTCGATCTGACAGGATTTTTAAGCCCAGGCGATCGTCATCTGCCCGACTTTCAGACATATATTGACCGTTGGAGGGCCCGATACACTGGCCAATAAGCTTAACTACTTAATCTGTTGGCAGCTTATATCTGCTGGTGTATGGGGGCCTTTACACTGTAGCATTAAAAAGTGACTGAAGTTTATCATAGCACAAGTCAAACTACTAGGGACACCTGGGAAATGAACATCATGCCTAGCCTCATGCCAAATTTCAAAATTAGATAGAGTAAATCTTTTTGCTCTTTTAAAAACAGATTTATTGCAGAAGTCTGCAATTTTGAAAAAACACATTTTCTCAAGACAGTATACTTTTAAGGATTTTTTTGCAAATGAATTCCAGCAAAACAATAAAACATTTTGGAATATTCATAAAATTTTACTGAGAATGTAGCATAAGGGGCCAATCTATATTTACATATTTTTTCATATAATTGCAGATGTGTACAAATGCAACCAGGGATAGTTTATTTAGATAAGTGATGATAATTTTTTTTTTGTCTGTTATGGATTAATGGAAAAAAACACCATTATGCCCATAGTAAAATTTTCACCCTGTTTCTTCATTTAAAAAAAAAAAAATCACTGGGGAAAAACTAAGATACATAATGATGTTCTGACACTCACACAGCATAGTTTGGCATAGTGGTGTATAACATTTTTTTGATTTTTATGCACAGGTATGGCACCTATTATCCAGAATCATTGGGACCTGGGGCTTTCCGGATAACAGGCCTTTCCATAATTTGAATCTTAAGACTACTAGAAAATCAAATACATAGTAACATAGTAAGTTAGGCTGAAAAAAGACTAACGTCCATCAAGTTCAACCTTTTTTTTATTTTTATTTTAACTGCCTAACTGCTAGTTGATCCAGAGGAAGGCAAAAAAACCCATCCTTTGCCTCTCCAATTTGCCCCAGAGAGAGGGAAATAATTCCTTCCTGACTCCAAAAAAGGCAATCGGACTAGTCCCTGGATCAACTTGTATAATGAGCTATCTTCCATAACCCTGTATTCCCTCACTTGCTAAAAAGCTTTCAAACCCCTTCTTAAAATCTTAAATCTTAAATCTAATGTATCAGCCTGTACAACAGTTTCAGGGAGAGAATTCCACATCTTCACAGCTCTCACTGTAAAAAACCCCTTCCGAATATTTAGGCAGAACCTCCTTTCTTCTAAACAGAATGGGTGACCTCGTGTCAGCTGGAAAGACCTACTGGTGAATAAAACATTAGAGAGATTATTATATGACCCCCCTTATATATTTATACATAGTTATCATATCGCCCCTTAAGCGCCTCTTCTCCAGCGTGAACATCCCTAATTTGGCCAGTCTTTCCTCATAGCTAAGATTTTCCATACCTTTTACCAGCTTAGTTGCCCTTCTCTGTACCCTCTCTAATACAATAATGTCCTGTTTGAGTGAGGGAGACCAAAACTGTATGGCATATTCTAGATGTGGCCTTACAAGTGCTCTATAAAGTGGAAGAATGCCCCCCTCCTCCCGTGACTCTATGCCCCTTTTAATACAGCTCAAGACCTTATTGGCCCTTGATGCTGTGGACTGGCATTGCTTGCTACTGCCAAGTTTATCATCTACAAGGACTCCAAGGTCCTTTTCCATAATGGATTTGCCTAGTGCAGTCCTATTAATGGTATAAGTGGCTTGAATATTTTTACATCCCAGGTGCATGACTTTACATTTATCAATATTGAATCTCATTTGCCACTTAGCTGCCCAGATTGCCAGTTTGTCAAGGATGCCACATCCTGGATGGAATTTATTGGGCTGGATAGTTTTGTGTCATCTGCAAACACTGATACATTACTTACAACACCCTCCCCTAAGTCATTAATGAACATGTTAAATAAAAGTGGACCCAATACCAAGCCCTGAGGGACCCCACTAAGAACCTTACTCCAAGTAGAGAATGTACCATTAACAACCACCCTCTGTACCCGATCCTGTAGCCAGTTCCCTATCCATGTGCAAACGACTTCATTAAGCCCAACAGACTTTAGTTTAGAAAGCAGTCGTTTGTGGGGCACGGTATCAAACGTGTTGGCAAATTCCAAATAGATCACATCTACTGCCCCCCCACTGTCCAGCATCTTACTTACCGCATCATAAAAAGCAATCAAATTTGTCTAGCATGACCTATCCTTCATAAAGCCATGCTGATTTCTGCTCATAATGCCATTCACTAGAACAACATTTTGAATGTGATCCCTTAACAAGCCTTCAAATAATTTGCCCACCACAGATGTCAAATTTACTGGCCTATAATTGCCAGGCTGAGATCGTAATCCCTTTTTAAATATTGGGATGACATCATCTTTCCTCCAATCCATAGGCACCATACCATATGAAAGTAAACATTAAATAAACCCAATAGGCTGGTTTTACTTCCAATAAATATTAATTATATCTTTGTTGGAATCAAGTACAAGCTACTGTTTTATTATTACAGAGAAAAAAGGAAATAATTTTTAAAATAATTTGGATTATTTGATTATAATGGAGTCTATGGGAGAGGCTTTCCATAATTTGGAACTTTCTGGATATTGGGTTTCTGGATAATGGATCCCATACCTGTAGTTTATTTTGGGACATTAGATAAGGGTCTAGTTAAGCTTTTTTGGGGGACATTACGTTAAGGTCCATATCATAGGCCTATTTATATACTATGATGACTAACCCTGCTCCACTAGTATCTTAATTTCTTAAAGGTATTTACGAACTTAAAGTCCTGAAGTTGGAAAAAGACCCAAAGTCACGAGAGGAGCTGAACTTAAAGTCCAGAAGCCTCCAAAAGACCCAAAGTCAAGAAAGGAGCCAAACTTGAAGTAACAAAGCCACAAAAAGACCCGAGGTCACGAAAGGAGCCGAAGTCCCAGAGCTGCAAAAAGATCCAAAGTCACGAATGGAGCTGAAGTTGAAGTCCCAAAGCGGCGAAAAGAACCAAAGTCATGAAAGGAGCCAAACTTGAAGTCCTGAAGCCACAAGTTCAGTTCTACTGAACACCAATGTGTGTGTTTCTTTTTAATTAAACGCCTGGCCACCAATGTATTATTTTAATACTTTATAGACCCCTGTTACCAATGTTTTTAAAAAATATTCTCTGGGGCCTTAATGTTTCCTTTTCTCTTGTAGGAGGGGGCCCTGGCTCCAATGTTTTTTTAAAAAAGCTTTTAGTGGGGGGCCCTGGTGTCAATGTTTTTTTTATTTATAGGGGGTCACCAATAATTTTTTTAACTCGTAGGGGGGCCTTGACCACCAATTTAAAAAAAAAATCTTTTATGGCCCTGGCTCCACCGTTTTTTTTAACTTATAAGTGGGCTCTGACCATCTGTCTGTGTGATGCGGTGTGGGCGGGATCTGGGGTGGGGTTTGGATGCACCAAATATTTTGTTGTACCGGGCACCATGATTTCTAATGGTGGCCCTTCATGACCATGACATCAGAGATCTTCCTTTCCCCCACTACATTACAGCATTCACCCTGGCACAGCCTGGAAACTCTTCTATTACTGCTTTAGCACTTTCTGACAGATGATGTACCCTAATATAGTATAGTTTGCTTATACATTTTGAAAATTTTGGATTTCTGAAACTGTTTAGGACTGCACACAATTAGATGATATCACCGATTAATCTATCTAGTGTGCAAAATCAATGAAAATATACATCGTTATAAGGCCTAAGGGAAGGTTGTCATTTTAATTGAATTGTCCTGAAATGGAAATACACTTATTTACCTAAGAATGCTAAAACATCAGTTTAGAAGAAACAAATATTAATAATTATGAAATAAATAATAAGTGCAAGTATAGAGATTTTAAAGAGTGATTATGAACATAAATCCATGGCATCTTACCAATGAAAATCTAAAAGTTAAAATATGTCTTTTTTAATTATAACAAGGAATAGATGGGATAGACTCTATCTGAAGAGGGTTTTCCCAAAACTACCACATTTACAGTTTAATATATGTTAGACTGCTTACAATCGGCCATTAGTTATTAATAAGTAACTCTTTATAAACAACTACATTGCTATTTCAACAGTTGCTACTGTCTTAAACGTAAAACTGTACCCACATACATATCTGCTGATTATCATGTACTGATGTGTATTTCTTGTATTTGGTGAAACACAACCCATTTTATTACACATAAATACCTGTGTCCTAATCATATTTTTGTATTACCTGTGTAAACTGAGGAAGGGAGCTTGAGGCTCCTGTAACATTTGGATGGTTTTTCAGCACAATAAAAATTTGGAGATACTGTGAGTACACCACTTTGTACGAGCACTGCGTCTTCCGTTTGTTTTTCTGTTACTGTTGGGACGTCATGCTGGGTCACTGGATGAAACGCGGTGCTGAAAGAACCTAAAGTGTATCCAAGTATCGTGAGTGTATTTGAACTTTGTTACATTAAACTGCATGGGACACATAAATAATAGAATATTAGGACAAACGGATCAATAAAAAAATAGAATATAAATAAAATGTTTTTTTATTTTAAATCAGATTGTAAACTTCAGTCAAAAGGCTGTATTGCTTAAACATTTTATTCCTGCACATGTATATGTTGTCTAAGTCCCTTTTTTTTCCGTTCACCTACTAGGGCCTGGAAATCCAATCACAATGATTCCATTGAACTCATTCAAGTCGGTATTAGTTGAAATTTACACTGTGAAAGTGTGATTTAGTCACAATGGTTATCACAATGTTAGGGGAAAAAAAGTGCTCCAGAATATGTAAATAGATCACAGAATAGTTTATGTAGTTCACGTACAGCTTCCAATAATGATTAATTGCATCTTAGTTTGGATCCACTACAAAGTACTGTTTTATTATTAAAAAGAAAAAGAAAATCATTTTTAAAAAATTGGATTATTTGATTATAATGTCTGTGGGAGATGGCCTTTCCATAATTTGAGAACTTTCTGGATAACGGGTTTCTGGATAACGGATAACATAACAATGTCAAATAGGTGTTCTCAGATTCTCTCCTTCAGTTTCCATGAGGTTTGTCCTACATATTTCTTGTGTTACAATTAATATATTGTCCAATCTTGAGGCCACAAATGTGTCAGTTTTGTTAATATGGGGGAAAATAACACATAGCTTATCACCAAATCTGTGGTTACGTTTGTCAAAGGGGGGCGTGTCCTCGGAAACGTTGCACTTCCGCAGTAAAAAGTTTTTTGCAAGGGTTTTCCCTGCATTACAATTCCTGTGTGCCGGTGTGATTTATCGCAATAAAGTGTTGCCAGAGCATTCTTTATAGAGATATAGTCATAGTAAGTTAGGTTATTTCCCACACTTGCCAATTGCTAGAAAATTGATTTTGATATCATAATATTCAGAAGTAAGGCATTAATTCAGATCATTAGTATTAAGGAATTCTACAAATTCATTAAATAATTTTCAATCACCCTTCCAAATGAGGCGCAGATTGTTTATTTAGCGTCCATAAAAATTATAGGGTTATAGTCTCCACATATATACATGTATTCCCACCAGGCTATATAAATTAGTGAAAGATGGGGTGAATTTAGCCACTGTCTCCCACCCTCCATTGTTTTTGTATGAATTTATGATTATCAAAAAGAAAAAAATTATGTGTCAACAAAAACTGTATTGATTCAAGCATGAAGTTTTTAAAGGACGCTCATAATTACTGTAACAATCAAGATGGAATGATATTGCCTTTAGACCTAAAGTATGTGGGATACAAGAGTATAACAAGAAGACATCAAGGCCCATTTTAAATCCTGATACCATGTCATATTATTCATGGTGCATAGTCCTGTCCACTGTCTTTGATATAGACTGGCAAGTGAAGAACAAGAGGAGAAAGTTGGAGGTTGGAGATAATCAAGAAATCATTAACTTAATTGCTTATTACACCTAAGTCACAAAATAAATTAAACCAAAGAATATAGACTGAAAATATCTTACAGAGTTTGTGTTCAGTGAAATATAGGTGTCAGTATCAGCCAATAATCTTTTCAACTAGGATATACACATGGATTTATCCATGACAACAATTAGGCCCCCTTTATCAGCCTAACCTACTCACTATGGATTCATCTTTTCAATGTTTAAGTGCTTTCATTGCTATAGAAGTAAGTTCTCACGAGAGGAAGGGATAGTTTTGTACACATGTATTAGTTCTCTCCCAACTTGTTTCTGGAATAGGTTAATAGTAGATTTTCTAAGTTGTGTTGGGTAAAAATTTGACTTGCTTTGAAATTTATGTCAGGATCGCGCCGCCCGGAGGCTTACCTTTAGCTCCGGGCGGCGCGTCCTCTCTTCTCGGCGGCATATCCACAATGGCGGCGCCCATAGCCGCCACGTGGATATGCGGCGCCGGGTAGTGACGTCATCACGTCGCGCCTGACGCGATGACGTCACGGCGCTCGTTTCAGCGCCAAATTCAATTATTTAAAGGGCCAGTGGACGCCATTATGGCGCCCAATTATAGGACCATATTGCCTAGATCCTGGGTGTTGTTTTGATCCTGTTCCTGTACTGCTGATCCTGTTTGCTATATTGTTTTGACCATTGCTTGGACTTTGTATTTCTTTTGTTCCTGATAATACACCTTTTGCCTGGACTTTGACCTGTGTTGCCTGATCCTTGCCTGTGCTGCGCTATTGGACCCCTTTAACCCTAAGCTTCCTCCTTGGTCCACTACTTCCCCTGGGCGCCTATACGGCCTACCCGTGACAATTTATAACCCTCAGAAACTACCTCAACACCTATCCTGACATTTATCTCCATTTTCATATTGTAAATCATCCAAAACTGATATAGAGCAAACATCTTCAAAATTTTAATTTGTACTGTTTGGTGTTACAAATCTATCAGATGTCTGAGACCTCATTTCTATTGTCAGATTAACATCCCGATTGTTATTTACATTGGAAAAGTATTTTTTAATAAGAACCTCCTGAGCAAATCTGTTCACATCTATTATTACTGTAACCATAATTTGGCTACTGTCCCTTTAAATAGAAACTTTCTTGGCAATTCAGGGGCCCTAAGTCCCTTTTGCAATAAGAAAAGTACTGGGAACTGGGAATTACAATGAAGTGCCTCCACCTAGGGAGCACTGAGGAACTTACCTCAGAGGAATCCCCTAAGAAAAATGAAACACACAGTTTGCCGATAAACAAAATTTTACTTTATATAAACAGTAGTATAATAACTAATACACAAGTCACACCTGTATGGGAATATATGGAACACTACCTAAATCCCTAGTAGGTTCTAACTGTTAGTTCAGCACAGTCCTTAGGATTATCACATTCCCACTTCTCTGGAAGGGTTAAAAGCACACAGTCCAAAATGCAATGTCCCTTTCCCCAGAGCCCTTATTTCCCGGTAGCGCTACCTTTCCCCAGAGTACCTTTTCCTTTGGAAAGTAGTAGCATCCCACAGAGCAGTCAAAAATTACTCAATGCCTGTCTTGCTGTTAGGCTCAACACTGTATCCGTCTCACCGATTTCTCTCAGAGGCAGATCACACTGGAATCACAAGTAACTCTGCTGTAGAATCACTTCCAATAATGGCACTTTTCTCATCTGATGCTTTAGCAGTGTGGCAGGGAACAGGAACCCTCTTTCTGCACTCCTGCAGATCTCACAGCTTGAACAGCTTTACAGGTCTTGGCTGCGGCTGAATCTTTCACTCCACAGGCTGGGATCAACTCTGTTACACGGCCTGCACAAACAGATCCAGGGCCTATACACACAGCTCCACACTCTGGCACACCCTCTCTTCCCAGGATGCACTGCGGTGTCCTGCCAATCAGGTCACTCTCCAGCCTGTAACTAGGCAGAATGATGTCACAGACAGAAACAGGGGAAGGCTTTCTCTTCTCCCCTACATTACTTTAAATAGGTCAAAACTTTTCGTGAGGCAGAATGAAGTCATTTTCCCAGTAGACCCAATTATGTCAAAGTCCTTGAAGATAAGTTCAGTACTGCTTGTTCCTCATTTTTTGTAATTTATATTTTTGTGTCTAGATCTCGGTCTGCCTCCTGACCTTTCTTCTAGTGTCCATCTTGATGGTCGAATAATCCATCTGATCTCCTTCTGCACTGTGAGCGAAAACTTCCAAAGCTTTGAATTCTCTTAAACTCTGGGAAGAGAAAGGAGAGGGCGGTGAGCCAACAGCAGTACCAAGTTCATCTGTGAAGTCATAGTTTCCACTTGAAAACTCACGTTTAGGTTTATATGTATTTTGAACAGTCGGGTGTACTGGATTTATACATTGAAATTGTGGGCTGACTGTCTAGTAAATCTTGATATGTTGTATACCCTTTCTTTCTCGTAATCCATCTTGTCACATTTAAATGTTATCATTTTATTGTCCATTATTTCAGTCTACAGTTTTTTTTAACTTGTTTGACAAAGTCCCATTGAATTGATCAAATTCTAATATTTAGAATACTTCCTTTAATGGAGGTGAAATCTCCTTTAAAGGGAACATATAGCATAAATTTTCACAGTGTATCAAACCATGTAAAATAATATAAAATAGAAGGAATAGTTTTTATTTTTTAGATAAAAAATGTCTGTATTAGCTTGAAAACAGTGCTCAGCCCTCCCCCTTTGCAACTTCCTGTCCAGGACTATCCAGTATCTGACTCATGAGCTGGCGGCACCTTCTACCTAAATTAAAGAGCAGCAGCCACTGAGGAGTGGACGTATTTGTGATGTCACACTCAGTCCTTCCCTGCAAACATTGGATCACTGCTTGTTTTACCTTCCCTTCACTGAACTGCTCCTTTAGCTCTCTCTCTCTGTCCTATTCCTTACCCCCCCCTACACTATTTATTTTTCTCGGTCTCTGCCATGGTCATTTAACCCCTTCCTGCAGTGCTTGTTTATCTCCCTCTCTGTCCTGTTCATTTAACCCCTGTTCTGTTTGTTGTCCTTCCTCCTCCCCTCTCCCTTCACTGCATTTTCTCTCCCTTGACTATGAGAAAAGCTTTATATTGAGCATTTAATATATTTTTATAAGTGAATTATCAGGCAGCAGCAATATAAGATAGTTATATGCAGGCTGGGAACACACAGGACAGAGGTTGGGAGGGGTTTGGTCTTTGCTACAGCAGACATAAGCCCATCAGTCTGTGCTATGATTACTTCCTGTGGAAGATTGAAAAGACACTCCCACTCTTCATTTCAGCCTAACTTCTGACCTGTAAAGCCCTCTCTGCAGTTCTGATATCATGACAGTTTTGGGAGGTAAATTGCTTTCAAAATGTTTTTCTTTCTGCATCATTACATTATTTGAGGAAGGATGAGTAATATATCTATTCTATTGATTTTAATGAGCAATTGGTCAGTGTCTGATTTCAATGTGTCATAAATTCATTGTTTTCATTTAAAGAAGTTGAAATTTTTTTGATGCCCTTGGTATCATTTACAATTCAATGTATTTCTCAAATATTTTCCCACCATGTGCGTAATTCTTTTAGTGTAAGTACCTCAAATCTATAAAACAATGTTTTTAGGTCCACACTGGGTCCTTAAAAGGAACTCGTGAAAATAATGTCAAGTATCCAAATGTGCATTCTCATTGTGTCTCTAGGTGAGCTCCTCTCTGAACTCATTGATTTTCATCTCTAACCTCTTGTTCTTCACTTGCCAGGCTATATCAAAGACAGTGGACAGGACTATGCACCATGAATAATATGAATTGGCATCAGGATTTCAAATGGGCCACAATAGATGTCTGCTTGTTATACTCTTGTATGGAACATACCTTATGTCTAAACACAATATCATATCATCTTGATTGTTACAGTAATTATGAACTTTCTTTGAAAGACTTCATACTTAAATCAATACAGTTTTTATTGACACATAATGTTTTTCTTTTTGATAATCAATACCTCATACAAAAACAAGGGAGGGCGACAGTGGCAAAATTCGCCCCATGTTACGCAAATTTTTATATGGCCTGGAAGGAATACATATATATGTGTCAAGACTATAACCCTTTAAAAAATTATTCATTTTTATGGACCCTTCATTGATGATCTGCTCCTCATTTGAAAGGGTTATCGAACATCATTTAATGAATTTGTAGATTTCGTTAATTCTAACGATCTGAATTTACGCTTTACTTCTGAATATCACAACACCAAAATCAATTTTCTACATATAAGTCTGGCAAGTGTGGAAAATAATGTGACTTCTTCTCTATACTGAAAAGAATGCTCTGCCAACACTTTATTGCAAGCCACTTCCTCCCATCCCAAACATACCGATGGGCCAATTTTTATTCCTGAGACATATTACATAGGGATACAATACAACTTAATAGGAGCTTTCAAAAAAGTTCTTGTAACTTCTCTCCTTCCGAAACATTTTGCCACTCTTCAAGGTCAAATGAAATTGTCAACAGGTGTTGACAAACCATTGTGCACACTAACTTGGTCCGCAATTTCCAATGATTAAACGTATTATTGAAAATGTTCCTGTTTTATGGACTGATCGACAAAGGGGGGTGATTTGTCCAAAAGACTTTCCAATATTGTAGTAGTCTGTGATGTCCTTGGAAGGATCATTGTTTCTGAACCAGAAAAACGAAGGCAGTGAGGAGAAATCTTAACCATTTAATAATTTTGCCGTGGAAAGATAGTAAGGCATTTCCTTTTACAACTGTCTCAAATACAGGAAACTTTGAACAAACACTGGTTAGTTTTATTAGAACATGTTACTCTGATGTAAATATTACAAGATAATTAAATATTTTAAATTTGGGCTTCTTCTGTAACATATAGATATTTGTTACAGAAGAAGCCCAAATTTAAAAGACATAGGGGAAATGTAATTAAAGTTGCAAAGAGAAAAAAAATTCATGCAAATAAGAATAAAAATCCTCATCTTGCAACGTAATATTGTTCCTTAAACTGTTATTGCATTGCAAATTTTAATTGCACACTCTTAAGAAGTGCTTGAAGGTTTCGTATTCTTTTGGAGCAAACATAACGACTTTTTCAGTAAGAAGTTTTATTACATTTACTTCGCATTGGCGCAAACTATAAAAATCGTAAACGATCTTCCACTGTCGGAAGTGGTTGCTAAACAGTTTCAGGGTTCACAAAAGCTATATATTAAATTCGTGCAAAGCAAAATTTGTTCACTCAAACGTTATGTTACATGCTATGTATGCATTGAAGGTGAAAATGTGGGGTATAGAGAAAAGCAAATCTAGGTATTAGAAAAGGAAATCTAGAACAGACCTTGCTTAAAAGAGAAAGTTACTGAATTTTTAAATTAGATACAGTTTCCCCCAAAGGAATAAATGGTAATTATTTATTGACTGCATTTATCTAAAATAGAAACAATGTTTAGAATTCACTTTTAAAGTTTGTTCTTAATATTCCAAATAAAAGTTTTATCTTAATTAATGTGATTTTACAAATTGCAAGAATATAATGCTATTATTTCTTTATGTTTCAGATGATAAATTGATGTAGTTGCTACCACTGACATCTATAGTAATATGCCACAGTCAGCACCAATGATATATGACTATGAAGATTCACATTCATCCAGGTCATGGTATATCTAACACAAGTAACTCAAAACAACTGGACCTGCTGAGAAATTTTAATGAAGACATTTATGCTCCTTGTCCTCTGTATCAGTTGCCACATATTCCGCCTTGTGGTGCAGAGTTCTAATTACACCCAGTTTGTGTTCCAACGAATGGTGGGAATTGAAAGAGGAGTGACAGAGGCAATTTATGTTAAGGTGGAGAAATCATCCCTGAACAGAGTTGGGGGCCTTCAACACCACCTGTCTGCTACATGCAATGACGTTCTGACATCTGTACCCCGGCGGTTTCAGAACTATTCACACATCCATTCATGCAACTCTCACAAGTAACACCTGTGTCTAGGAGTTGCATGACACATTGGTAATCCTATCATAGTAACTACACAGAATCAACACCTCTGTGAATTTCAGATGTCACCTCTCTGAAAAGTTACAATGTGTCGTTGTGATTGGACTGTTGGAAGAGTCTATATGCCGAGAACTCCCCTACACCAGTCAGTTGAACTGAAGAAGCTGCTCAGATGAGCAGTGAAACATCTTCATTAACATTTCTCAGCAAGTCCAGTTGTTTTGAGTTACTTGTGTTAGATCCAGCAATGATATAGATAAGAGTTTGGCAACATTAAGATTGTGAGACTAAGTGATGCATGAGGTCCTGTGAGACTATGTGAAATCACATGTATAAGTAATAAATAACCAACGTCAAAGGCCAGCACACATTACCTTGAGAAAGCTGCTTAGCGGAACCCGTGTTGGCACCACAAGATTACTTTTTCTGTTTTTGAATTCAATAGCCTAAGGAGTTTTGGTTTTAGCATCTGATATTTTATTTTAAGTCTGTGATGGTCCAAAGTTCTGCCTGCTCGCTTTTAATTATGCCAAACTCTCTTCGAAGACGTCTTGGATTTGTGTTTTTTTAGTGAAGATAGTTAATCCATAATAGATAGTGAAGATAATAATTGTGACCTATTGTTAACCTCCTGTGTAATAATAGATTTATTAAGTTTTCAAAAGAATTGGAAACACGAGGTAATCTTTTTCTCTAAACCTTCAATATGTCTGGTTTTCATTGAAAGCTGCGTCTGAGAGCAGAGATACATTTAAAAGCTTCCTCTCTGTTATTAGGCAGGCGCTGCCTCTGAAGCCTAGAAGGTAGAGCGGTGACCGAACTGTTTGTATTTGATCATTATTTCTAGGAAGAGTTTATCTTCAATAGGCGTTGCCACTTGGTAATCCTCTTTGTTTGCTGGAACACTGTGCATCCTAAATTATCCTGATCGCTGTCGCAAGTGAGGTTGTTGTTATAAGTGTTTTGGGGTGTTTGTATCAGGCTGGTGCCATAAGTTTTTTCCTTTATGAGGAACCGGTTGTGGCATGGTGGAAAAATGGAAGGCATACACTTTCTAGTGTGTTTCTCAGCATGCTGTTTATACAGGCTCGTCTGTGTACACTGCCAAGGCAAGCATCTCCTATTCTGACCCATCCAAGGTCTAGCATCTGGGCATTAGGTGCATTGTGAGGGCCATTTATCTGGTCCCTTGCTTTGTGGACCTGTAGGATATCCCTCCCGAGGAGAAGCATTATATGAGCCTTAGGGTCAAGTTCTGGAAGTTCAAGTGCGTTATGCATTCCAAGTACACATGGTGCATTGCAACATCTGGTGTAGGGATTTCAAATCTATTTTCTGGGATTTGGTTGCATTCAATTATAACTGCGATGGGTAACCATACCTTTCCATCTATGGACTCTACTTGGTAGCCAGATGCTCTTCTCCCTGTTGTGTTGACAACTCCTGCACACAATTGTAGGTAGTAAGGAGTGCTAGGACCCTTGATATTAAATTCATCAAATAATGCTTGTGTCCATGTGCTCCCGTCTCCGTTGGTGCTGCTCCCAAAGTGGCTGCTGCATGGGTAGTGGCGTTCCGTCACATGCGTGAAGACATCACACCCGGAGTGAAAATTTTAAATAAAAAGACGTCGAGGTCACAGGTTCAATGCCCGATAATAGGATTTTGTTTCTGCATTCCTGGGTATTCTATATTTCTTCCTGAATTGATTCCTGGACTTTGACCTTGCCTGAACCTTGTTTTCTGCTCCTATCTGCCTGCCTTTTGAACTATTGCTTGGATTCTTGAACCCTTGTCTGTACAGCAAACTTGGACTTTAACCCCTAAGCTTCCTCTTTGGTCCTGACTACTCCTGCTGGGAGCCGATAGACCCCCTGACAGCTTGGTAGGTTAGAGATCTGTTGCACTGGTTGTCCAGGACTGCACAAAGGTTAATGGATTTATTTATTTGTTTGGCCTATCGGGTATACTCTGACTAGACAAATTTTTGAACAAGATTTGCTGCCTATAGCACCTTTGCAGATTTCTGGTAACTGAGAACTGACCTCTGGTGTAGCTGTAGCAGTGTCACTTCCTCCCCACCATGCTTGTGGCACTCTTGGTTTGAGGATAAAACCCAAGTGGTTGACCCAGGGTTTAAAGCTGTGTTGTGTGCTGTCTGTTCACTGACCTTACAGTCCTTGGCAAGGTAAGATGTTGATGAGCAGCCCTTGTAGCTGTTTTCTGAAGGCTCTGAATTTCAGAAGAGGATGAAACTTTCAGTGTAAGGGGCACTGTTACCAAGGTCTTTTTTCTTTGTCTCTTCATGAGAAGGTTCTGCAGGTCTGTGAAAAGAATCTAAAGAGAAAGCATTCATTTTGTGTAATGTTACTGCTGCTTTATGAGTATTAGGTACTGAAGGGGTAACATCTGGAAGAGTGAGATCAAAAGTGGGGTCATTCCTCATCTTGGCTTGTTGGTATATATACAAGTCCACAAGCACGTTGAAGGGAGGAAATTGTGCTCCTCTTTGAATTTAAACCCGTGTCATCCACTGTTCTTGTAAGTTGTAAGGCAGCACTATGGGGTTAACACCTCTGGCCGTGTCAAGGAATGCAAAGCCTGGTAGGTCCCCTTCAGCTTTCTTAAGTGCTTTGAGAAGCTGGTACTTAAAAATATGAAAACAAAAATCCCACAAAACCTAGACCCACTACAGTTTGCCTGTCGCCCAAATTGTTCCACAGATGATGCAATTTCAACTGCACTTCACCCTTTCTCATCTTGATGAAAAGGACACATATGTCAGAATGCTATTTATTAACTTCAGCTCAGCATTCAACACTGTCATACCACAGCAATTGGTAAGGAAGCTGGGACTGCTAGGTATAAACACTTCCCTCTGTAATTGGATCCTTGATTTTCTGACTGATAGACCCCTCTCAATAGGAGAGAACACCTCTGAGGTTCTAAAACCGAGTATAGGTTCGCCCCAAGGATGTGTAGTTAGACCACTTCTATTCACCCTGCTGACACATGATTGTACTGCCCATTACAATGCAAACCACATCATCAAGTTTGCAGATGACACAACTGTAGTAGGCCTTGTTAGGAAAAAATGATGAGTCTGAATACAGAGAAGAAGTAAAGCATTTGGCAGACTGGTGCCAAAACAACAACCTGACTCTAAATGCAAAGACTAAAGAAATGGTTGTTGACTTTAGGAAAAATCCTGCTACTCATCAGCCACTACTCATTGATGGCTCCCTAGTTGAGATAGTTAACAATGTGAAGTTCTTAGGAGTGCATATGGCAAACGATCTTTCCTGGACCCTGAACATCAACTCTATCACAAAGAAAGCTCAACAACACCTTCATTTTCTATGGAAGATAAAGAAAGCCAGTCTTCCCCCTCCCATTCTCAAAACATTTTATCAAGGCACCATTGAGAGTGTTCTCTGCAGCTGCATCACAATATGGTTTGGAAACTGCACAGTTGCAGAACAAAAACCCCTTAACGGATTATGAAAACTGCAGAAAGGATCATAGGAGAACCACTCCCACCCATCTCCCAAATCCACCAGAAACACATGATGCGCCGGGCAAATATTATAGCAAAAGACTATTCTCACCCATCTCATTCTCTGTTCACTCTCTTGCCATCTGGAAGGAGGTTCCGCAGCATTCAAACTAGAACTGCTAGACACTGCAAAAGCTTCTTTCCACAAGCAATTAGAGTGCTTAACAAGTTAACATTATAAAATATATCTGTTACTTACCTGCACCTACCACCCTATGTGCATCCACAAATGCTCCTTCTCTTTCTTAATGCAAAGGCACTATGGTGAGGGGGCCTGACTGATTTTGATACGCTGTATGACTATATAGTCTGTATTGACAAATAAAGGAATCTTGTATCTTGTATTTTAATTACATTAACAGGTCACTTAGTTCCATAAGTGTTTGATAGCTTTTGTTGGATATTCTAGGAAAATCATCAATTCTTTTGAAAAGTGCATTTTTTATTACCTCTACCAGTCATCCTGATAATTTTGGCATGCTCCACGGACTCAGTTCCTAGGTATTTCATAAGGAGTTCTATTTGCTATCTGTATGAAAGTTTTACATCTTTGATTGTGTTTTGAAAGGAGGATCACCAGCCTTCTGGTTGACTTTATAGGTCCTTTCGTGACTAACATGCAAGGAACTTGGCAAAGTCCATTGTGGCCTGGCTGGCACCAGGATTAGTCGGTGGATGAGTGTAATAGTGAGAAGGTGACATTTAATCATACCTGTCTGGAGGTTCTCCTTTAGGATGACTTGTGACATACAACTTTAACATCATAAAGGAAACTGGTGCATGGCTACCCTAAGGCTTGGGTATATGGCTGAAGTGGGTGCTGTATACAGAATCACTTTGTTCAGCATTGTCTCTTTGGTGCACTTGTGACTAGCTGATGATGTACTGGCCCGAAAGGCAGTCTTAGTTGGGCTCTCCAGTAGCAGAAGGCAGTAGATTGAGCCGAGACCGGGACCTTGGAGGTTGTTCTGGCTTTGGGATAGCTATCATAATATTATATTGGGCCAGACATGGATGCCAAAGGAGAGACTGTTTTCCCTGTCACCAGAAAAACATTCTGGCAAACAGATTCTGGCAAATCTCCTCCAGCATCTCAGGGAACAAGAGGAAAAGCAAGACAATGTTATCCAGTGCCAGCAACTACTAACTTCCCGTCTGGATGCCTTGCAACAAGAGCCTGTAATTCAAGAGTCAGAACCTAAGGTTCCCTTTCCTGATTACATTACATTCCTGATTTTCTGGGGATCAAAAACAGTTCTTTGCATTCTGAGAAACCTGTAAAATGTATTATAGTGTGTTGAAATACTCTTTTCTTTCAGAGGAGGCTAAAATCACATTTGTAATAACCCTCCTACAGGGGGATTCCCAAATTTGGGCTTTAAATGTACCAGCTTCTGACTCTGCAAGAGTCTCTTTGGAATTGTTTTTTCAAGCCAAGGACTTACTCTATGATGACCCTGATTGCTGTGCTAAAGCAGATTCTACTATCCACAACTTGTGGCAGGGAAAGAAATGTGCAGAGAAATACTGTACTGAGTTCAGGCTCTGTGTTGTTGATACCCAGTGGAATGACACAGCTTTGTGCAGTCAGTTCTGGGTGGGGTTCTCTGATGGTATTAGAGATAGTTTAGTTAACTTTCCTCCACCCAACTCCTTGAAGCCTTAATGCACCTAGCTATGCAGGTGGATCAAGGGAAAGGCATCAGCAAAAGGTCTTGCTACCTGGTTATGCTCCTGACAGCATATATATTAATATAATATTTTCCTCCTGCTCAATCCCCTGCTGAGCCCATGCAGTTTGAGACCTCTAAAATATCACCTTTGGAACGATTCCACAGACGTTCTAGAGTCTCTACACTGTTTGCTTCAGAAACACTACTATAGTTCATATAAACAGGATAAGTAATGGATAACAGATAACATTATGTTCTACAGAGCTTATCTGCTATCTGTGTGTAACTTGAGCCGTTTCTCCTTTGAATGGCTGCCCTCATAGCTACACAACAGCTTATTTATAAAAACAATAGTATTGTTTCTGAAGCTAACACACCAGTAGGGATGGCGCGAACCGCGGAAAAAAAGTTCGCGAACATGTTCTCGAACTTGCGACAAA
>CM044437.1:31112104-31125984 GCA_024363595.1 Xenopus borealis | reverse complement strand
TGCCATGTATCTGCTGGTCTGGGGTGAGAGGGCAAAAAAATGCGGCAACTAACGCAAACCTAAAATGGCGAACGTCGCGCGACGTTCGCGAACTTCCAGCGAGCGCGAACAAGTTCGCAGGCGAACAGTTTGCGCCATGCCTATTGAGGAGTTTTTCCCTGGGAATGGCAACTGTTCTCTTTATTTGCCTATTTGTCATTCTGGGCCTATGTCCTTGTTGGATGAAGTCCCTCCTGAGCTCAGACAGCAATGTCTCCTGATCATTGGGGTCTGAGCAAATGCAGTTATATTTTATGTTTGGGGTGGGAACTGTCATAGCTGAAGAGTTTGCGTCTGTCTGTGGGATTTTGGTAGATAGATTTTACCAAAGTATAGTTTATTATATGGATTGTGGTGTCTAGGAAATTTATTTCAGTTTTATAGTAGTTAAGTGGGGTGGATGGAGCTGTAACTGGTTGGGGTCGAAGGAGCTGTATTTCCTCTTCAATTGCTGTCCAGATTATTAAGACATCATCACTATAGCAGAGGTAGACCCTAGGTTTGGTAGTAGAGGATGACAAGAACTCCTCCTCCAATTTAGCCATGAATAGATTTGCATACTCTGGTGCAAATCAACAGCCTATTGATTTCCCCATCTACTGCAGGTAGATATCCTGGCCAAATGAAAACACTTTGTGTGTGAGGGTAAACGTAACCATGTGCAAAATTGGTTCTGGTGGTATATTTTGTTGTTGCAGGTGTTTCTGACAAGCCCTAATTCCATCTTTATGAGGGATGTTTGTGTATAGGGACTCCACATCTATTGTGGCTAGGATGGTTCCCTCTGGCAAGTGTCCAATACCGGCAAGGTTGTTCAGGAGATCTGAATGTAGCTGGGTGTATTTCTGATCAGAGGCTTCAGGATATTCTCCACCCAACCTGAGATGGATTTTGTCAGTGTATCAGTTACTGAGATTATTGGCCTTCCTGGGTTTCCCTCTTTCTGGATTTTTTGAAGCATGTAGAAGTGTATTGCAGGCTCCCTCCACTGTTTAGGGATGGTTGTTCCAGTTTAAAGTTTAAAATGTTGGGGAATTTCCTACCACTCAGCTGAACTGAAGAAGCTGTTCTTTTCTCTTAAAGGAACAGTTCAGTGTAAAAATAAAACCTATATTGACAGGATGTGCAAAATAAAAATGTTTTCAATATAGTTATTAAAAAATGTAATCTATCTAAGGTACCTCAGGCTTCCAAAGCATTTGTGTTTACAGTGAATACACTAGAATTTTGACTGTTACCCGGCTATGTAGTGACTCTATGCTTAAAGGGGTTGTTCACCTTTGAGTGAACTTTTATTATAATGTAGAGAGTGATATTCCGAGACAATTTGCAATTGGTTTTAATTTTTTATTGTTTGTGGCTTTATAGTTATTTAGCTTTTTATTCAGCAGCTCTCTAATTTGCAGTGTCAGCAATTTGAATAAGAGACTGGAATATGAATAGGCAGGGACTGAATAGAAATGTAAATACTAAAAAGTGGCAATAACAATACATGTGTAGCCTTAAAGAGCATTTGTTTTTAGATGGTGTCAGTGACACCCATTTGAAAGCTGCAAAGAAAATGAAGAAAATTGCAAATCATTAACAAACTATGAAAAATAAATAATGAAGACCAATTGAAAAGTTTCTTAGAATTGGCCATTCTACAACATACTAAAAGTTAACTTGAAGGTGAACCACCCCTTTAAGCATGTGTTACTGTACAAGCTTAATTTCTTTTCTCAATTTCTGTTGTGTCGATTGTTTGTATTAAAAATGACATATAAAAACTTAAAAAAAAAAATGTAATCTATAAAGGGTGGAGTAAATGGATGTCTAACATAATAGCCAGAACTCCTTCATTTGCTTCTCTCTAACCTGCTGTCAGTCAGTAACTTGATGGAGGGGGTCACATGGGCTGAAATTGAGTATGCAGGTTAGGATAAAAAGCAAAATAACTAAACATTTATGTCTCCTGTCACTGACTGACTAACAGGTTTTATTTTATTTCATACAGCCAATCTATACACCCATTTTTATTATTATTCTGAACTGCTCCTTTAAGACTGGGCTTTCTAGGACGTTTCATGCCCCAGCTCTCTTAGCTATTCAAAATGGGTATATACATGAGCTTTCAGGGCAAGCAAGCTAAAAGAATTTTCAGAGGACAGCCATGTTCCAGCTTCTGTCCCCTCAGTAAGCAATGCCATAGAATGCAGACCAGACACAGCTTTTTACATATCAGGGTGCTAAAAGTGGGGCAAGGTGCAGAGAACAAAAAAAAAGATAATGCTTTGCACAATTTATTTTAACTTTACATCAGTCCAGTTGCTCTTGATTTACTTCGACTAGATGTTCTAAAGCTTTATAGCTCTAGAAGACCACTGCAGTGCTTACATCACTTGGAGTCCATTTGCAGTGTTCACATAAAAAGGAGCATGGAAAAGATGGAAAATGCCTTATATATCAACTTCTGTCTTTGGTGTATGCAGCTTGTGCAAAACTTTCAACTACATGGCACACATAAGTACACAGGTTCCATACTAAATGTCTGATATTGCCCAGCATAGTAGAGTACCTTACTCCTATATATGCTACAGGGTAAGCATGCACTAGCCACTGTGGTGTATTCAAAATTCAATGTTAATAACTCAGTAGCACTATGAATGTCAAGGTAAATATTTTAGGCCCTCTTCAATCCTTTATCAAGCCCTCACACATGTACATCTAAATGTTATAAGAATAGTAAAAGGAAGGGGGTGAAGCCACATACAGGGGAAAGTAATAAAAGTCGATAACAGAAAAACTATTCGCAATGGGAAAAGTTATGCCTCTGCACAAACAAATTTTGCTTTGTGCAAATTTAATATAGTTTTTAATGACCACTTCCAATAGTGGAAGAGAATTTGCGAATTTTACAGCTTCAATGTAATAAAACTTCTTACTGTAATATTTGCTGCAAAAGATTAAGACACCTTCAAGCACAATTAAAATTCGCAATGCAATAACAGTTTAAGGAAAAATATTACATTGAGCCGTGCATTTTAATTCTTATTGGTGCAAATTGTTTTTCTCTTTGCGACTTTAATTACATTACCCCCTACGACACCTTCAAACACTACTTAAGAGTGTGCAATTAAAATTAGCAGTATGCAATTAAAGTTTGCAATGTAATAACAGTTTAAGGAACAATATTACATTGCAAGATGTGCATTTTTATGACTAGAGTATGCTTCGATTCCGATACAATTCCCCCGAACACCCCAAATACACTCCACACAGATGACTTATGTGAAAAGGCCGCAGCTTGTTTTATTAGATACCTTCACATTTACTCATTTTATTAAACTCCGAAAACCATACCAATATAAAATACTGTTACATAACATTTTGACATACTGTGAAAACAATAGCCGCTGAAGGCTGCACATACATTTAACCATGTTTATTGTAACTTCCCAAACCCTACTTAGTCCAAACCCACTAACTATCCTAAGGCTAAGGCTCCGTCACCTGTTTCCTCACTTACTGTGCCTCCTTGCCCCCTGAGCCTTGCCCAGGCCTATTCAACCCTTACTTTACCTTCCAGCTCCCTTTTTGGCTACCCAGTAGGGCAGCCCCATTAAGCCACTGCTGCGACAAAACCAACCCCTCACATATTCCAGGGCGGGAGGGAGGGACGTTGTTACCCCTGAGTCCTCCGAGGTAATGTGCCTTCGCGCCTTTTCACCCCTACTTAAAGGCTAAGCCCTGCCCCTATCTCCTTCTTTCCTCCCACTGTAACTCCCATAAAGCCCACACCCCCTTTTACCATTTTCTCTACTCTCTCCTCAGTCATGGGCCCATTCCGCTCGACCTGTGCCCAGGCTCACTATTTGGGCATCTTTCTTATTAGTTCAAATTGTTTTTCTCTTTGCGACTATAATTACATTCCCCCCATAGTGCTCTATTACTGTATTATAGTACTAATTTTTTTATTTTACCTATATATATACCTATTTCTATGATTTGTACTACTCACCACTTAACAAAATGTGCTAGAGCTCTTTTATAGCAGTAACAAATGCTCCCATGACCTGGCTCACAACTGGAGCTGTGGGACAACTCAGATGGACATGCAAGAGAATGCTAAATTGTCAATAATACCCAGGTCACATACTATGTAATGCAGAGAAATATCAGTGGTCTTTTAGTATACCAATTATTTTGAGTACTGTTACTATTCATATTTGTGATCAATACACTCTAATTACCATGCCCTTCTAGTATTCAGAGTGGCTAGCAGCAGATCATTAAAATATATTTAGATAAAGTAGTTTTCCATTTTCTTCACTTCCATGAGCAGTTTAATTCTTATATTTTATATTTCTATCCTGTATAATCATTAAACCAGTGGCAATGCAACAAGATCATAAAGAGATCATACACAAGCTGTATGAACACAGCACTTCCTTTTCACAAACGTTCTACTCCACGCAAATTAGCCAAGGTCCTGGAGGGCAGACTGACAAAGGGGTTACTGATATCCTATGTATCTAATTAATTGAAAAATGCTTAAATTGCTTTTACAATTGTTATTAAGAAGCAGAATTCATGTTGCCATTGCTCAACCATAATTAGAGCCCCAGGGAATTAAATATTTAGCATTAGTAATGTAACCGCTCGTAGGACACCAAATTCTATTTTTGTAATGAAAGCGCTGTAGTGTAAGTGCAAGTGGTTGAACAGACAGCTGTGACATGTAGACGGGCCTGGGGTATATCAGTAAGACACCCCATTGGACAGATAGTCTTACCGCATTACTCGTTTGTAAAAAGATCTGCAAGTCTAATTCCCACTGGGTACACATTACCTCAACTATTTAGTTTTCTAATTGCAAACAGGATGAACGGCTTGGTAACACTCTGGCCATAATGCTGGGAGATGTGTGGAGGCTATTTTTCCCTTAAATTGCCCTCTGGAAGTTCACAGTGTTGTCAGATGAAAAGGGAAACAAAAATGTGGATGCTGCTAAAGGTTGAATATGTTTGTTCAAAGTTTAATTACTTTTTAAGTTTAGGCACTCTGTGATATAGCATGAAAGTAGGATATTGCCTCTAATGAGCTTGTGTTTGGTATGACAGGAGACACAAGGGATTTCAAACATTAAATTAACTGTGTAAAGTACTTGGTGTGAAGGCAGTTTGATTTCTCGAAAAAAAAAAAAAAGAACAGCAACACGGATTGTTCTTATGGCTGTTTTCATTATAAACAAGGCATGTGGAGGCATTAACAGCCTCCTGTTACAACAACTCAGCTTGTCAAAATGTATTAGGTTACCCTTTAATAAGAAGTAATAAAGGAGATTTGACTGTATATGCCTTCTTGTAAGGAAAGCTAGATTTAGAAGTTAGATAGATGCAAATGGTTTCACTTAGAAATGAATTAAACTGCTGGCCATGGTATGTCACTATGGTTTAAAGCCCAGCGTGTGGAGTTACTCAAGGCTGTGTTAGGAAAAAAAACAAGCAATTGCCCTGATGCCATGATTTCCCCGTTTTCATCAGTGCTTGTGATACACTTCTCTTGTAGTGATCAATTTTAAAGAAACAAAGAAACATGTCAAAGTATGTTTTGGGGCCTATTAAAAATAAAGGTGAATGTGAATTGTGTCACGTAAAAATAAGGCTGGGTCATACACTTAAAATATATTAGTATTCCAAGAAGCTATTAGCATCTTGGTTAAATTAAGCTTTTCTTCTAAACACCTAATAAAAGCAGTGTCAAGTTCATACTGATCCTATGTATAATATATATTACATGCAGTGCTGGTTAATCCTATGGCCTCTACCTTGTGCCCTGTTTTTCCATAATAGTGGCATCACTACATATCTTGCTATGATATCTAACCTTATGAACTTTTTGGCTTATTTAAAGCATATTTCAAAAGATTCTGTTTTCCCAGAGTCACTCAGTGGAAACAGATGTGTTGTAGTTGATTTCAGACCTGGGTGTATTTTGATGATCAAACGCTTTACTTTTGAAAAATGGCATCTCTTCTTAACCTTTCTGCAAAAGAAAGCAAAATCCACTAGGACTGGAGCAACAGGACAATATTACTTAACAAAGGCTGAGTTCTCATTTTAATGTTATTTCATGTTATTTTATATTTTGTCCAGCTTAAATCAATAATGACATACAGATTCTTCAGTTTTGTATCATCCGATACCCTAATTATACTTTTTTTAATTAATGCTCTACTGTACATGACAATCTTTCAATTGTTGTATATTCCTGATGAGTGCCTCACTTATTTTCACATTTAAACAGCTGGCAATGCATTACCCTCTACACACAGGGCATATGCATATGAATGCACTTTTCACCTTAAACATGGAATCCCTTCAAAATAACAACTTGGAACAAAGGCACACATTCCAGCAAATAATAAATTGAAGCCAATGGGATTCAGTGCCATTTAGAAAACTGTAGAAATATATGGCTTAACTTCAGGGACTTTAAAATTGCAGGATATGAAGTTTGTATTTGTGGCTACATGCTAGTTTAGAATTTCAGAGCTACCTTTCATGTTTGTGTATTAGGTATTTTTATCCACATTTTTAATGTATTAAAGGGATACTGTCATGGGAAAAAATGTTTTTCAAAACGCATCAGTTAATAGTGCTGCTCCAGCAGAATTCTGCATTGAAATCCATTTCTCAAAAGAGCAAACAGATTTTTTTATATTTCATTTTGAAATCTGACATAGGGCTAGACATATTGTCAATTTCCCAGCTGCCCCAAGTTTTTCCCATGAGAGTATCCCTTTAAGGATAGCTCTTGGTCTGTTTGTTTTTGTTGTATAGACATCTTGGCAGCATGTATGCTGCACAGATGTTGAAAAAAAAGATGGTTTCCACAAAAAAAAAGCGCAATGTATGAGGTCACGGCCGATACTGAGAAGAAGAGCTGCCATAAATGAAAAGAAGAGTTGCGATACTGCTCTATTTTACTGTGGAAAACCTAAACATTACTCTCTCTCTTAAGTAAGTTTAAACCCTACTTTAAAATAAAAAGGCACTTTTTCACCTAGTATTGTATTATTATAGTATTACCTACATTTACTTTGCAGCAAATTCTGTAAGTCAGTATTAAAAAAATCTACCAATGCCTCAAGAAATGCATTTATATATAAACGTTTCTCAAGGTCAACTATAAATACAGACCTTTAACCTCCACCTCAAACTAAAGAGTTAAATACTGCATCTCCAAACTCTGACATGTGTGTGATAGAGAACAATCAGAGTTGTTGCCTTTCAAGTACGTTGGAATATTTTTCATCACAAGCATTTAGACGGCCTCAGGGATTGTTCTGTCAACATATCTTTCTGCTAATTTGCTGGCAAAGGAAAAACAGAATCTTGTTTTTGTTCTATTTTTTTGTTACATACTTACAGTCCCAATGAACATGTATGACAATTATCTTATTTGCTGACCCTGTAGTGTTGGCAGGTCACTCCAGACTGCAAAGGAAAATAAAATCTGTCATAATGCATACGTCTGTACTGAACACTCAGTAAATATGTTAGGCCATGTTTGTGTGAAATGTGAGAAGTGTAGCTTAGAAGAATGCAAGTAGTTTGGTTACATCTTTTGCCCAGAATCTGTTTTTTTCCAGCAATGTGTACTGATAAAAATGGACAGATACATTGGACAGATACTGATCATTATTACTAAAATGTTTCTGTATACATACTTATAGCATTCGGTACTCTCTGTAATTTGAACTCCATTTACATTTTTTTCATTCCTCTGCTCCTGATTAGGATTTACTTGAATTAATTGGTTAATATGCCCCTATGGCTTTAATTACCTACCCTTCCTCCTTTTCCTTAGTTACTAGGCAAAAGCCCATGTATCTAGTTTAAGTATTTACATATCCAGTGTTATTGGCCAAGAAGTGTAATGACCACTTCCTACCACACTTCAATATAGTATGGGTGGCGTGGATCTTCCTCTTTGGCCTCTGGTGTCCTTTTCAGCTGGATGGACCCATTGAACCTGGGTACACTAAGGCCCCATAAAGCCATTGCCTAAAGGGACAGCACCTTTAGTGACTCAGTCGGAAACCCCATGAACGAGGTTAGCCAGATCAGGAGAGTAAGATAGAGAGCTTGAATATCAAGTGCAGCTTTGTGCTCCAATGAGGATCTGTAGCAAGGAGTAGCTTCCCAAGGCTCCTAGATTGCCTTTAGTGAAGAGACCACAGTGAATAGGATGTCAGGCATAGACTTCTTCTCCCTGACCACTCCACTGGGTGGGATCCGGACCACTTCAAAGTATATTTGCCAGGGATTCCTATTGCTGCTTGACTTCAATGCCTTATGGGAGTCACATTCCTCAGCTGTGTTTCTAGCCTATGATTTTACATCTTGTACAAATAAACTGAAGCTTCGACTTAGTGAAGGCCCTAGTCTGAAGTGTCTAAGAGTCTAATGTAACCCATGTTCCTATCCTAGCTGGAGAATAACTACTTTTGGTCTGCCTAGCCCAAATTAGCATTACACTAGCTGTGAAAACGTGAAAGAACACTTAGAAATGAAATGCTGGGGGGCTTGTGTGTTTTTATGCTAAATAATGTGTAGACATGTCTACTTTGAAGTCCTGTGTATGATAGCTAATTAGCCAACATTTAATTTGACTTAACATTTGTGTCAACTTGGTGAGAGTAAGACTTTATAATTAGTGGCTACAGATCAGGTTCCTGTCAGATTTCTAACCTCTCACTCTAATTTAATTCCTGTTTCTGCTGTGTAATGTCAAACTTGCAAGGGCTGAAGACTTGTATCCACTGCCTTTTCACGCTTGCTTAGTTACAAAGTTATTCCTTATCACATAGCTGACAGAAGAGCAGTATCATTCACTTGCATGTATAGCTGAAGTCAGATTGGTAGAGCATGTTGAACTTAGCCAGAGCTGATTCTTCAGGGGTTAAATCCTAAGCCTCTATACAATATTGTGCATTGTGTAACAAATAAAAACAATAAATAAACAGACTGGGAGCCATTGAATTAATTTTCATGAAAATATGTTTTCCTGCTACTAAAGGAGCACTATTTTTAACTCTTTTTTTGGGCTAAACATGTTTGTCCACTCTGAAATGACTATAAACTCTAGTATATAACATTTAACAATGGCCAAACATGTTGCAGTTATGGCAAAATTGTAGAACATTACTGAGATTTTGTTGCAGAGGCAACTCTATAAGGGAGTAACTAAAGGGGTACTTAGCAAACTTAGCTCTGTGATTGCCAAACCTCTATACTTAATTTTTCAGGATTCATTGAGGTCTTGCATGGTGCCGAGAGACTGGCAAATTGCTAATGTGGTGCCACTATTCAAAAAGGGATCCCATTCTCAGCCTCAAAACTATAGGCCAGTTAGTCTGACGTCGGTGGTAGGAAAGCTTTTTGAAGGATTAATAAAGGATAGGATACTGGACTTCATAGCAAATAACAATACTATGAGTTTGTGCCAGCATGGTTTTATGTGTAATAGATCTTGCCAGACTAACTTAAAGAGATTCTGACACCTGAAGTCAAACTCTTTTTTTACATCTATTATAATAACTGGCTTTGAAAGCTACTTCTAACTTTGCCATACAGTATTTGCATGATGCTTATACATTACCTGTCTGATCCCCCATGTTCCTGTATGAGGGGGCTGACATTTGGGCAGGAGGAGACCGTTAGCATTAGAAACTGTAACTAACAGACTGAGATGGGATTGTTGGCAAAGTCAGAGTGTCAGAGTGTCAGAGTCAGGCTTAGGAAATTCAACTAACACTTACAGTATATACAAAAACAAAGCTCTCTGCAAAAAAATGATCACCATGACCTATAGGTAACATTTAATGACCATTCATATGTTAAAATTAATTTTTTAGTGTCAGAATCACTTTAATTTCTTTTTATGAGAAGGTAAGCAGGGACCTCGATTCTGGGATGGCAGTGGAAATTAAGGAATGTTGGCCTGGAACATAGTATTTGTACCTGGATAGAGAACTGTCTAAAAGATAGACTTCAAAGAGTGGAGGTAAATGGAACATTTTCTAATTGGACCAGTGTTGTTAGTGGGGTACCGCAGGGCTCTGTCCTGGGTCCCTTGCTTTTCAACTTGTTTATTAATGACCTGGATGTGGGCATTGAAAGTACGGTTTCTATTTTTGCAGATGACACTAAATTGTGCAGAGCTATAGGTTCCATGCAGGATGCTGCCACTTTGCAGAGTGATTTGTCTAAGTTGGGAAACTGTGCAGCAATCTGGAAAATGAGGTTCAATGTTCATAAATGCAAGTTTATGTACTTTGGCAAAAATAATATAAATGCAAGTTATACACTAAATGGCAGTGTGTTGGGAGTTTCCTTAAGTGAGAAGGATCTTGGGGTTTTTATAGATAACAATTTGTCTAATTCTGGGCAGTGTCATTCTGTAGCTACTAAAGCAAATAAAGTTCTGTCTTGCATAAAAAAGGACATAAACTCAAGGGATGAAAACATAATTATACCTCTTTATAGATCCCTAGTAAGGCCTCATCTGGAGTATGCAGTGCAGTTTTGGACACCAGTCCTTAGGAGGGATGTAAATGAGCTGGAGAGAGTGCAGAGACGTGCAACTAAACTGGTTAGAGGGATGGAAGACTTAAATTATGAGGGGAGACTGTCCAGGTTGGGGTTGTTTTCTCTGGAAAAAAGGCGCTTGCGAGGGGACATGATTACACTTTACAAATATATTCGAAGACATTATAGACAAATATCAGGGGACCTTTTTACCCATAAAGAGGATCAGTGCACCAGAGGCCACCCCTTCAGACTAGAAGAAAAGGACTTTCATTTGAAGCAGCGTAGGTGGTTCTTCACAGTCAGGACGGTGAGGTTGTGGAATGCACTGCCGGGTGATGTTGTGATGGCTGATTCTGTTGATGTTTTTAAGAGGGGCTTGGATGATTTTTTGGACAGAAATAATATCAAAGGCTATTTTGATACTAAACTCTACAGTTAGTATAGCTATGGGCATATATGGTTTGTGTGAAAGAGTGGAGGTGTGTGTTTGTGTATATGCTGGGTTTTTATTTTGGAGGGGTTGAATTTGATGGACTCTTTTTTCAACCCAATTTAACTATGTAACTATGGATCTATGACCTGAAATTTTTTTTTTATTGTATGTAAAAATCATTTAATTGGTTTCTCTTGAAAACTATCGCAGTGGTAAAAATCTGTGAGTTGTTACATGGGAAACAATTGTTACCAGAGTGGTTAATGTATTTTGTCCTACCTGGAGAAAAAGATTTACCAGCCTTACCAACATTATCCATTAAGCTAATGGAATACTATATACTTATTGGTTGCTATCGGTTACTGCACCTGTATTCACTTAATAGGGGTCATTTACTTGTGCAGGGCAGAGTACATGCCAGAATGGGTAATCTGTGCTCCAAAGCAGGTTGCAGAGTCCTTTTTTCACCCACAATGATTTACCCCTGGATGACATGCTTAAAATAATTGATGGATGAACCAAGATTAGAAGTGTGCATCGCCATGCCCCCTAGAAAGGTAGCAGCCTTCTTTCATAAAAATGAATGGGATCAATGTCAGTTAGTAGTGATGAGTGAATCTGTCCTGTTTTGCGAAACTCCAGAAACATTTTCAAAACATTTTCAATTTGCAAGACTCATTGAAGTAACCGGGCGTCAAAATGATTTAGACAATCCACAATTTTAACGTGCATGACAATTTTTACATGTCCAAATGCATTACAGTCAATGGGCAACAAAGCATTTTTTACGCGTGACAATTTTTCCACATGCAACCTTTTTCCGCAGCAAACTATTGCAGAAATTTTGCAAAAAGATTCAGAGGTGGCAAAATGCAGAAATTCACCATGCCAAATAAATTAGCCCATCACTATCAGTCAGTACCAAAATGTGTGTTTTTGTGGAGGGTATGGCAGTAGTGATGGGCGAATTTATTTGGCAGGCGCGAATTTCCCGCAATTCGCTGCCGGCGAATAAATTCGAGAAACGCCAACGAAAATGAGTCTGGCGAAAATTCGCTGGCAGCAAAAAAAAAAAACGAGTTGCGCGCCGAAAATGATGCTATGCGCTATTCGCAAATTTTCAGCGAAGCAAAACAGGGCAGATTCGCCCATCACTACCAGGCAGTCTTGGTACAGATAGGTACCAATGATAAAGTTAGAGGAAGTGGTGAAGTCCTCAGGAACTATTTTAAAAAAATAGATGTAAAGTTGAGGGTGAGGACTTCCAAGATGTGCCACAATCAACGCTAAGAAGACAGCAGGAGCTTAGGGAGATTAATGTGTGGCTGAGAGATTGGTGTAGGGAGGAAGGTTTTGGAATTTTGGAGAACTGGGCTAATTTCTCTATTGGCTGCAGGCTCTTTGCTAGGGATGGGCTGCACCTCAATGATGATGGTGCAGCTATTTTGGGTGAGAAGATGACTAGACGGTTGGAGGAGATTTTAAACTAAATGTGGGGGGAGGGTTCAGTAAAATATTCTGTGGAAGACAGGTTAGATGAGATAGTGGGCAAAGGAAGGGAAAATGGGGGTGGAAATTTGGTTGGGGGTTTTGTTAAGGACAGGGAGGATCATATGTCATTTCTTCAATATGTATGTTTGCAAATGCAGGGAGTCTGACTGGTAAACTTGGAGAGCTGGTGGTGCTGATGCTGGAGGGAAAATATGATGTGGTTGGTGCGGCCGAAACATTGCTAAATGAGTTGCATGACTGGGCAGTTAATATAAGTGGCTATAGAAAAGGAGGAGGGGTATGTCTATTTGTTAGGCAAGATTTAAAAGCTTATATAAAGGAGGAGGTTATGTTAGAAAATGAGGGCACAGAAGTCTTATGGGTAGAGTTCTTCACCAGCTGTAAAGAGTCCAGAAAATTAATTGTAGTTGTATGCTATAAACCCCATAGTGTAAGTGTGGAGGAAGAGACTAAGCTCCTGATGCAAATAGAAATGGTTGCTAGTTTGGGCAAAGTAATGATAATGGGCAATTTTAATTACCCAGATTTTGACTGGAGCAACAGCACTGCCAGATCATTTAATAGGAACAAGTTTATAAACTTGTTGTATGACAATTTTATGGCAGAGGTTGTTGAGGAGCCTACCAGAAAAAATGATATTCTGGATCTAGTGACTTCAAATGACCCAGAACTTAGCAAATGTGCAAGTCGTTGAACCCCTGGGTAGTAGTGACCATAATTTTACATAATGTAATGTCTGGTGCAAAAAACAAATATATACTGGGCCAACAAAAACCATAATTGTTGTGCCTTGAGGGCTGCCCTTCAGAGCATTGATTTGGGCATTAAGTTTCCAGCTAAAACACAAAACAGAAATGATTGTCATTTAAAATTATATAAAATCATTAATGTTCTCAGTTTATGTCCTTAAGGAGTAAATGTAGAATCTCTAAGAATCACCCTATGTGGCTTAATATAGAAGTAAAGAAATTGAAGGAAAGAAGAGAAAGGCATTTAAGAACTACAAGTCTGTTGGGACAGAAGCTGCATTCAATGAATATAAACACTATAATAAATGTTGTAAATCAGTAATCCAGAAGGCAAAGAAAGATAATGAAGAGTGAATTGCTGCAGGTTGAGAGTGTTGCTCCATTAAATAATGGTACCAGTATGGTTGTAACCAGGGCCGCCATCGGGGGGAAAGGGAGGACAAGTGTCCCGGGCCCAGGGCTGAAGGGGGGCCTGCAGTGCTGCACTTTTTGAAGAGCAGGCCCCCTTTGACAGCTCCAAACAGAGGCCCACTCACGCTGCTAGGGCCCGATGGTGGCAGGATCCGG
>CM044437.1:31061802-31088207 GCA_024363595.1 Xenopus borealis | reverse complement strand
TAGCAAGCAGTGCCAGGCAGAAGCATCAAGGGCCAATAAGGTCTTGAGCTGTATTAAAAGAGGTATAGAGTCACGGGAGGAGGGGGTCATTCTTCCACTTTATATAGCACCTGTAAGGCCACATCTAGAATATGCCGTACAGTTTTGGTCTCCCTCACTCAAACAGGACATTATTGTATTAGAGAGGGTACAGAGAAGGGCAACTAAGCTGGTAAAAGGTATGGAAAACCTTAGCTATGAGGAAAGACTGGCCAAATCGGGGATGTTCACGCTGGAGAAGAGGCGCTTAAGGGGTGATATAACTATGCATAAATATATAAGGGGGTCATATAATAATCTTTCTAATGCTTTATTCACCAGTAGGTCTTTCCAGATGACACGAGGTCAGCCATTCCGTTGGAAAAGAGGTTCCACCTAAATATTCGGAAGGGTTTTTTTACAGTGAGAGCTGTGAAAATATGGAATTCTCTCCATGAATCAGTTGTACAGGCTGATACATTAGATAGCTTTAAGAAGGGGTTGGATGGCTTTTTAGCAAGTGAGAGAATACAGGGTTACGGAAGATAGCTCATTATACAAGTTGATCCAGGGACTAGTCTGATTGCCTTTTTTGTAGTCAGGAAGGAATTTTTTCCCCCTCTGATGCAAATTGGAGAGGCTTAGGATGGGGTTTTTTGCCTTCCTCTGGATCAACTAGCAGTTAGGCAGTTAAAATTAAAAAAAAAAAAAAGTTGAACTTGATGGACGCGAGTCTTTTTTTCAGCCTAACTTACTATGTTACTATGTTACTATGTATGTTACTACGGGCATATATGGTTTGTGTGAAAGAGTGTAGGTGTGTGTGTGTGCTGGGTTTTAATTTGGAGGGTTTGAACTTGATGGACTTTTTCTTTTTTCAACCCAATTTAACTATGTAACTATATAACTATGTAACACTTCAGAATGGAAAGTATTGCAGTTCTGCCATGCTTCTTAAAAGAAAATGTTTATTGGTAAAAAATAGATCCAAAGGATGCATTCTCAATGATACAAATATAAAAAAAATTACTGAAAGTTTTTAAGATTCCATTGGAAACTAGTGATGGGCGAATTTATTAGCCAGGGGCGAATTCCCGCGATTCGCCGCTGGCGAATAAATTAGCTTTGCGAAAATTCGCCATAAAAACGAGTCGCGCGTCGTTTTTGACGTGCCGAAAATGATGCGCCGCGCGTCGGAAACGACGCGACGCGCCAAAGTTGACGCGACGGACGTCAAAAGCGTCCCGCGACTCGTTTCGCAAATTTTTCGCCAATTCGCGAATTTCTCGGCAAAGCGAATCTCAGGAGATTCGCCCATCACTATTGGAAACCAAATATTTACCAATGTAATGTAATGGGGTTTGGCCTCTCCAACGCTCCATACACTTTTTCCAGGGTAATGAAATCAGAAATCAGTTCACATTACACAAAGAGGGGTGATATGCATATTTTATCTGGATGACATTCTTATCCATACAGATATTTCAGTTCTCACAGACCAGAGACAGCTATTCATCAAATTAATAAAAAAATTAGATACAAGAAAGATACAAGAAAGTTAACCCTATTCATTCCAAAAGATAAGTGGGAACACATACAGGTTATCATAGTCAGTCTGCTATCATGTCATCTGGTTTCCCTTTGTTTAATAGCAGCAGCAATAGGAAAATAATTGCACTGTCACAGTGCTGCACCCAAGTACCTCGACTTTGCTAGAACTCACAAATGTGGCTAGCACATTAAATCGATCGATTTAATTTTTTTTATTCGATCTCAACTAATGATTCCCAATTTGGTAGCTTGATCCTGGCGAAGTAGGTGGTCGAATAAAAATTTAAAGGGGAAGTTATTCGACCATAGAATATTCGAATATTAGTCAAATTTGCCTAATTTGCGTATTCGAAGATTCAAATTTATATTAAATTCGATCGAACTTCGAATTATTCACGTGAATTTTGTAAATCTGCCCCATAACATTATGTTCTACAGAGCTTATCTGCTATCTGCTGTGTAACTTGAGGCTTTTCTCCTTTGAATGGCTGCCCCCGTTGCTATCAGCTTATTTATATAAACAATACTAGTGTTTCTGAAACAAATACTGCAGTTTTACCAGTGCAGGGCAACACTGCATTATATATTTATTACTTTAAAACAATTTAATTTTTTGATGTTACTGGTCCTTTAAGATTAATTAAAGGGGCAATAACAGTTAGTCAAAGATATGATAATACTTGGGACACTACCTCTATTGCAGTATCTATCTATCAAAGTGGCTACTCTTGTTTTCTCTCTGTTTTAACCCACTGTCCTTAGTGATAGTTCCCTTATATCTGAGTCTAGGTCCTTTACTCAAGATGGCTGCTAACAGTAAACTGGGAACTGTTGAAGAGAGGAGGAGGGTTAAGGGTCACAGCAGCTTCCTGGACTACAGGGAGATGTGAAGGACAAATAGAAAAAGATGCAGCACACAACAAGAACAATAATTTAAAGACAAGTTATGTGTAACATAACACTTGTCATTAGCTCTAGCAGCAATAGGGGCTGAACTAGCACTTATTCACCTAGCAGACACATGGCTGTCTGCAACCCCAGGTGGCTACCACATTACCTTTAAAGTGGACCCGTCCCCAAGACACAAAAATCTGTATTACAAAAGTCCTTTTCAAATTAAACATGATATCCAATTTCAAATTTTTGTTAAACTGGTCATAGCTGTTTAAAGCTCATTTAAAAATCTCAGCTGTCAATCAAATATTGTCTGCCACTCCTCTATGCCTTAGGCATAGAGGCGGGGCAGATAATTACTTTCACTTTCCATTCAGCACTTCCTAGATGTCACTCCTCCCCACACATTCCCCCAGTTCTCTTAACCTTTTAATTGTGTAGCCAGGACATGGGGATAGACATCAGGTCCCCCATTCTGGTGCACAAACAAGATTCTGAGATGATGCAAGGCTTGTCTTAATAACAGTGTCAACAAAATGGCTCCTGCATGTTTGCTGTAATTATGAATTTCCAGACTGAAGAAAACAAGATCCAAATAATTTATTTAGTGTAATTAATTTTCATTTTGCTTGACTTATGTGATAAAATATAATTTTGAATATTTTTTTGGGGTGACGGGTCCACTAAGGGTAGAAATAAAACACTAAATGATGAATCATCTCTGGTTGAAGTGGACTTGGTAACAGATGAGAAAGATCCATCCTTATGTATTGCATCAGCTTTATCAACTATTTAGAACACAATTCAGTTCATGTGTGCTTCCAGAGTAGGCAAGAACAGGCTCTTTGCAGGCCCAGGTGCACGCTGAGCCCTCTGCCAGGGCAACTAGACCAGTATCCAAAAAAACAGCAGCACTCCGGAATTTGTGAAAAATTGGTGTTTACTTCAAGTGTTTACAAGGCAACGTTTCGGGCCCTTCTGACCCTTTCTCAAGCCATTTCTATAACATTAGCACCATGTGTTTAAATATCCTCAGGAAGAGGAGGAGTCACATTCGACCACCTCCATAATTACCCACAATGCACAGTGAAACAATTATTAATAATACAAGTGTATAAGATTATAATGCTGACAACAATAAATATTAAAAACAGTCTTTTTTGTGATTACCCAGTGATAAAATATGGCATTAAAAACCAATAAATATGTTGTGACCATCTAAGTGTTGCGAAACATATAAAAAGCCCTTTATCATGTGATTGTTACAACAGTGACTTTCCAGTGATAAAATGTTGCAATAAAAACCGATACCTATCGTATCAATTACAATGGATAAACTATGTCAATCTTCTAAATGTTATCCACAACATAAGAGATCATTAAGAGATTAAGTATCCATCTTAAACGGTAACATCCAAGTGTTACTTTACTTTACTTTTATGTCTATTCTTTAGAAGAGAATCCTCTTGTCAATTCTAACCGTGTGTTAAGAACAATTGTATATCCCAAGACTACCTCGGATTTGAAGTTTCCATGTCTTTAAATCTCACTGTCCTAAAAACAGGCAGATAAAAAGAATAATCAAAAACCAAAAAAATTTCTCAGGCAACACAAGTGCATGTTAAAAACAAAACATTTAAGTAAAACATTTTTGGTTAAATAATTAATAGATATTTACTTACACAAACAACATCGGAGTATATTCTCTGTTGAGGCCCCCTGGTGATAGAGTGCCCAATGTATTAATCCAGCGCATCTCAAGTCTCTGAAGCATGCGCTGTCTATCACCTCCTCTCCTAGGTGGTTCTACATTGTCAATAACTTGATACCGCAGTTGTTCTCTATCAACTATTTAGAGAAATCTAGGGAGGTCAGAGGTGATATGTCACATTTACTCAACAAGAAATCCTTTTTGCCCCTGCTAAAGTAAACACAATTAGAGGGTGGATCCTGCATGCTATGAACCAGGCCTCAAATGAAGCTACCATTTTCAAAGGACAGAGTCTAAGATCAGCTGCAACCACAAAAGCTGCATCAAAGGCTTATCACTTCCTATCATTTTCAAAGCAGCTAGGTAGTCTTCTCAGAGAACTTTTTTAATACTATTGGAGACCTACAGAACAAGATAGATTCAATGTCATTCACGCAGCCATCAGAGGTGTGCTATTTTACCCAACAGCTGTTGCTAGGTGGCATCCTCCTGGCAAAAAAAGAGGAGTTTGCAGGAATCTGTGATCTGCGTTAACTGGTTGACAGGTTGACTGGTGGTTAAAAACAAATAACTAAAGATACATAATAGAAGATGTTTCTGTCAAAGAAGACACAGAATTATCATCCATCTGCAATTTTATCTCATTTAAAAAAGTGCAAAATATCCCGGACCAATTTTAGTTGTCAAATGTTACTAAAAGAAATGAATTAGTTACAGAGACCTAGTTTATCAGTTTTTTAAACATAATATAAAAACAGAAATAAACATAAAGATAGCCATGGCCAGTGCTCTGAAAAATTCTGATAGGAACAGGAACAATATATTGAGAGATTTAGGAGATGCTGTTCCTGTAACCTCTTCCTGCTCTTTTCAGAGCCTTCAGAGGTTTTACAGCAATCTACAGTATTTGGGAGGCTGCCACATAACCCAACAGTTGTTGCTAGGTGGTATGCTTATTCTTAGGATCATAGATTCCTGCAAACTCCTCTATCTGCTCCTTTGGTCAGATATTAAACTTTCAAACTATAAGGGGGGCAATTTACCTTGTAATGTTTGGGGAAATCACAGCGGGACCTTTAACATAAATGCAGGCCACTCCAGGGTGAAAAGAAAAAAACAGTCCGTTTATTTTGAAAAGAAAAGGCTTCCAGCAGCATTCAGATGTCAATAGAGATAGAAACAGCTTCAATCAGCAACATAAAGTCCAGTAACAAACAAACTTAGCTTACTTCAGCCACTTCTAGCAGTCAGGATCCCCAAAAGTTTAGCCAGCCCTGGTCTCAGGGAAAAAATCTCCAACTTGGTGTCAGACCCCCAGGTCTCTGAAAGTTCAGCCAGTTCAACAATCCTCTCCAGGGCAGCTCTCCCCAGTGCAGCTCATACTCTCTCTGCACACCTGCTGCTCACTCCCTTAAACACCTCTTGGCTGTCCAGCCCACCCCCTGGCTTCTTAACCCCATGGTTTCTCTTAAAGGGTTAGCTTCTTTAAAACCTAAAGAATGGCGATATATACCGGCCATCTACCAGAAATCCCCTCCAACTTGTACAACCTATACCTATTCAAACTACAGTGCAGCATTGTTCAGGCTTGAACATTTTGTGTTGCAGGCAAATTTCTCAAGGTGGGTGCCTCTAACTTAGGACTGTTGGACAGGATTGTGCAGTTAAATAAAGACAAATATAGGGCCTTTAATAAAGCTCAGGGAAGTGTGTACTCACATCTGTGTTTTTAACCATGCCTCTATCTACTTACAATTTTGATAGCATACCATGCAGAAAGTTACTGATTAAAGGAACAGTAACACCAAAAAATGAAAGTGTTTTAAAGTAAAGAAAATATCATATAGTGTTGCCCTGTGTTGTTAAAACTGGTCTGTTTGCTTCAGAAACACTACTATAGTTCATATAAACAAGCTGCTAAGTAGCAATGGCAGAAATTGAAAAACGGCTATATGGCACAGGATAAGTAATGGATAACAGATAACATTATGTTCTACAGAGCTTTTCTGCTATCTGCTGTTCAACTTGAGCCTTTTCTCCTTTGAATGGTTCCCCATGGCTACACAGCAGCTTATTTATATAAACAATAGAAGTGTTTCTGAAGCAAATACAGCAGTTTTACCAGTGCAGGGCAACACTGCCTTATATTTTTATTACTTTAAAACAATTTAATTTTTTGATGTTACTGGTCCTTTAATAAACATATAAAACAAATATCTGTACTTGAGTGGAAAGTAGTATACAAAGTGTTAAAAAGAAAATTTTTTTGTCTGGACCAGTAGTGTTAGTGGAGTACTGGAGTACTTAAGAGTAGTGATGGGCGAATTTATTCGCCATGGGCGAATTCGCAGCGAATTCCCGCGATTCGCCGCTGGCGAATAAATTCTGTAATCGCCAGCGAAATTTCGCTTGGCGAAAATTCGCCAGAAAAAGGAGGCGCGCGTCGTTTTTGACGCGACGTGCGACGCAATGCGCCAAAGTTGATGCGACGCGCGTCAAAAGCGTGCCGTGACTCGTTTCGCCAATTTTTCGCCAATTCGTGAATTTCTCGGGAAATTAGCGAATTTTTCGGCGAAGCGAATCTAAGGAGATTCGCCCATCACTACTTAAGAGGTCAGTGTTTGGGCCTTTCTTTTTGATTTGTACATATATTACTCTGATGGAATTTTAAGTTTGTATTTTTGCTGATGATATAAAATTGTGCATAGCTAGAGGCTTCCCTGCAGACGTTTCCACTTTACAGAGAGGTTTGAATTATTTTGTTTGAACCAAGCTTGTTCTGTAACTCTGGCTCCTCAATTAATATTGTTCTTATAAACTGGCAGCCAAAAATGTATTGCATGAGTGAGATTTTTAGCATCCCTGGAGTAAATATCCTTATTTAGAATGTACTTTATTCAAATTAGCAGACACTGACTGACATTGCCTACTATTTTTGAACTACATTGAAACATCAATTTGACATACCTTGAGTTTAAGTTTTCCTTTATTTTAAACTGTTTTTGTGGTCCCACCAATATATAATTCATTAGGCATTTCACAACATTTTTTCTGGTGCCCTGCAAAATGTAAAGTGGGGGTTCTATTGTATAATAATGATTGTGCATATTTTCTGCACTTAGAGAAATATTCATTGAATTGCAGGGTTGGCCATAGATGTGTTTGGGGTTGAAAGTGTAATATTATAATCTTTGCCTTTTGGAGAGCATTATTTACAAATTGAATGAAAGACTATTTATATTAACTTAAAGGGGTGGTTCACCTTCAAGTTAACTTTTAGTATATTGTAGAAGGGTCAATTCTAAGAAACTTTTCAATTGGTCTTCATTATTTATTTTTCATAGTTTTTTTAATGATTTGCAATTTTCTTCTGTTTCTTTGCAGCTTTCAAATGGGGGTCACTGACACACAAATGTATTGTTATTGCCACTTTTTATTACTTATCATTCTATTCAGTCCATCTCCTATTCATATTCCAGTCTCTTATTCAAATCAATGCAGGGTTGCTAGGGTAATTTGTACCCTAGAAACCAAATTGCTGACACTGCAAACTAGAGAGCTGCTTAATAAAAAGCTTAATAAATATAAAACTACAAACAATAAAAAATGAAAACAAATTGCAAATTGTCTCAGAATATCCCTCTCTACATTATACTAAAAGTTAACTCAAAGGTGAACAACCCCTTTAAAGCTTATTGGGACTTGTATTGGAATGAATGCGTGGACAATGAACGAACATTATATTGAATCACCAATGCAAAGATGTGAAGGTCCTTCTTAATACTGTGATGCATAATTTGGTATACAATTCTATGGAAGACATTGCTGACTACATATTTATTTTATATAGCCTTATTTGTGCCTCTTAAATGTGATGTTTGTTAAGCATTTGTAAATTTGTTTTATGCCTGGATGGGAAATATGTTCAATGGTGGAAGGCCTATATAGTGCTTATATGTTTGCTCTTAGCATTTTATGGATTTCCAGTGTATTAGGAACAGTGTATAGGGAGCACTGAATAATTCTGTTGTAGGTAAACTAGTGGACTGGCTCATGCTATTAATATCAATGTAATTACTGATCTCCAGAATTTTAAGAAATGGTTTATGAAAAGTTATAGGAATTTGTAAAATGTATTTTCGTGAAGGATGTTCTGAAGATGAACTTTTACAAACTCAGATATCAACACCCAATGATTAATAGTCATTATACACAAGAATAGAAAGGATAACAGATAAGAAAGAAGTACCTATTTGGGCATGCCCTTCAACTTTGGAAAGTAATAATATTGCTTCTTCCGTGAATAATATATGTACTTCAACATATATCAACACTGAACAGAGACACTAAGCCTTTTGTCAATCACATTTGGAGCCTGTTTATATGGCGCCTCTAATCCACTTGTATAAGCAACAGGGGAGATCTCGGCTGCTCATTAGAAAGGGGTTATGGTTTATTGAGGGTGATGTGATACAAACAGGAAACTGTTAAATATAAGAATTTGCTTTAATATTTAAATACTTTTTGGAAAAAACAGAATTGGCACAAGTTGCTAATAAAAACTCTTTGAGAAATGCACTGCACTTGATTATTTTAATTTATTGTACATTTTCACACCATAACCTCTTGGTTTCTTCAAGATTACATATGTGTGTTTGTAGTTAGAAAAACATTACTTCATGCATAGAATTTTTTTAAAATGTTCTAGCTATTTTAGCCTAATGTGGTTCAGACAGTTTTTTAACATGCTAGTGCTTGCCTACAAATTAAATAAAATATGATTTTTTTAAATCATATCTATTGTGTTTTTGATATCAAACCCTTATGAAATCCATGTGTTGCTGGAATAGGTCATGTACACGTCAAATGTGTACAAAACTAATTGGTATAATGATAAAATACACTGGTAGATCTCATAATTTATCAAAAGCAAAAAAGAAGAAAGTTGCATTAATTAAAAAAAAAACCTTTTTTATAACGTGCTGTTCATTTGACAAACAATGACACAGCTTGCTGATTTTGCAGCTATGTTGATCCCGTCATGTAATGATTATAGGAAAGTGATGGCTTTCAAACATAGAATATATGTGTTATTATGTACTTCAGGTACGCGTTGCTAAATTAGCAAAAAGGTGCTAATCCTTTACTACTTTAGAGGCCGAACCTGGTTATTCTGCCAACATATAAAACCTTTGTTATTTTACTGCATTTATAATACTGTCTAAAAATTGTTCTGATTTAATCCATCCTTTCCGTGTATGCCCACAAAAAAATAAAATACCATGCATTAGACTCAAGGCACCAAAAGTCCAACATGGAATTGTAACTGATATGAAACAGACTCAGAGGAACAATTGCCTTTGAACTTACTTAAACCAGTAAAATGATATTCACGTTTAAGGCAAATATTTTGTTATGGGCACACTGAGCTCAGAACAGATATCCTTTTAACCACTTCCATGCTTGTATTTCTGCTCATGGGGAATTGGTCCAAGCCATAATTGTAAAATTTCTACTGTCTTAAGTCTAACTTTTTGACCATTCCATGTATGGAAAAAGTTGCATATAATATTACACACAATTATCTGATATACTTAATACATTTATTTGATTACCTTCCACTTTTAAATACTGCATTTTTATTGTATACTCAGAACATATATTTTAGATATATCTGCATCACCTGGACATTGAATGAAACCAATAGGACAAAAACTATTTTCTCTACACCCAATTTAGGGCACATTTAAATACAGGTATGGGACTTGTTATCCAGAATGCTTGGGATCTTGGGTTTTCCAGATAAGGGATCTTTTTGTAATTTACATCAACATACCTAAAGTCTGCTAATAATCATTTATAAATTAATCTGAATTAATCCAATAAGGATTAATTATATCTTTGGGATATAGTTGGGATCAAGTACAAATTATCGTTATATAATTACAGAGAAAAAATTTTATTTAAAAAATGTTAAATGTTTGATTAAAATGAATATTATGGATATTGGATATTTAGATATTGGGTTTCCAGATAACCAATCCCATACCTGTATTAGAAGACCACAAAAATATGAATTGGTGGTGTTTAAAAACTAATGAAAAGTGTTATGTTCATAGCTTAACATTAGTGATGGGAAAATTTATTCGCCAGAGTCGAAAACAAATTTGGGAAACTGTTGAAACTGGAAAAAATTTGCTGGCATCCAAAAACAGACATGCGTGTCCAAAACGAGGCGCTGGTGAATTTTTCGCCGTTTTGCAAATTTCTTTTTTGCTTAAAAATTAACAAATTCAAGTTATAATTTCAAAAACTCAAATGTCTGATATTTATTGAGAACAAAAAACACCTTTAACTTCAACATTGCCTGTGATTTCATGTAGATGTTGATGTGAGTTGTCCTAGGAAAAAGGCCAGCCATTTTTTGAATTCTAGTTTTGTTTTTTTTGAGCTTGTAATTGCACAAAGTCTAGTTTTTTGAGCTGGGAAACTCACAAATATTAGTTTTTTGTGCTGACAAATCCGAGCTATTCAAATTTTTTAAACAATTGTATTCAAGTTTTTTTTTTATTTGAATTTTTTTAATAAATAACCAAACATTAGAGTTTTTTTAATTATTATTAATTGTTATTAATATGATTGTTGATTCATTATTTAACAATCTAAAAATATTACAGGACTGCTCTCAATTTTAAATAGAGTAAGAAAAAAATGTGGACACTCCCCCAAAATACTCTGTTTTTTATATTAAGTTGTATGACAAGTTGCACTAGTAAATGAGCTGCTGTGGAAGGTTTTCATGCAATGCAACAGGGCAAATTATATACAGAAATGCATGTGTTACAAAGAGCAGTGTTGGCTTCTGCATAATCTATACGAAGCATAAATTCCAAGACAAAATCGTGTTTTTTATTGAATATGGTTTGCCTTGGAAGTAAATGTTATAAATATACATGCCAGGACAGCATGGTGTTTTGCAAGAAATAATTAAGTCACAATCCACATCAAAGTAAAATATATGTACTGTAGGTGAGAACCTAAAGTCATGCTTCTCACATTCTGATGAGCATTATCCTTATAGGTTAAAATGGCAGTAACATTGATAAGTGAAAACACTATATAACTGTATAGATGTGTCTCTGAGCTACAGAAAATAATACATTTTATTGTTTCTATTAGAAAAGCTTTCATCCTAAAGTTGTGTAGAGACTCATGAGCTTTTTAAAGGGGTTGTTCGCCTTAAAAACACTTTTTTTAGTTCAGTTAGTTTCAGATTGGGGTTGCCACTTAGCAGGTAAAAATGATCCCTGATACCATTTTTTAATTACATTAATTAATTTTTTTAATACTTAATAGTAAAAAAGCTTGCGGCACTCAGAATTTATGATGCAAAAACAAAAAAAGTTTTATTGGTTTCAATATTTCGATCCCCCCACAGGGATCGCCAGGAGCAGTGTACAAACAAACACACAGATTCCCAACACCCCAAATCTGTTGCTAGGCAACCATCGCATCAGTTTTAGGCAATAAAGTGTTCTTAATTGTGACAAGTCAAAGAAAGAATATAAGTAAAACCTTATGTAGGGATTGGGCAAGAAAATAAAGAACAGTATAGCAATAACACAAGAACAATGTGCCAGTAGTATAGCCATTCCCCCAACTCCTCCGGTATCTGTCAGGGATTACCAAAGATGGGTTTACCACAGTACATTGGCAGGTATGCTCAACTGTGCACCAGATCTTCGTAGACCTGCATACTAGAGCATAAAGCTTCTGTCCAGAATGTGGCCATCGTTGAATGGAGCCGTGGTTATAACCGCTATAGCAGTGGTCCACAATATCACACACTCAAACGGTCAGTTACACGGGGAGTGATAGCCTCCCAGTGTCTGGTTGTAATAGCAGTGCAGAATGTGTATGGGGTGCCGTTTGTCCCAAATACATTCTGTATACAAAACTATCCCTGACACAGAGAAAATGTCTCTCATGGTATATTACTATTAGTGATGGGGGAATTTATTCGCAAGGGGAAAATTCGCGGCAAATTCGCGGCAAATTCCCGCGATTCGCCGCTGGCGAATAAATTCGCGAATCGCCAGCGAAATTTCGCTTGGTGAAAATTCGCCGGAAAAACTAGTCGCGCGTCGGAAACGACACGACGCGCCAAAGTTGACGCGACGCGCGTCAAAAGCGTCCCGCAACTCGTCGAAGCGAATCTCGGGAGATTTGCCCATCACTAATTACTATTTCTGACCATATACACAGATAAAAAATATACAAAATACTTATTTCTATTAAAGGAAAACTATACCCCCAAAATGAATACTTGAGCAACAGATGCTCAGAGATCACCTGACCAGAAATATTTCAACTCTAACTGTAACAGGAAGAAGTGTGGAAGCAAAAGACAAAACTCTGTCTGTTAATTGGCTCATGTGACCTAACTTTAAAGCTTGTTTGGTATGTTTGTGTGCACCATTGAATTCTTGGATCCCAGGAGGCTATCCTTATTTTTTAAAATGGCACTTTTCTATTTATGATTACCCAATGGTACATGCTACTAAAAAAGTATATTATTATGAAAATGGTTTATTTACACGAATCAGGGTTTTGCATATGAGTTGTTTTATGCAATATCTTTTTATAGAAACCTACATTTTTCGGGGGGTATAGTTTTCCTTTAAGGAATGAGAACAAAATCTGGTTAATGCAAAAAAGTATGTCGTTATATTACATGTACATTCTGTACATTTTAACAATGAATTTGTCTCACAAATATATAACTTCCATGTAACAGACACACTTATATGCAAAGTTACTTACAGAATGAATTATGTAAAAAAAAAACTTGGACAGATTGTATAATAGTGTAACTAACTAGTGCATACCAAGCTAGATTTGAATGACAAAATATATATTTGTGACAGAAAGCCAGATTTTATAGTACAGGATTCATTCTTTTGACAAAATTGAAGTTTTGTTTTACAAAACAGATAAAATAACCATTCTGTGAAGCAATACTGTCAGTTACTTAACCAATAAGAACAAAGCTTACTGGCCTGCCTGTGTAACCATTTTGGTTAAGGGCATTCCTGCTGTTTTGCCATTGTCTTATGATTCATATTCCTGTTTCCCTCTTCCTGTCTAAGCTGAGAGGAAGCAGCCACACCCACCTGCCATGTTGTAATAAATGTACTGTGCTTGTCTGTACCTGAACACAGCACAATAATTTCATGGCAATTCTTACCACGCTCATTTTTGTGAGCACACCCCCTAATTACCATGTTCGTTTTACAAAATTGGGCAGGTCATGAAATGTTTGAACATATTTATGCAGTTTTTTCTGTTATTAGTTTTGCTAATGAAGGTGAATTGCCCTTTAAGCTGTGAGTCTAACTTCTCCCAAGAGAGATTATAAGAAGTAAAAAATAACTGCATCTGGTGGCTGTTCTGGGCTCTCTGACAAAAGCCAATTAAGTTACAAACTTTGTTTCTTTTTCTGGCTGTTCAGTGCAGAGAAAGTCGGGACTTTCCAGTACAAATGCAGGACTGGGGGATGAGCTGTCAAAAGCGGGACATTCCCATTGAAAACAGTTGGGAGGTATGTGATCAGTCCCACATCTGTGGCTAAACCTATTATATAGTATAGTAGTATAACTAAGCACATTATTAAGAGAGTGCTAAAAGCTAACTGGTGCAAGATTAGAGATAGGAGGAGACACTAGAGTCTATACACAATGTATTAGTGACTGTGAGAGTTTGTCAGACATCATTGAAGGGATATTAGGCCTATTATAATGATGTTACAGGCTGCAGGAAAATAAGTGTGACAAACTGGCTGCTAGTGGATTAAATGATTGTGCTGTGTTAGTTCAGGTAAAGCAGTCAGACAAGCACAGTACATTTAATACAACATGGCAGGTAGTTGTGGCCTGCCCCATAATTGCTCTCAGCTTCGACAGGAAGAGGGAAACAGGAATATGAATCATAAGACAATGGCAAAACAGCAGGAATGCCCTTAACCAAAATGGCCACACAAGCAGGCCAGTAAGCGTTGTTCTTATTGGTTCAGGAAAGTGACTGACAGTATTGCTTCATAGAATGGTTATTTTATCTGTTATGCGAAACAAAACTTTAATTTTGTTGAAAGAATGAATCCTGTACTATAAAATTTAGCTTTCTGTCACAAATATCTATTTTGACATTCAAATCTAGCTTAGCATGCACCAGTTAGTTACACTATTATATATTCTGTCCATGTTTTTTTTTTACATAATTCATTCTGTAAGTAACTTTGCATAGAAGTGTTACATGGAGGTTATATATTTGTGAGACGGATTGATTATTAATAGAAATAAGTCTTTTATATATTTTTTATCTGTGTATATGGTCACAAATAGTTATATACCATGAGAGACATTCATTCTGTGTAGCAGGGATAGCTTTGTATACAGAATGTATTTGGGACAAACGGCACCCCATAAATATGTGCCTCACTTATTAATAAAAAATAGTCTGCCAGTCGCTTCTAATGCCTGTCACGGACTAGGCAATGACAGACTTCAGAGGCTACTTAAATCCCAACCCACATGCTACCTTTTTGCACAGAAAAAGTTGTCATTAAAGGGATCCTGTCATGAGAAATTCAAAAGGCATCAGTTAATAGTGCTGTTCCAGAAGAATTCTGCATTGAAATCCATTTCTCAAAAGAGCAAACAGATTTTTTTTATATTTCATTTTGAAATCTGACATGGGGCTAGACATATTGTCAATTTCCCAGCTGCCCCAAGTCATGTGACTTGTGCTCTGATAAACTCCAATCACTCTTTACTGCTGTACTGCAAGTTGGAGTGATATCAAACCCTCCCTTTCCCCCACACAGCAGCCTAACAAAAGAACAATGAGAAGGTAACCAGATAACAGCTCCCTAACACAAGTTAACAGCTGCCTGGTAGATATAAGAACAGCACTCAATAGTAAAACCCATGTCCCACTGCATTCTATTGTATATTGAGAAGGAAAAATAACAGCCTGCCAGAAAGCAGTTCCCTCCTAAAGTGCTGGCACAAGTCACATGACTTTTGGCAGCTGGGAAATTGACAAAATGTTTAGCCCCATGTCAGATTTCAAGACTGAATTTAAAAAAAATCTGTTTGCTCTTTTGAGAAATGGATTTCAGTGCAGAAGTCTACTGGAGCAGCACTATTAACTGATGTGTTTAAAAAAAAAACATGTTTTCCATGACAGTTTCCCTTTAAAGAAATGTTGTACTCCACTCTTTGTAAGGATTGGATCTGATAAAGAACTTGTGGGAGGTTGGACTCAATAAAGAGAATCCATGACCTAAAGTCGAGGAGAGGATTTCTATAAGGTTATAGGCAGCTCCAGTTATAACTCACAACAGGAGAATAAGATAGTATGAGCTAGTAAGACCAACAAGGAGACTGCAGTTATAGTCTAGTGTGGAGACCCTTCCTACAATGGGAAAGGATTTGTAAGTAGCAATGTTCTAAAATGCTCTAAAATTACTCGAAAAATGCAATACATTCTATATTATACATGAGATATAAGATATATATTAGGTGCAGTAAAATACCTATAAATGTTGTTTCTGGTTGCATGAGGTACTGAAAGAGTCAATCTACGTTTTAACCAGAGTATAGTCTTCATTAATACCCTGTTGCCATTTTAATGTTTAAGTAGGTAGGGAGGTAGCAGCATTGCCTACATCCAATGTTCAGTGAAGCCTTTCGCATATATAGAATACTGAATATATCAACCATTATTTAGCATCAGAATCAGTTCCGCTTGTCTAGCTGATGGACAATTTTTGCCTGGCCTTGGTCTCCTTGTGTGTGACCTGTGGAGTCTAGACTCTTGCATATTATTTAGACATTAATTTCAAATTCATCCTCTAAAGAGCTAAGATCTTGATGGATTTGTATTTGAATCTCTGAGTATAAGACCCAGGATATTTGTGAAATGCTGAAATGTTCTCTCTTTAATTTTTGTGTCACAGGAGACACAAACAACAGAGCTTTAAAAAAAAGCAAAAATTGTATTATAAGTTTTGATAAAATAAATGTAAGATACCATGAACTCAAATCTTTTACTTTATTTTCAGGGCTTTCTATAAAAAAAACTTGCTCGGGATTTTTAGTGAGGAAAATGTATGCAAATTTTGAAATACAAACACCCAGCAGCCATCTAACAGGATTAACAGCATTTCTCAAATGCCTTTGCAATTTTTTTTGCCTCTGCTTTAAAATACTGGTTGATATGCACAAATTATATTAAAAAATATATTACAATATGTTTTTATGTTTTTTTTTATTTAGTTTCCATAGTGAATTAATTTAGGGTAAATATTTCACAAAAAAAATAAACACTTCTGCTCCACTGATTAAATTTATAAAGCAGAAATAAACAAAAATATCATTTTTATCCATTCATTGAAGAACAGAGTAGTAAGGGAAGAATTTTGCTGGCCTAATTATTTTTTTCGCCAAGTCATCTTGTAGTGGCTTAAAGTGACAATACACCAATTCATCAAAGCAATTGATGGAAGGACAATGTGGCTGGTCCACAAAAGATTTGCCATATGGATGATTTGGTGTTTATGGCCAGAACCTTGAACTCTTGAACCTTGAACCAGAACCTTGAACTCTTTTACAAATTGGTGAAAAGTTAGGAAAAAAGGTAGTTTGTAGCAAAAGGGCTTCAATAAGGAAGGTGGATAGGATAATCTGTTTGCCATAACCCTGTGTGACAGCTGGGCTGTCTGTTGTCTTTCTGGTACTATGGTGGGGTGCGTATAAATACTGTATACACATTGGTTTAATTCCAAATTCAGAAAAATGGTAGCCCTTAAAAATGTTGGATGAGAAGTTGAAGTGAATCCTGGTCCTCTTCTTGCCTCTCTTTAGGAGTCTGCATCCATTGACTTGGCTTTAAATATTACTTGCTTGTAGATTGCTGGAAACAATCAGGAACAGGATCTCTAAACTCTCGCAAGATCTTGTTCCCTGTCATCAGGCCTGGATTTGTGGAAAGGCTACCTAGACCTGGGCCTAGGGTGGCAGGATTTTAGGGATTTCATGCTGCCCAGCCACACCAACCTTGATTCAGAAACACCGGGGATACATAGGAGATACAATAGTTTTTTAAATTTCCCAAGCTCCAATCCCCATTGTTCCGGTCCTGATGATAATAATTTGCGAATAAAGGGAGGAGTATGGGGGTGATGAATGACAGTGCTCCTAGGGGCACCGCTATGGAAATCCAGCCCTGCCTGTCAGAATTTTTTGGATGACTGGTGATGGCTATCCTCTAGTACAGGGATCCCCAACCTTTTCAGACCGTGAGCAACATTCAGAAGAAAAGGAGTTGGGGAGCAACAATAGCATGAAAAATATTCTTGGGGTGCCAAATAAGTGCTGTAATTGGCCCTTTGGTAGCCCCATGTGGATTTGCACCCTATATTAAGGCTCTGTTTAAGAGCAGATCTGGTTCTTATGCAACCAAAACCTTCCTCCAAGCCTAGAAATCAAAAATAAACTCCTGCATTTAGGCCACTGGGAGCAACATTCAAGTGGTTGGAGAGCAAGATGTTGCTCACAAGCTACTGGTTGGGGATCACTGCTCTAGTACGTCTTTTTTTTTTTTTTCAATAAGATTGAAACCAAGTTTTTGAACTGAAACAGTGTAACTCTTTATTCCTTGAGAGGAAGAGATAACAAAAAACATTTTAGTAAGATATTTGTAATTGTAACAAATTACATTCTTTCAGTGACATTTGACAACAAAAATTGGCATGAGATACTTTGTAATTCAATTGAAATATAATTGCAGTGTGTATCTTTTTTGACTGAAATTCCCTCTACTTTGTATCTTTAGTAGATACATTATTGTCCACCTTAGCTGGTTTTTTGAATCCTGTAGAGAAAGGAAAATCTTTGTTTATTATTTGTTTATCAATTTAACACATTGAGCACATGCAAACTAAACCACCAGTCAACCTGGGTGGGTGTGATGGGCGCTGTTGCTAGGTGGCTTTCCTTATTCCCTAGAATTAGAATGCAGATCTTAGATTCCTGCAAACTCCTCTGTCATGGTTGGCACCCTAAACCCAGAACTAATGCCAAGCACCCTGGTCTAGGCTCATGCTTCTGCCTATAACAGCCGCCTTTCACCTTGGGAGGAGCCCTCGGCTAATTGGACGCCGCCTGGTTTTATAACGAGAGATGCGAATGGTTCTGGGCAAGCAAAGGGGCACAACTGTAAAGTGAATAAGGCCAAAGGTCAAGGTATAAGTAGGAGTAGGCAAGTTCGTAGTCAGGCAGGCTGGGTCGAGGCGGGCGGATAACAAGGATCGTCAGGCAGGCAAGGGTCAAACCGGGTAAGCAATCAGAAGGATGAGACAGAAATGAAGTCGAAGTATAGGCAGGGGTCAGGTTACGGATATCAGAGTAGTATGGAACAAGCCGGGTCAAACACAGGAATAATACAAGCAGGATACAAATGTCAAACGCACAAAGGCTCAGGAAGCACCAGGAATCAAATCCTATCACGGGCAATGAACAAAGAAAAAATGTCTCTATAAATACTTTAAAATTTTCACGCCATTGCGCGCTGGCGTAATCACGCCAGCCCGCATGCGCCTATAAAGAACGGAAGTGCGCGCGGCGCGCACTAAGAGCCGGCATAAAGAAGGAGCAGCAGCAAGGTGCAGCAAGCTTCCCCGCTGATGGCGCGTGGCGGGCGTCCCCGCCGCACCGGTAAGGTGCCTTTTATTACATTACCGCCCACTCTAGGGGGGGCCACCGGACCCCCTGGCTTCCCAGGAAACATGGAATAGCTTCCTGAGGCGGTCAGCCTTGATGTCATCAACTGAGACCCAAGAGTATATTGTAACTTACCCCTCGAGGCGGGAGTCGAGGAACTCTTGGATCTCATACTCAGGCTGACCTTCATCCAACACTGGGGGAGGAACAGACAGATGACCAGTGGCGTAACTACCAGGGGTGCAGGGGGTGCAATTGCACCAGGGCCCCCAATGTAGGGGGAAATTTTAAAGCACACATGCCATCAACACTCCAGCATGGGATTTATAGATGTAAGGGCCCGACAGGGGGGCCCAGGTGCCTACACTGTACTGGGGCCCACCAGGGAGTAGTTACGCCACTGCAGATGATGAGAATTATTGGCAGGTTTCAAAAGAGACACATGGAAGGAATTAGAAATTCTGAAATTAGGAGGTAACTGAAGATGGACAGAGGAGGGGTTAATTATTGCAATGATGGGGTATGGACCAATGAACCTGGGACCCAGTTTGGGAGAGGGAACCCTCAACTTGATGTTTTTCATGGACAACAACATTAATTCCCCCACCCTGTACTGGGGTGCTTCCCTACGGGATTTGTCAGCAGCTCTTTTCTGAGCTAGGGAAGCTGCGGATAAAGAATTATGAATTTGAGACCAAATTTCGGAAAATTTCAGGACAGAAGAATTGGCAGAGGGTACAGGGGAATTAGAGCCAGAAAAAGAAAATACTTTGGGGTGCAAACCATAGACAACAAAGAAAGGAGACTCTCCTGAGGAGGAATGGGTAGCATTATTGTATGCAAATTCTGCCCAGGGTAGCAGTTCAGACCATGTGCACTGGTTATCGGACACATAGCATCTGAGATACTGCTCAAGGGACTGGTTAACCCTTTCAGTTTGACCGTTAGTTTGGGGGTGATAGGCAGAGGAAAAAGATAATTCTGTACCAACTAAAGAACAGAAAGCACGCCAAAATCTTGAAACAAATTGAACCCCCCTGTCAGAAACATTATTTTCAGGAAAACCATGAAACTTAAAAATATGAGTAATGAATAAGTCAGCCAGGGCCTTAGCAGAAGGCAGATGTGGAAGAGGAATAAAATGAGCCATTTTACTGAACCTATCGACCACCACCGAAATCACTGTCTTACCCTGAGAAGGGGGCAACTCCACAATAAAATCCATGGAAATGTGAGACCACGGTTTCTCTGGGATGGGTAAGGGATTTAATAGACCCTGGGACAGTTGATGTGATGACTTAGACCTTTGGCAGACTGGACAGGAATTGACAAATGTTTTGGTATCCTGTTTGAAGGAAGACTACCAGACATGACGAGATAATAGAGAAATGGTTTTCGCAATACCTGGATGACCTGCCACTTTAGAATCATGAACCTCTCTTAATACTTGTTCCCTAAGCTCCTCAGGAACGAACCATTTACCAGATGGGGTAAAGGGTACAATAAGGAAGAGGAAGAGAGGTCAGACTCCAAGGTTGCAACAATTATTTCTCTGGGAATGATAGGACTACACTCACTAGAGTCTGAGGAAATGGACTCAAATCTCCTAGGGAGTGCATCCGCCTTGGTATTTTTGGAACCAGGCCTGAAAGTTAAAGAGAAATTGAATCTTGAAAAAAAAAATAAATAAATAAAGCCCACCTGGCTTGTCTTGGGTTTAGGCGCTTAGCAGATTCAATATAAAGTAAGTTTTTATGGTCAGTATAAACCGTCACCAAGTGCTTAGCACCCTCTAGCAGCAAAGGCCAATTTGACAGCCAACAACTCCCTGTTCCCTATGTCATAATTCACCTCTGCGGGTAAAATTTTTCTAGAGAAATAGGCACAGGGTTGCATTTTGTTGGTTGTCGGGTGCCTTTGAGAAAGGACTGCCCCAGCACCCACCTCAGAGGCATCTACCTCTAAAATTAAAGGGAGTGTGGAATCGGGGTGCTGAAGAATAGGGGCAGAACTGAACTCCTTTTTGAGGGTTTCAAATGCTTGTAAAGCCTCAGGAGACCACATACTGGGATCAGCACCTTTTTTAGTTAAATTTGTGATGGGAGCTACGATGAGAGAAAAATTCTTAATAAATTGACGATAGTAATTGGCAAAACCAAGAAACCTTTGAACTGCACGTAACGATAGGGTTTGGGCCCACCTTGCCTGGATCCATTTCTAGACCCTTGCTGGAAATAATAAACCCCAAAAACTGAATAGAAGAGACCTCAAAGGTACATTTCTCTAGTTTTGCATACAGATTATTTTCCCTTAGCCTTTTTAAGACTTCACAAACATGATTACGATGTTCACTTAGATTAGAAGAGAAAATAAGAATATTGTCAAGGTAGACCACTACGAATACCCCCAGCAGGTCTCGAAAGATGTCATTGACAAATTCTTGAAAAACTGCGGTTACGTTACAGAGCCCAAAGGGCATTACTAAATATTTGTAGTGGCCATCCCTGGTGTTAAAAGCAGTTTTCCACTCATCCCCCTCTCTGATACGAATGAGATTGTAGGCACCTCTAAAATCAAGCTTGGTATAGAACTTGGCACCTTTGACCTGGTCAAATAACTCAGAAATTAGAGGAAGGGGGTAGAGGTTCTTGATAGTGGTTTTATTTAAGCCCCTGTAGTCTATACAGGGACGAAGACCACTGTCTTTCTTACCAACAAAGAAAAACCCAGCACCGGCAGGAGAGTTAGAGGGCCGGATAAAACCTCTTTCGAGGTTTTCCTGGATATATTCCCTCATAGACTGGGCTTCGGGTAAAGAAAGAGGATAAGTACGACCACGAGAGGGAGAGGAACCTGGGACAAGATCAATAGGACAGTCATACTGTCTGTGTGGGGGCTTTTTGGAAAAGATGTCGGCATATGCCGAATAGGCTGCAGGTAAACCCTCTAGTGAGGTAGTTGCTATCACTGGAGGAATACAGACGCCCCCACACCTTGTACCCCACTGAGAAACCTCCCCAGTGGCCCAATTAATCTAGGGGTTATGAGCCTGGAGCCAGGGTAACCCCAAAATGAGTGGAGAAGAGGCACCTTCGATTAGGAATAGGGCCTCACTATGAAAATTATTAATACACAAAGATAAGAAGACAGTCTTCTTATTCACCACACCTGACCCTAGGGATCTTTTGTCCACCGCTAAAATTCTCATGGGGACACCCAGAGGGACCACAGGAATGCCATGTTTGGCTGCAAATGTAGCATCTAAAAAATTACCCTCTGCCCCAGAGTCCACGAAAGTGGACAAGTTAACAGAGCCCGTAGGCCAGGTCAGTTTAACTGGTAGCAGAACCTTGGAGGCAAATTGGGGAGAGGAAACGCCTGCACCCAAATGGAGCTCCCCTTCTCCATTTAGGCTAGGGTGTTTCCCCGCCTCCTTGTGCATTGTTTGAGAAAATGACCCTTATCCCCACAATAAATACATAGCCCAAGGGTACGCCTGCATGTCTTTTCCTCAGGAGAAAGATGGAATAGGCCTAATTGCATAAGCTCCTCCTGAGGTGGAGACACAGAGGAAACAGAAGACTTAACATTGGTTACTAAGTCAGGTTTTACACAAGTAACCCCTAAGAAATTAGAATTTCACCCCTTCTCTCCCTTTGCCTCCTATCGATCTGAATGGAAAGAGACATGAGATCATTCAGATTGGAGGACAAGGGATAATTCACTAGGCTATCTTTAATAGTATCAGATAGCCCGATACGGAACTGACTGCGCAGGGCAGTGTCATTCCACCCAGTTTCTACTGCCCACCGGCGGAACTCGGTGCAATACACCTCCGCATCCCATCTCCCTTGGCGCAACTTACGAATCGCCGAATCGGCAGAAGATGCACGATCGGGGTCATCGTAAAGGATTGCCATGGTGTGAAAGAACAGATCTAGGGAGAAACGGGCAGGATGAGAGGGGGGCAGTCTGAGGGCCCAAATTTGGGGATCACCCTGAAGCAGGGTCATAACAAATTTTACTTTTTCCTCACCAGTTGGGAAGGAGTGTGGGAAAAAGCCTAGGTATAACTTGCATAACTTTAAAGACAAAAAACTTGGATCTGTCTCCACAGAATTTCTCCGGAAAGGCAATTTTGGGTTCTTGGGGTCTAGCGGTGTTACCCCACATGGCAGAGGAACCCACAGGAGGAGGTGGAACAGAAACAGATGGCTGCTGTGGAGTCTGCGGATTCTCCAGTTGGAGGGTTAGGTTGAAAACCCTGCAGGAGATAGTTCTGCTTTCACTCCTGATCCTCCAAGAGCTGTAGCAGATCAGATAGAAGTGCTTCTGTAGTAGTTGGAGTGGGAGGAGCAGCAGCAGCAGCAGCGGAGTCGTCGTGACCATTGTCTTCCATGGCCCGTGATAATGTCATGGTTGGCACATTAAACCCAGAACTTGGATGCCACCAGGTCTTATAACGAGAGATGCAAGGCGAATTGTTCTGGGCAAGCAAAGGGGCACAACTGTAAAGTCAATAAGGCCAAAGGTCACGGTACAAGTAGGAGTAGGCAAGTTCGTAGTCAGGCAGGCTGGGTCGAGGCAGGCGGATAACAAGGATCGTAAGGTAGGCAAGGTTCAAACCGGGTAATCAATCAGAAGGATGAGACAGTAACGAAGTCGAAGTACAGGCAGGGGTCAGGTTACGGATATCAGAGTAGTAAGGAACAAGCCGGGTCAAACACAGGAATAATACAAGCAGGATACAAATGTCAAACGCACAAAGGCTCAGGAAGCACCAGGAATCAAATCCTATCACGGGCAATGAACAAAGAAAAAATGTCTCTTTAAATACTTTAAAATTTTCGCGCCATTGCATGCGCCTATAAAGAACGGAAGTTCGCGCGCGGTGCGCACTAAGAGCTGGCATTAGGAAGGAGCAGCAGCAAGGTGCGGTGGCATCCCCGCTGATGGTAAGGTGCCTTTTATTACATCCTCTTTGTTCATCAAGAGGATGCCACCTAGCAACAACTGTTGGGTAGAATAGCACACACCTGGTGGTTGCCCGAATTAAATACAGTTTGTCTTGTTCTGTTGGTCTCCAATAATATTTAGAAAATGTCCTCTGAGAAGACCACCTGGCAGCATTGAGTACGATGGGAAGTGACATACCCGTTGATGCTGCCTTTGTGGTTGTGGCTGATCCTAGTGAGTGTGCTTTAAATATGGTAATATCAATTGAGTCCTGACTCATAGCATGCAGTATATACCCTCTAATTGTGTTTACTTTAGCAGGGGGGAAAGGATTTCTTGTTGTCATGAGTAATTGCCTCTCAACTCCCTATTTTTCTAAATAGGTGGATAAAGCTGATACAATACATAAAGATGGATCTTCTTCATCTCTTATTAAGTCCACTTCCACTGGAGATGACTTTTCAATTAATGTTTTAGTTCTACCCTTAAGGATAATGTGGTAACCACTTAGGGTTGAAGAAACTATGGGTCTGTTATGTGGATGAGTGTTAGTTCAGCCCCTCTTGCTGCTAGAGCTAAAGCCAAAAGAGTAGTCACTTTGATAGTAAAGCTTCTCAAGTCTGCAATCTGATTATCTATCATAGATAGGTACTGCAACAGAGGTTCTGTGTCCCAAGTGTTATCATATCTAGGACAAATTGGTCTTGATAAACAAGCTCCTCTGATTAATCTTAAATAGAGTTTACTATCTGTAAAATTTGTAATTAAGAAATTTAGTGCTAAACCATATGATTTTAGGGTATTAGTAGCGGTCCCTTGTTCAAACTTATATGTCAAAAAATCTAATGCAGAGTGTAGTGAAATATCTGTAAATGAGGGTACATCCAAGTTTTAAATTCTGCAATGAGGGAATTATATTTTTTACATGTTCTAGATCTAAGGGAAGAGTTTATTCGCTTTATGGTAGGATTTTGGTATAAGAAATTGGAGCTGCAATCCACATTAGTGTTGGCAGGTTCTTCAGTATCTCCTCTGTACCCTGAAAAAAATCCTAAGATAACCCCAAAGGGTTCCTGCCTGAAATTAGGGGTTGTATCAGTGGAAACAATGGTTTGGATAGCCAAATTGGATACACTAGGACTAGATCTCTGACTCCCTCCATTTGAATTTTTTGGAGAACATTCGGGAGAATATATGGAGGGGGAAAGGCATAAGGTTTGTTAGGCCTGTCCATTGGTACTAAAGTACATCCATTCTCCATGCACTGCTTGTTCAGGTTCTGGCTACACATTTCTTTGTTTTAACTGATGTCTGGTATGCAAATAAATTTATTGATCTTTTTCCCAGTTGTGACTCTATTTTGTGGAAAATGTCCTTTTTTAGTGAGACTTGTGATGGTTTTATCTTTTGACGCGATAAAGGGTCTGCTAATTAATTTTCCACTCCAGTAATGTGATTTGATTGGAAAAGTCCCAATCCAGAGGTTTTAACAACAAATAACAAAGTGTTTTTGATTTTGTTCCTCCCATTCTGTTTACATATGAAAGTGCTGTTTTGTTGTTCGACTGAATTAACAGGACTTTTGAATATTTTGGTAAATTAGAGTCTTTAAACCTTTAAATTGCTAAACATAGAGCGAGTTCCCTTTTTACTTTGTCTGGAAGTGGTAATTTTTTGTTCCAGTGGATATTTTTCCTTAATTTTTGTGCTTGCTACATTTGCGAGTGCCGACAAAGAAGATGTGCTTGAATGCATACTGGGGACAAAGCAATTATTTTCTCTACTACTGCAATTAAACGGAGGGAAACCTGACAAAGTGATAGCAACTGGGCTATGAAAACTTCCGTGAAATGTTATTGATTGGCAAGGGTTTAGTACTGACTGACTTTTCATAATTTACGGTGAATTCTAATTTTTTAATTAATGAAATGAACATCTGTCTTGAGAACTGAACTGAAATATCTGGATTAAGGATAAAATGTCGTCCAGATAAAAAATGCATGTTATCCCTTTTTGTCTTATGTGAGCAGTTACTAATTTTATTACTCTGGCCAAACACCATTACATTCCAGTGGTAAATATCTTGCTTCCACTGGAATCTCAAAAACCTTCTATGATTTTTTGATATTTCATAGTATGGAATGCATCCTTTATATCTATTTTTATGCAATAAGCATTTTCTTTTAAGAGGTATGTGAGATCTGAAATGCCTCCATTCTAAAATTTTTTGTTGAAAGGGTCTTTTCCAATTCTCAAATTATTTTCTTGCCTTATAGCATGATTTCACCTCCTTTATAAAATCTGGACCAAATTAATTAGAATCCTCAAAATTTGGAAATTCATGTGATTTTGGAGCCAGGTCAGACATGCCCATGGTATGTAACCAAAAAACTCTTCTCACACTTGTGACTTGGTTTAAAACTAGGGATGTAGCGAACTGTTCGCCGGCGAACTTGTTCGCACGAACATCGGCTGTTCGCGCGAACATCGGC
>CM044437.1:31028353-31058910 GCA_024363595.1 Xenopus borealis | reverse complement strand
CAGTGCAGCAGGAGGGATTGTAACTGAGAAGAGAACTCGCCTAGGTCACAAAAGTGACCTGACCTTTATTAAAATGAATGAGGGGTGGATCTCGGAGGGGTTACTGCACGCCGGAAGACTTGTTCTGACTCCCCATGCAGCTGTCCTTCTCTGCACGCCTCATCATGACTCCACACACAGCTGTCCTTTAGCATCCTCCTCCTTTCCGCCACCATTACAAACTAGGGTGCAAACCCTACTGTTTCATTTCATACTGGTTTTTCTGGCCTCTGTGCTTCAGTGGCTGCGACAAAAAAAACTGGGCAAACAATGCCTACAAGGTCAACGTATGGCAGTTGTTTGAAGAGAACAGTAGATTACTAGCCAGCAAAGCTACCTAAGCTAAAATGTCCCTCAAATCCCTGCAGACTTCTGTCCCTCCAATACAGAGCAGTATCAAGCAGATTACTAGCCAGCAAACTTACTATCAACTGTCCCTGAAATCACTAACAGCTCTCTCCCTACACTAGCTCTTCCAAGCACACACAGGCAGATTTTTCAGATACATTTTTGCCCTTGATCCCCCTCTGGCATGCCACTGTCCAGGTCGTTGCACCCTTTAAACAACTTTAAAATCATTTTTCTGGCCAGAAATGTCTTTTTTAGCTTTTAAAGTTCGCCTTCCCATTGAAGTCTATGGGGTTCGCGAACCGCTCGCATTTTTACGCAAGTTTGCGAATATGTTCGCGAACTTTTTTTCCGACGTTCGCTACATCCCTATTTAAAACCTGGCCAATTATCAATGCAGCTCTGGTAGATGCTTTAAAGCGGACCCGTCACCCCAAAAAAATATTCAAAATTATATGTTATCACATTAGTCAAGCAAAATTAACATTAATTACACTATATAAATTATTTTAATCTTGTTTTCTGCAGTCTGGGAATTTAAATTTATAACAAGCAGGCAGAAGCCATTTTGTGGACACTGTTATTAAGACAAGCCTTGCATCATCTCAGAATCTTGTTTGTGCACCAGAATGGGGGACCCGATGTCTATCCCCATGTCCTGGCTACACAATTAAATGGTTAAGAGAACTGGGGGAATGTGTGGGGAGCAGTGACATCTAGGAAGTGCTGAATGGAAAGTGAAAGTAATTGTCTGCCCCACCTCTATGCCTAAGGCATAAAGGAGGGGCAGACAATATTTGATTGACAGCTGAGATTTTTAAATGAGCTTAAAACAGCTCCAGCAATCCACCTTTAAGAAGTGCTAATTTTGAGGATTGCAAGAATGAATATTCTTTATGGACTGTTGTCCTTCTTTTTCTGCTTTATCAAGCATGAGTAACAAAGGACCTGATGCATCTGCAATTTTAAATTGTATGTTGCGCAAGGACTGATCCATCCTGGCAATATTGGTTGCTGTACCCTTAATTGATGATAGTGCAGGGTCTACTTCTGGTGCTAACATAGCCTGCATATCAGGGATTCTAATATGATGCCTTAAAACCAAGTCATCTTCTTTCATTAAAGGAGAGTGAAAAGCATACTTTGAAAAATCATACACTTCAGAATTTATCATTAAGTGCCCATGGGATTAAATAACTTTGGTGGAGGTGTTTTACCCAGGAGATCAACTCTTGACATTTGTATATCACTTATTTTCCATCTTTCAGAAGAATATTTCATTGTTTTTTCACAATCCCAGTCCACCTCAGACATTTTTGAATTGCTCAGAATCAGAAGCAACCGCTTCAGAGTATAATAAGGAATGACTGCTGTTGTCATAATGCTTAGAATGACCCTTTTTAGGCAGTTTTTGTGAAATCCCAAATGGGACCAAATTCCTTTTCTTCCCCTTTTCTTTTCTGTTCCAAATGAGACTTTTTTTTTTGCCTTAGGAGAGCTGTCTGAGGAACTCTCACCAGAGTATAAGGAATAGTCTTGAATATTATAGTTTTTTTTTTCTCATTTTTTATGAAGCCCTCTTCCTAGGATGAAGAATTATCTGGAGACTGAATTCATCTGTGAGGAGAAAATGTAAATTACATGTAAATGTAATTAAACTTCTTACTGAAAAAGTTATGTTTGCTCCAAAAGATTATGACACCTTCAAGAACTTCTTAAAAGTGTGCAATTAAAATTCGTAATGCACACTTAAAATTTGCAATGCAATAACAGTTTAAGGAACAATAAATATTGTGAGATGTGGATTTTAATTCTTATTGGTGCAAATTGTTTTTCTCCCTGCAACTTTAATAACATCCCCCCCCCAAAGTCTTTTCCTTTTGGTGCATGGATGACATCATTGCACTTGGCAAATATTTGAATATTTAAAGGCACCACATCTTCCCATTGCCATTCCTATAGGTCTATTGTCAGATGGTTCCTGGGTTTGCTTATTTTCCAGTTTTCCTGTTCTTGACCTGTGCCTGTCCCTGACCTTACTGAATCACTGACTAACTGGTTTTGACCCTTGCCTGCTCTACAATTACGCATTTCTATAACCCTGTAGAACCTTAGCATCTGTTCTGTTTTTTGGGATACCATATGAATGTATACCATATGTATAGATTTTGTATATTTTAATATAACAGTTTTACACTATGGTGTAAATTTACTAAAGGGCGAAGTGACTAACACTGGTAATGATTCGCCAGCATTACTGATTTTGGTCAATTTGCCGATTTACTAACAGGCGCAGGTGTCACTTCATTAGTGGAGGAGATATACACTAGCATTGCTTCGCACTCTAAGGCCAGGAAAATTTTTGCTGGTGTAGGGAGGAGGGTTTTGGGTTTCTGGAGAACTGGGTTGATTTCTCAGTCTGCTACAGGCTCTTTGCTAGGGATGGGCTGCACCTCAATGATGATGATGGTGCAGCTATTTTGGGAGAGAAGATGGTTAGACAGATTTAAAACTAGCCGTAGTGGGGAGGGTTCATTAAAAGATTAATTGGAAGACAGGTTAGATGAGATAGTGGGCAAAGGAATGGGGAAGGAGTTTTGGTTGGGGGTACTAAGGATAGGGAGGACCACATAGTTACATAGTTAAAATGGGTTGAAAAAAGACAAATTTCATCACATTCATTCCCTACAAATGAAAACCCAGCATCCAAACACACACCCCTCCAGCCCCAGATTTGTGGTAAAGCCCCAAAGGCCCGGGCCTAGGGCAGCAAGTTGGTAGGGGCAACATGCCACCCAGCTGCTTGCTGAGGAGCACTGGGGATGTGCAGCTCCCCAGTGCTTCAGTAGAGCGGTGTAAGAGGCTAGGACAGCTCGGCCTAGCTTTGGGACCGTGCGGCCTAGGGGTGCCCACCTCTTAAATCTGGTCCTGCACCCCTCCATACTTTCCCATAAATTATATATGCCCATATCTATACTAACTGTAGAGTTTAGTATCACAATTGCCTTTGATATTATGTCTGTCCAATAAATCATCCAATCTCCTCTTAAAAGCAGTAACAGAATAAGCTATCACAACATCACCCAGCAGTGCATTTCACAACCTCACTGTCCTCACTGTGAAGAACCACCTACACTGCTTCAAATGAAAGCCCTTTACTTCTAGTCTGAAGGGGTGGCCTCTGGTGCGGTGATCCTCTTTATGGGTAAATAGGTCCCCTGCTATTTGTCTATAATGTCCTCTAATGTACTTGTAAAGTGTAACCATGTCCACTCGCAAGCGCCTTTTTTCCAGAGAAAACAACCCCAACCTGGACAGTCTACCCTGTCATACATGGTGTGTATGTTCTATGGTACCAGTATTAAATCTATGTTTGCAAATGCAGGGAGTCTGTCTGGTTAAAGGAAATCTATACCCCCTAAACAATGTAGGTCTCTATCAAAATATATTGCATAAAATAACTCACATGTAAAACCCTGCTTCATGTAAATAAACCATTTTCATAATAATAGTAGCATGTGCCATTGGGTCATCCTAAATAGAAAATAGCCATTTTAAAAAATAAGGACAGCCTCCTGGGATTTTATGATTCAGTGGTGCACACAAACATACCATACAAACTATGAAGTTAGGTCAAATGAGCCAATTAACAGACAGAGTTCTGTCTTTTGCTTCCATATATCTTCCTGTTACAGTTAGAGTTGTAGTATTTCTGGTCAGGTGATCTCTGAGGCAGCACACAGACCATCACAAAATGGTGGTTCAAGGCAGGAGATGTAAAAGGACAATATTTACTTAAATATATATACCAGGTAGGTAATATTCTTTAATATGCCACTTAATTTGATATAAACTATCTGTTGCTCAAGTATTCATTTTCGGGTTATAGTTTTCCTTTAAATGGGAGAGTTGGAGGTGCTGGTACTGGAGGAAAAATATGATGTGATTTGTGTGGCATAAACATGGCTGATTGAGTTGCATCTCTGGGCAGTTAATATCAGCAACTACACTTTGTTTCGGAGGGACAGAGGCAATAGAAAAGGAGGAGGAGTATTTCTGTTTTTTAGGCAGGATTTAAAAGCTTACAGTATATAAAGGTGAAGGTTATGTTAGAAAATGAGGGGGCAGGAGCAGTGTCGGACTGGCCCATCGGAATACCAGGAAAACTCCCGGTGGGCCAAGGTGTCAGTGGGCCCTCATGCTGCTAAACTTTTGGCCTATTTCATGACCATTCCCTATTTCTATGAGAACAAAGAGGCTAAATAGATGGAATAATTGATTATAGTATGTAAAGAAAACAAACAAGGAGAATAGAGTTTGATTGAGGAGATGAAGAATATTAGTACTGAGAGTGGGCCCCTGGTCTAAGGTTTTATGGTGGGCCCCTGGTCTAAGGTTTTTGGGTGGGCCCCTGGTCTCCCAGTCCGACACTGGGCAGGAGTCTTATGGGTGGAGTTCTTCACCAATTGTAAAGAGTCAAGCAAATTAATTGTAGGGATATGCTACAGACCCCCTAATGTAAGTGAGGAGGAGGGGGCTAAGTTCCTGATGCAAATAGAAAAGGCTGCTAGTTTGGGTAAAGTAATGATAATGGGGGATTTTAATTACCCAGATATTGACTGAGGCAACAGTACTGCCAAATCAATTCATGGCAACAAGTTTATAAACTTGTTGCATGACAATTTTATGGAACAGGTTGTTGAGGAGCCAACCAGAAAAAAATGCTATTCTGGATCTAGTTATCTCAAATGACTCAGAGCTTATAGCAAATGTGCAAGTCATTATACCTCTGGGTAACAGTGACCATCATGTTATATCATTTAATGTCTGGTTAAACAGACAAATATACACTGGGGCAACAAAAAAAAAATTTCAGAAAACCTAATTTTAGTGCCTTGAGAGCTGCCCTTCAGAGCATTGATTGGGACATTACATTTTCAGCTAAAAATACAGAACAGAAATGGCTGTCATTTAAAATTATATTAAATCATTACTGTTCTCAATTTATTCCCTTAAGGAGTAAATACTGAAGCTCTAAGAATCACCCTATGTGGCTTAATATAGAAGTAAAGGAGTTAAGAGGAAAGAAGAGAAAGTCATTTAAAAACTACAAGTCTGTTGGGACAGAAGCTGCATTTAATGAATATAAGCACTATAATAAATGTTGTAAATCAGCAATCCAGAAGGCAAAGAAAGGAAATGTAGAGTGAACTGAGGTGGAGGCAAAAACTAACCCTAAAAAGTTTTTTGAATATATTAGTGGTAAAAAAGATGCAGGTTGAGAGTGTTGCTCCATTAAATAATGATTGTAACAGATACAGAAAAGGCAAATGTGAGAAATCAGTTCTTTTCTTCAGTGTATGCAATAATATAGTCTGAGTTCCCAGGCTCACTTCATAGCTGCACTGATGGCTCAGCTCAATCTAGTTAGTGGCTGCCCCAGGACATGATTCATAAAGCTTTAATAAAAATTAATGGAAACAAGTCTCCAGGGCCTGATGGCATAAACCCCAGGTTCTAAGAGAGCTTAGTTCAGTGTTAGACCTTCCCCTATTTCTGATTTTCTCAGATTCGCTTTCGTCTGGTATAGTGCCTATGGATTGGAGAAAAGCTGATGTCATTCCAATATTTAAAAAGGGATTATGGTCACAACCTGGCAATTATAGGCCAGTAAATTTGACATCTGTGGTGGGCAAATTTTTTGAAGGCTTGTTATGGGATCACATTGAAATTTTTTTCTCATTGAATGGCATTATGAGCAGCAAACAGCATGGCTTTATGAAGGATAGGTCATGTCAGACAAATTTTAATTTATTTTTATGATGAGGTAAGTAAGATGCAGGACAGTGGGGGGTGGGGGAGTAGATGTGATCTATTTGAAGTTTGCCAAAGTGTTAGATACCGTGCATCACAAATGACTGCTTACTAAACTAACGTCTGTTGGGCTTAAAGAGAATGTAAAGGCAAAAAAATAAAATCCCATTTTTACTTTCTTTAATGAAAAAGACATCTGTCTCCAATGTACTTCAATTAAAATATGTCTACCATTTTTATAAGATACCTGACTGTAGGCAGTGAAATTCTCCCTTCATTTACTGCTGGGGATAGGAATTTTCAGACGGTCCCCAACTGCTATGCAAGGAAACATAGTTTCAAACAGCAGGGGCCCCCCCCTCGACCTTACTTCCCAGAACCCCAGCAGCTTTGTCTGTTTCCCTGTAAAACAGGCAGTGGCCATGTAGATATTTGTATCCACAGACCCAGTGCAGTCTGTATATTCTGATTATTAATCAGTCTTGCTGTATTGGCCTCTATGGCAGATATTATTTTACTTGTGCTGTTTTGATCATTTATGATGATCCCTAAGCTTAACCCTCCCAACTGAAGCCCAGACCACACTGAGCATGTGCGAGTCTTGATATTGCAGAGATGTCTAACAAAGTTACAAGATGACAGCCCCCTGTGCCAACTTTAAAAGCATAAATCATTTGTTTTATTAGGCTTCAGATGCAGTAAGTTCATATTTATATTTAGTATACAAAATACAGCATTTCTAACATTACTCCATTTTAGATTTTAGTTGCCCTTTAATAAGTCCTTTGTCCATGGATTGGGAACTGGCTACAGGATCGGGTACAGAGGGTGGTTGTTAATGGTATATTTTCTACTTGGAGTAAGGTTCTTTATGGGGTCCCTTGGGGCTCAGTATTGGGTCCACTTTTATTCAACTTGTTCATTAATGACTTAAGTTAAGTAATGTATCAGTCTTTGCAGATTACACAAAACTAGCCAGCCAAATTAATTCCATCCAGGATGTGGCATACTTGCAACAGGATCTTGACAAACGGCAAATGAGTAGGGATGGGCGAATTTATTCACCAGCAGCGAATTTGCGGCATATTCCCGCGATTCGCCGCCAGCAAATAAATTCACAAAACACCCGAAAAAATTAGCCTAGCAAAAACTCACCTGAGAAAAAAAAATGGGACGCGCGCCGAAAATGGCGCGACATGCGTCGGAAACTAAACACGCCGTTTTGCGAATTTTTTCGCCAATTCACGAATTTCGCTAGATCTGCCTAGATTCGCCCATCACTACAAATTCGATTCAATGCTGATAAATATAAAGTCATGCACCTGGGATGTAAAAATATCCTAGCCACGTATACCCTTAATGGGACTGCACTAGTCAAATCCATTATGGAAAAGGACCTTGGAATCCTTGTAGATGATACATACTATACAGCTCAATACCTGATTTACCCTTGATGTTGCTGACTGGCATTACTTGCATATCAAGCAATGCCAGTCAGCAAAATCAAGGGAAAATAAGGTATGGAGCTGTATTAAAAGGGGCATTGATTCACGGCAGGAAAGGGCAATTCTTCCACTATATAGATCACTGGTAAGGCCCCATCTAGAATATGCCGTACAGTTTTGGTCTCCATCACTCAAACTTATTATTATTATTGTATTATATATTGTATTAGAGAGGGTACAGAGAAGGGCAACTAAGTTGGTAAAAGGTATGGGAAATCTTAGCTATGAGGAAAGACTGACCAAATTGGGGATGTTCACGCTGGAGAAGAGGCACTTAAGGGGTGATATGATAACTATGTATAAATATATAAGGGATCATATAATAATCTCTCTAATGCTTTATTTACCAGTAGGTCTTTCCAGCTGACACAAGGTCACCCTTTCTGATTAGAAGAAAAGAGGTTATGCCTAAATATTTGGAAGGGTTTTTTTCCCAGTGAGAGCTGTGGAATTCTTTCCCTGAATCAGTCGTACAGGCTGATATATTAGATAGCTTTAAGAAGGGATTGGATGGCTTTTTAGCAAGTGAGGGAATACAGGGTTATGGAAGACAGCTCATAGTACAAGTTGATCCAGGGACTAGTCCGACTGCCATTTTGGAGTAGGAATGGCAAATTAGAGAGGCTTCAGATGGGGTTTTTTTTGCCTTCCTCTGGATCAACTAGCAGTTAGACAGGTTAAATTTTTTTTTACTGATCATTACCTCTATCGCCAGACTTGCCTTCTCCAGCTCTGACCTGGTGAAGTGCATTAGAGGGCATAGAATATCTAAAAAGTCTAAAGAAACCCTTTTAATTTGTTCAGGGTATTAGGCTGCAAAAGGCAATGCATTTTATACCATATGGCACATTATTTTACAATGGCCTTATGTGTAGAACATTAAAACAACTCTATTGACGAGCTGTGCCCATCCAGCGGACGAAGCAGACCACGAGGGGCCCGCAAGAACTCCTAGAGATAGTGAGTAAACATCGCTAAAAACAAACGCATGCCCTAGGGAATCGCCATCCCGCCCTGCACAATCGGAGGCCTGGTTCACCTGCCTACGTGTCCCTAACACTTCGGCCCATAAAGACCCAACATATCCTCACATAAGGAAAATACCACAACCAACTAACAGAAATTGGGCAAAGTGAAATACCAGTTTTATTAGACTGGGAATATGTAATATTAGTTGGGGATACAATTACAGGATACCACCAACCGAAGTAAGGAACCAACAAGGCCAAAGGGACGAACGCCACTTTCCCCTTGTCTGGCGGGAAACAACTCCGTCTATAAGACGTTGACGCAGTCTCTCCCTGAGCCTACCCAGGAACTCACAATCTTGACTGGATAGTACACGAGGGGAGGACAAAACTGATCCTTCCTATTAAAGAGAAGGGCTTGTGATACCATTACCAACAATAAAAAGGATCCTCACACCAACAGGAGACCAGGTTTTTCAATTTTCTTTTTTTTTTTTTCTTTCCCTTTGAAACTGTTGCCAAAAACGCAATACCAGCTAAGCACCTCCCTTCCTCAACCCCATTTCTCTATCATATCTCTGCCAACCTAAGAAAACAGGATTGGTTACATTACTATACTAGTCACCACGAACGAAACGGATAGCATACTACTCAACACCTCTTTTCCTCAATTTGCCACCTGGAAAACACCAGACACGCAACTCCTCCGGACTCTGCTATCCCTGGCTACACATCTCTAATTAAACTATAAGCATTGCTGGCAACTGCCAAATAAAAAAAAAAAAAACACCAACGGGACAAACGGAACCTTCCCACAGCTACACTGTAGCTTTGACGGTTAGAGGGAGCTGTTTTTTTTTTTTTGGGAATATTGCCAACAACGCAATATTAGCCAATCACCGTCTTCCCTCAACCCCATCTCTACTCTACTTTTGCCAACCAAAGAAAACAGGATTGGTTACATTACTGTATTAGTTACCACAAACAAAACGGATAGCATTCTACTCAGCACCCCCTTTCCTTAATATAACACCTGGAAAACACCGGACACGCAACTCCTCAGGACTCTGCTATCCCAGGATATACATCTCTAACTGAACTACAAACATTGTCGGAAACTGCCAAATAAAACAGCATCAACGGAACAAACGGAAATTTTCCCACATCTACACTGCAGCTTTGACGGTTAAAGGGAGCTGTTTTTTTTTTTTTTCTCTACCCATGGGTACAAAGGATACTTAGACTATCCCCATTCTACCCACGTACAAACCAGTATCACTTGTTACTACAACTAATTCTGTCTATTATATGCACCAACTGTTTAATGTAGCTATAATATAAATTTTACTCCTGCCCAAATTGAATGCTGCCTGTGGAGGGAAAACACCATAGGATAGGGAGACAATAAGAGGCCACAACCGAAACTATAAAACGTAAGACTAAGGGGTACATATTTCTCCCATTGAAAGGGAACCAATCGGGAGACCCAACCACTGCATGGAAAAATACTTGGAAAAAACATTGCAAACCAAAATGGGGCGCAATAAAACCAAATCCCAAAAATTAGGCAGCCCACGCAAATCACAAGATCCTCCATCCTCCCCTACCTCAGACACGGAGATGGAGCCCACTGCACCACCCACGGTCTTAAACGCACAAGAGATGTTCCAACTTCTCATGCCATATTTAGATAATAAATTTGACTCATTACAGCAAACTATAAACACTACTCTAAATAAAATTGAGTCCAATACACAAAGACTCAATACGGTAGAACAGAGGGTCAGTGACACAGAAGACCAACTAAATACGGCACAAATACACATTAAACTGCAAACACAATTGATACAAGAACTACAAGAAAAAGTAGATGACCTGGAAAACCGTTCTAGGAGAAACAACTTACGTTTTATAGGTATACCAGAATCAGTGCAAGCTGCAGATCTGGCAACCTATATCCTTACCAAACTCTGCCCAGCTTTGCAACTCCCACGTGCACTAGCAGACACTGATATTGAATGTGCACACAGATTAGGGGGTGAACGGCCTCAGAACAGAAATAGCTCCCGCCCAGTCATAGCCAGATTTCTAAACTACATGGATAAGGAACTGGTGCTGCAGACATATAGAAAAAATAAGGAACTGCAGGTCCAAGGTCAAAAAATCCTAATTTTCCAGGATTTTTCTGCAGCAGTGTCGCAAAAAAGAAGGGAATTTACACCCATATGTAGACATCTCTTCCAAACGAACGCTAAATTCTCCCTACTATACCCAGCTAAACTTAGAATAGTCCTAAATGGACAACCCCAGATTTTCCTTACCCCACAGGCAGCCAGGGAACAGCTTGGCTTACCTCAGGAGAATGGGCAGGAGGATAATAGAGCACCCTGAAGGTGGTCTAACTAATAACTGAATATAAAACTCCCACTTTCTCACACTGTGAGAGTGAGCGTTTTCTCCTTAAAGGGAAATATATGTTAAAAATGAGCATGTTTTGGAAATGTTTGATTGTTTACCTATTGTTAATAATGATTTTGTTGATGCAAATAACCTTACGTACTCTCTGGTCTCTGTCTCAAGTAAAGACGCTGCTTCAATGCCGGAAGCAAAATACTCAGGGACTACCTGACGGCTGGGACGGGTGGCCCCGAGATGATATAGACTTTCAGCAAACACGACCCCTGAATGACAGAAAATGACATCCTCAGGTAATGCTAACAACAATATATCACACACTCGGACACAACAACACATCAGGATAATTTCCTGGAATGTGGGAGGGCTAAACACTCCAATAAAGAGAAAAACAGTCCTGACACATCTCAAGAAATTAAAACCAGACATAGTCTTACTGCAAGAAACTCACTGGAAAATAGGAGACACATGCACACTCAGGGCACCATGGATCCGAGATTGCATATAGGCATCCTATACATCAAAACAAAGAGGCGTAGCCACCCTAATATGTACATCCCTACCATACCAAATACAAGAATCCACTATTGACCCAGATGGCCGCCACTTAATAATAATTCGAATAGATATTTTAGGAACAGAATACAACATAGCCAACATATATGCTCCAAACGGCCCGAACAAGGTGTTTTACACGCAACTCACACAGAAACTATTAGGTATGCATGTCCAAAACCTGATAGTAGGAGGGGACTTCAATACACTACGGGATCCTACTATTGACAGGACGGGACCCCCAACCAAACACAATAACACTACTAGGGGAGATATCATACAAATGGAAGACCAACTGACTCTCATAGACCCATGGAGGCTATTACACCCTACGTATAGACAATATAGCTACTACTCGAAAGTACACGATATGCACTCCCAGATAGACTATATACTAACACATGAACACCTTTTCTTTCATACTCATGAAGCGGAGATTGAGGAAATCATACTCTCTGATCATGCTCCGATCTATATTAATCTACAACTAGAAAAACCACACAAATATTGTCAACGCTGGACCTTTCCCACTTACTTAGCCCAGACGGAACTCTTTCGTACATTTATAATCAATCATTGGCACAACATGATTGATGATAATATAGAACATTGGGAGACACCAGTCCTACTATGGAATACCACTAAGGCAGTAATGAGGGGAAACCTTATATCGTACATGGCCAAACAACACAAAGAGGAACATACCAAATTTCACCAACTACTAAACACAGTCAGACAGACACATAGAGACTATATAGACACGCCAACGGCAACCTCAAAGGAAAAATATATGGAAGCTAAACAAATTTTGGAGACTTACACCACAGCCAAAGCAAAAAAAAACCTAGAATACACTAAGTATAAATTTTATAGATGGGGGAACAAGACGGGAAAGCTCCTAGCTGCCCTAACTAAACCCAGATCCAAGGCCAAACATATTCTTAAATTACAAACATCGGACAATAGAAAACCCGCATATACCCCTCAGGATATTAAAACGACAATTGAGCAATATTTTAAAAAAATGTACTTAGCGGAGGATCCTCCGAAGGAACTGATTGCCCATATATTACACAAAGCCTCTTTATCAGAAATAACACAGACTCAAAGAGATATGCTTAATGCACCTATAACTGATGAAGAAGTAACTACCACAATTCGGAGTCTGGCTAACAACAAATCACCGGGTCCGGACGGATACACCGCTGAGTACTATAAAATACTGAGTCCACATGCTACCCGGGTACTGACAAATGCTTATAACACCATATATCAGAAAGGGGACATGGCCAAAGAACAAATAGAAGCCTATACCACCCTACTTCCTAAACCACATAAGGATCCAACCCACTTAAACTCTTATCGCCCAATATCTTTGTTGAATGTCGATCTAAAAATTGTATCTAAGATTATAGCCCAAAGACTCCAATCCTTATTGCCTGATCTTCTAACACATCACCAACTGGGCTTTGTTCGCCATCGACACTCGACAAAGGGAATTCGAGCGGCAATAGCAGCAACAATAATTTCCACTAAACACCAAAACACAAAGAATGTTCTTTTGAGCCTTGATGCGGAAAAGGCATTTGATAAAATCCTATGGCCCTTCCTATTTCAAATCCTGCAACACAGAAACCTGGGAGATATCTTTGGAACATATATACACAACTTGTATACAAATGCCCGAACGAGGATATTAATTAATGGAACTATAACAGACCCCATAAACATAAATAGAGGCACAAGACAGGGATGCCCACTATCTCCCCTGCTTTTTAATCTAACGTTAGACCCCCTTTTGAGACTTCTTCAAGGCATGACGAGTTTCCAGGAAGGAGATCACGAAACCAAAATTACAGCCTTTGCAGACGATCTCCTTTTATATATTGCAAACCCTAAACAAGCTTTACCACACATTCTTTCCATGATACACCAATACGGGCAGGCCTCGGGATACTGCATCAATGTTACTAAATCGGTGATACTACCGCTAGGAAACAAAGGGAAGCCTCGATGGAGCAACAAATATGATTTTACATGGGCCAAAGACGAAATTACCTATCTGGGAATACAAATACCAAAAAGGCCAAACGAGCTCTACACCCAGAATATAACTAGTTGTATAAGGGGAATTACGCAAGACATTAAGAACTGGCAAACCTATCACCTTTCTGCAATGGGAAGGGCCAATCTGCTTAAAATGGTGGTATTCCCCAAACTCTTATACAACCTACAAAATCTTCCCATCATAATACAAGACAGGGACATCCAATCACTATACAAACTATTCAGAAATTTCATATGGAATGGAAAAAAGGCGCGAATTAGTCTCAAAAAACTCCAACAAAACACTCTAAATGGAGGCCTCAACTTCCCCAATATCAAACAATACAACATGGCAGCCACTATGAGACACTTAAAAGATTGGATTCATAATTCTGACATATACACAAATACCTACCAAGAACAACAATTTATCCCACAAACGAATCTACTATATATTCTACACATGCATAAAGCGGAACTTACGACTGACATCATAGACAACCCCTTACTATACTCCACCTGGCAAACCTGGAAAGACTTAAAAAACAGAGTTGCTTAAACAGTAATCATTCATTATATCTACCCCTTTTGTCCAATCCTGACTTTCAGAGTGGACTGGGATTGACAATATACCAGGACTGGGGCAAAGAAGGGGTGACGACAATACGCCAGTTAACAAAGAAAGATACCCACAAACCACTGACATATATACAATTGCAAAACACATTTCCCCATATTATACACAATGTGTTTGCATTTCTACAAGCTCAGATGTACACAAACAGGAGTATCAGACTTCTAACGGACAAAGATTGGGACAATGCTTTAGATAGGTTTCTCCTACAGGCTAACTCCACCAAAGGAACTATATCGCAGAACTACAAATTCATGCAGGTTAAAACCGACTATGACAGCATACCCAAAGGACCTAAACAATGGACAGTGGACATACCAGACCTAAACATGGAAAACATACTTGGGATGTATAAACAATTATGGCGAACCTTACCCTCTAGCATATATAGGGAAATGTTTTTAAATCTGCTACACAGAACATATCTGACCCCAGAAATACTGCATAAAATGCAGCGAAGGGATAATAGCAATTGTCCGAAATGTGGACAACCCAAAGCTGACCTTATGCACTGTTTATGGTCTTGTCCATACATAAGACGATTCTGGAACCAGATAAGAGACTATGCCAGTAGGCACTTGGTGAACTTTGTCCCATTAACAGCGGCCTGGGCGGTTTGGGGCATAACCCCCAGTAACCATACGTGAATCACAAGAGGTGCAAAGAGACTCTTGTTGATTATAACGTCAGTAGCAAAAAAAACTATACTACAAGTCTGGATAACAAATTCACCCCCCACTGTTAAGCTTTTTCAGGAGAAATTAGTAAGAGTGTTTTATATGGACTGGATAGAAGCATCAATAAAAACATAATTGTCCAAAGGTTTTTCGAAACATGGGAAACGTTTATTGACATAGTTCCACAAACAATAAAACTTAGACTCCATGAATGCTTTTCTCACACAGAATGGTATATTACGAGGACAATACATGGAGACCCTCCAATTAATCTGTGAATAGTAGGGGCTTCCGGCATAGCAGCTTTAGAGACGAGAAAAGACCTATAAAGAGAAAGAGAGAATAATTTTAATAACCATTGTATTCTTTTTTTTTCTGTTTAACTAGTTAAATGTTTTCTTTTTCTATTGTTTTGTTTTGGGTTAATGAAAAGGTTAAAATGGTACCCATATCCACAATCAGAATACAATAATACGATTATTGGATGGACATTGCATCATACACATTATCGCTACATGTATAGCTGCATTTAATGTACTGAGAAGTCTGAAGATATTACTATATGTAAACGAGCTATATATACCTTGTGAACAAAGAGAATATATATATATGTAATGTGGATATGAAAGATCTGTACTGACAAACTGCTCAAATAAAAAAAGTTTTCTGAAAAACAACTCTATTGACTCTATTAAGGTTTCCTTATCAGTTTAAATGTAATGTATTAGATGCACCATGTAACATAAATAGCTCCATTCCACTTTAAAATTACCACTGTATGCAAATTAGCCTGAGAGCAAGAACTATAACGAAATTGCACTAGGCAGAATTGAACACTAGCAAATCTTTGCTTTGATTTGCTCACTCTTATGAAGTAACGCTAGTGAAAATTCACCAATGTTCATTGCCTGGGACAAAATTTTTCTATTTAGTAGATTAGCGTTGTCTGGGTGAATTTTCGCCTGAAAGTGAAGTGTTGTGATGGAAACCATCTCTGGTGAATTTGCACTCTTTAGTAAATTTTCCCCATGGGTGCTGCCCCTGTTTCTTAAGAATATATACGTATGAGGTTTATGCATACTTATAAATGTAGGATGGAAAACCCTACATTTATAATTTACCTGTTTGGGAGTGCTACACAGGCTCCTGTGAAACCACAACGATACTCCATTGGATCGTTACGCTGAGACCAACAACCTCCGTAATTCGTTTATGCATACTTCCCAACATTAGAAATCAGAAAAGGGACAAACAGTTCTGCCACATGTAGTGAAGGGAAATGTTTTGGAATGTGCCCATTTTGTGGACAGACCCCCTAAATACCATGTTCATTTTAGAAAATTTGGCAGGCCATGGAAAGTCTGGACATATTTCTGGGGGTTTTAGTGTCATGTTTTATGTTTTGCTAATGAAGGTGAATTGCCCTTTTAGCTGTAGCTGTCAGTTCTCCCAAAAGATCTGTTAATTTTAAACTACATCTTTGCTTATCTTAAATTTTTATAAATGTATGAAAGTGTAGGAGCTGTGTATCCTGGGCTCATTTTCTGGCATGCGTGCAGGTGATCAAACTGAGGACATTTCTGTTACTGTCTTGCAGAAATGGGTCATTTGGTATGACTTATGAGGTGTGCATTAAATCTTGTAAGTATGCACTTCTATTAGAGTCTGAAAAGTCTGAAAAGGCTACCTACAAGGCTGCTTCTGAAAAAAACAGTACATTTCTGAAAATAAAGCACTGATTTTTTTAACATTTAAACACGTTGAGGGTGTACTGCATTTTTGTGGCAATATTTCTTTAGGCCTTGTTGTATGTTTCACTTTCCTGCAGTGTTGCTTGCATGTGTATTCTGATTTGGTTGTCTAGATCCTGCAAGGATGACACACACTGAAGTCATTAATGTACAATTGAAATAGAAGTTGAACCAAAACAGAACCCTATGGTGCCCTAATTAGAATGAAGAACCCTGCTTTTCTATCCATTTAAGAACAACATTACCAAGAACAACATTACCAAGGCCAACAAACCTTAAATTAGAAAGCATTTCATGGGCTTCAAGAAACTATTTTTCAAGTTACTGACAAACAATATTAATCATTTATAAATATGAGCAGTTTGTTTATGATTTTAATAGTTTTACTAGTAACTACAGATGAAGCCACTTTGGTTTGTGTGTTTGACACAGAATAACTAAACCCAGATATCTAATTTGTCCCATTTAAAGTGGACCTGTCACCCAGACACATAAAGCTGTATATTATTAGTCCTTTTCAAATTAAACATGCAATCAATTTCTATTTATTTATTAAAGCAGCCATAGCTGCTTTAAGCTAATTTAAAAATCTCATCTGTCAATACAATATTGTTTGCCCCTCCTCTATACCTTAGGCATAGAGGCTGGGCAAACAATTACTTTTACTTTCCATTCAGCACTTCCTAGATGACACTGCTTTCCACACATTCCCCTGTTCTCTTCACTGTTTAATTGTGTAGCCAGGGAATAGGGATGGGCATCGGGTCCCCCATTCTGGTGCACAAACAAGATTCTTAGATGATGCAAGGCTTGCCTTAACAGTGTCCACAAAATGGCTCCTGCCTGCTTGCAATAATTATGCATTCCCAGACTGAAGGAAACAAGATTCAAATAATTTATATAATATAATTAACGTTCATTTTGCTTGACTAATGTGATAAAATAAGATTTTGAATACTTTTCTTGGGTGACGGGTCCCCTTTAACAGAAAATTGCGTCACAACATCCCATCTAATTAAAGCGTTCATGATTGTAAACAATGGTGCTTTGGTATGCTAATGAAAAGGTTAAATGCATTAAATGAGCTAAGATATCTTTAGAAAACACAGTTTCTTCAATTAATCATGTCATGAGTCATGACGCATTCAACACACAAATCCAAGCTCCTGATGAAGTGGCGAGAAGCCACGAAACGCATTGAGTAGCCACCTTTTTTGTCCCTGCACACTCCTAGATACGGATGTTTTTTAAAATGGATTTAATAAAGGCTTGATTTTTAACTACTTCCTCCAGTGGTGCTCCGTGTTACATTTACTAAAGGTATTGGAGCTTTTTGAAACCATGTTTAAACTCTATTTCTATAAAATCATGAATGCCAGGAAAGTTATAAAAATGAATGAATGAAAGTAACTGTTCAAAAAATTTGGAAACCCCGAATGTTTCATGAACGAATGAAAAATTTGTATGACAATGCATGTTTATATACTGTATATATGAAAAACTCTAAAAACAAAAGGCTGATCTTTGCAAGAAAAGAAAGGGATCTTCCATTAACTTCTCAACAGCTTTTACTTGCCCTATCTTTGTATTCAGAGATTTTATGGTTTTTACACTTCATAAATTACGAAAAAATAAGTAATTTTTTGAATAAGTATTCAAAAATGTGTTTGTGCTAAAAAGTATAATTCAGAGAAACAAATGTTCTACAAACTTTCATATATCACCCTAATCTATCAGAAATCAATTGTACCTATTATCCTTACATTAGAGAGAGAGAGGTAGTTACCGAAAGCATTGCAAACTGAATGTCGCTCAAGCCTCACATATTACGCATGAAAGCAAGTTTACTAGAGGATCAATGTTTGCTTGCATTCAATTTCAGATATTTAATAAAGATTAAAACTGTGATTTTAAAGCCTTCAAAAAGATAATTTCAAAAGCAAAGATGAAAGGACTTTTTTTCTTACTGAGTGCTACATTTAGGGGCAGATTTACTTGGGGGCAGATATACTAAGGGCTGAAGTTTAAAATTAAAATTTCAGGGTAATTTTGGGCTAGTTCGACTATCAAATTATGCCAAAAATTCTATTTGAATTGAAAAAAAATAAAAATTTTCGAATTTTGAAGTACTTGCCCTTTAAAAATCCTTCGATTATTCTCCAGCTTAAAGCTGCTGAATTGCTATTTTAGCATATGGGGGACCTCATAGAACCTGCCCTGAAAAATTTCCAAGTTCCAAGAATTCGAAGGATTTTCCGGAGAATCGTTCAAGGCGTTTGATTGATCCAAACGATTCAAACGTTCAATAGATCAATTTTTGATAGAAAAAGCCCTTTAAAAATAATTTGAGGGTCAAATTTTGAAGTTTTTGCACTTCAAAAAATGTGGCCCTTAGTAAATCTGCCCCATAGAGTTGAATTTCGAATTAAAAAAATTTTTGAAATTCGACCATCAAATTTTTTTATGGTATTTTCGATTGAAAATTGATCGAACAGGTCCATTTTCCATCTAATAAAAATCATTCAAATAGTTCTAATGCATCGTTTGATTTGAACAATTCAAACTAATTTTGGTAAAAATCCATCGAATTCCCAAAACACTTCTTAAAGGTTCTAGTCAGTCCCCCATAGGCTAAAATAGCAATTCGGCAGGTTTAAGGTGGCAAAGTGTTGAATTTGTATTTTCTAAAGAAACAGTACTTTGATGTTCAAATGGTTGAATTGTGAATTTTTTTTCAATTCTAATTGAATTTTGGCTTATTCGATAGTCGAAGTTTCCAAAAATTACTTCGAAATTTGCATTTTTTTTATTTGATTTTTAACTTCAACCCTTAGTAAATCTGCACCTTATACTTGGGACATTTCTAAATTAATTCATTTTTTAAAAAGATAATCTGAACACAGTTTTCCTTTAAGTTTGCCATCCCAAAACATGGAAATATTTTAAATGCATAAACATGAAATATTAGTTTTGTCTGGCTTATTGTTTCATTGAAGACTACTCTTGCTCACACCCTGACATGACTATTTCTGGCTGCTTGGAGGCTCTGAGTCCAACTGTCAATACAGTTCTAATGAGCATAGGTCAGGACATCTGCTAGGCCTGGAAATGTATACACAGCATGTTCCTTCATGATCCTTTCAAGCATATCACAAGCAGTCTTGCAATGAGCTACAGGCTCCTGCTGTTGAACTGGCAAGTTCTTAACCTTCTGCATTTAAAATTTCCTTTCTTTCATAATTAAGGCAATGTGGACCCATCAAACACTGTTTTCTTTCTTCTTCAAATATTTAGAAACAAGTTTAAGTGGATAACCTTCTTCCACGTCATACAAGGGTGGGTTAAAACCAAAGTAAAACATGTATTATCCATGAGAAGTATAAACCCCTCTGTTTTAAGTCCTAAGTGTAGTAACAGTATACAGAATAAAAGTAAATGGTTTTATGAACTATGCATATAATTATAAAGCTAACAAGGCCTACTCATGAGTCTTTTCTTTGGGGGCAGATTTGTCAAAATGTAAGATTAGCGTTTGCTATAAAAAAAACTCAGCCACTTTTTATGCAGTAATATGGTATTTTTAGGAGTGTATTTATCAAATGGTGAACTCTTCCTTTCACCCATTTAAAAATACATTTTTAATAATCCCATGGGAATAAATAGAAAGTGGGAGAAGTTTCTGTGTTAGACTGAAAAGTCTACCTCTTGGGGCCAATATTTCAAAGGTCCGATTTTAGTTGTTTTAGAGGTGTAAGGCCCGAAGGCTCTGGAGTTGATAGCGGACCAAGGAGGGAACACCAGTCCAAAAACAGTTCGAGGTTCAAGACGAAATCGTAGTCATAGTCCAGGCAGAAGATCAGTACAGGCAGCGAAGGTTCAGTGGTCCAAGGTAAAGGCAAGGTCATACACAGGAAGCTCAGGAATCGTAGTGAAAAGGCGCACCCAGGAATAAGGCTAGATTGACCTATAATCGGGCAAAGTCTCTAGGCCGAAGGTGCCCTTAAAGAGGCTGGCGTTTTGGCGCCAGAAAGACGAGTGTGTGTTGACCGCATGACGCACGCACGTGTTTCGATTCACGACCATCTGGACGCGTGCGCCCATCTAGACGCATGCAAGCGTCCCAACGCCCGTGCCTATTCCGCCGCAGGTGAAAATTAATCACATTCCTTACAGTACTGCGGGTTTAAACGGGAACTGTCAATGGAACCTGCGGACAAGGAGAGGAGCATGGACATCACTGGACTTTACCCAGGAGCATTCCTCTGGACCGAACCCCTTCCATTCGATTAAATACTGCAGAGCACCCCTGGAAATCCAGGAGTCCAAGATTTTGTGGACTTCAAATTCTTGATGGTCATCGACAAGAACCGGAGCAGGAGACAAGGAGTCGGGAACCACTGCAGGTTTGAGAAGGGAATACATTTGGGATTTTCAACTCTGGAGGAAGCTGAAGACGAACAGCCTCCGGATTAACCACATCGACTACAGAATAATCGATAAACTTCAGCCCTAGTTTAGGCGTAGGAACTTTGAGTCGAATATTCCTGGTTGAGAGCCAAACCTTATAACCCGGACTGAACTCAGGGGCAGGAACTCTTCTCTTGTCTGCAAATCTCTTCTGAGAAAGAGAGCTTTTTTCCAGATTGGCCTTGGTAGCATGCCATATGGCAGACATGTGTGCCACTAGGTCATTGGCTGCAGCGACGTTGGTTAAGACGAAGTCCTGAGGAAATGCCAGTGGATTGAGGCTATAGACACAGAAGAAGGGGGACCTCCCAGAAGAGTCATGATATGCGTTATTATGAGCAAACTCAGCCCACGGGAGAAGTTCTACACAATCATCCTGGCACAAGGAGACATGGCCCTGAAGGAATTGTTCCAGAGCTTGGTTAACCCTCTCTGCAGCACCGTTGGACTGGGGATGATAAGCAGATAAGAAATGGAGTGAGATGCTCAAGGCCTTGCACAAAGACCTCCAAAACTGGAAGACAAACTGTGAGCCAGATTGTCAGACACAATCTCAGTAGGAAGTCCGTGTAAGCGAAAAATGTGAACAATGAACAACTGGGAGAGTTCAGGAGCTGAGCGGAGCTTACGGAGGGGAATAAAATGGGCCATCTTACTAAATCTGTCGATTACAACCCAGATCACAGTGTGTCCTTGTGAAGCGGGTAGATCAACAATAAAGTCCATGGCCAAGTGAGTCCAAGGTCAGGAAGGAATTGGTAACGGAAGAAGTAGACCCTGAGGAGGTGATCGCCAGACTTGGATGTGGCACAGATGGAACACTCAGAGACATCCTTCCAAAGCGAGGGCCACCAGACCAGAAATGACAAGAGTTCAATGGTCTTCTTAATCCCAGGGTGACCTGCTTGCCTGGAGTTATGAGATTGTTCAAGGATGAGGTCACGTAGCTCAGGGGGAACAAAGGCTACTCCCATAGGAGTATCAGATGGAGCAGAAGCCTGGGCTGATAATAACTGAGAAGCCACAGTGGGAAATAATGCTGCCACAATCTTAGTAGGAGGTATAATGGGGTCAGGATTCTCAATACTAGGGTCCTTGGTGGAGAAGCATCTTGACAGGGCATCAGCCTTTTTATTCCTGGAACCTGGATGAAAGGTAATAACAAAGTTGAACTGGGAGAAGAAGAGGGGCCAATGAGCCTGTCTAGGATTCAGTCGTTTTGCTGACTGGATGTATTTGAGGTTCTTGTGGTCTGTAAAGATGGTGATAGGTACAGAAGAACCCTCTAATAGATGTCTCCACTCTTCCAGGGCGAGTTTAATAGCCAGTAACTCCCGATTTCCTACATCATAATTCTTTTCTGCGGATGAGAACTTCCTGGAAAAGTAGGCACAAGGATGAAACTTCTCGTCACAAGGCAGTCTCTGGGAAAGAACGGCGCCAGCACCAACATCCGGGCATCCACCTCAATGAAGAAAGGGAAGCTAGGATCTGGATGTCTGAGAACAGGGGAGCTGGAAAAACATTTCTTCAAAGATTCAAAAGCCTCCAAAGCTTGAGGGGACCAATTCTGAGGCTTTCCTCCTTTACATATGAGGGCCAGAATGGGAGAGACTTTGGTGTAAAAGCCTTTAATAAACTGCCTGTAGTAATTGGCAAAGCCTATGAACCTTTGGATAGCTTTGGTAGAAGCAGCAGTGGCCAATTACGAATTGCAGAAATCTTCATTGGATCCATCCATTGGAGATGCACTTCTCAATCTTGGCATAGAGGGCATTTTTCCTTAGAGGAGACAGGACTTCGCACACTTGAGAATGATGTTCCTCCAGGCCTATTGAGAAAATGAGAATGTCATCCAAATAGACTACTACACAACGGCCTAACAAGTCTCGGAAAATATAATTAACGATTTCTTGGAACACTGCAGGTGCATTGCAAAGTCCAAAGGGCATTACGAGGTATTCTTAATGCCCATCACGGGTCTTCCACTCATCGCCTTCTCTAATCCGAATCAGATAATAGGCCCCTCGAAGATCCAGCTTGATAAAAATACACCTCTCAGCTGGTCGAATAATTCAGAGATTAAGGGAAGAGGGTAACGATTCTTCACTGTAATTTTGAGGCCATGGTAGTCGATGCATGGACGCAGGTCCCCATCCTTTTTCTCAACGAAGAAGAACTCAGCCCCGGCAGGGGAGGAAGATGGTCGAATAAAGCCTCATTGAAGATTTTCCTGGATGTACTCCTTCATGGCCTTAGTTTCCGAGGGGGAGAGAGAAAAAATACGCCCCAAGGGGGCATGGAAATGTCTGTGCCAACAGAGGAGAGCTTAAGAAGAGGGGTCACAGGCAAGCAATGCTGAGAGCAAAAAGGACTCCAACAGGTGATCTGTGCAGTGGACCAGTCTATAGTAGTGTTGTGGATGCAGAGTCAAGGCAGACCAGGACCACAGGAGTAGAAGGACAGTTGATGAGCAAGAACGAGAGCTTTTCAGAATGAAGTATACCCACCTTGAAGGATAACTCCACAGTGGATTTGGAGATCACCGCCGTGGAAAGAGGACGATCATCAATGGTCAATACTTGGAGGGGAACTGCCAGTGCTTGGAGGGGAACAGAATGGAATTCAGCAAAAGATTTGTCCATGAAATTCCCAGCAGCACCAGAGTCCAGGAAAGCTTGAGTATGGATAATCTTCGAGGAGAACTGGAACTGCACCGGAATGAGTAGGCATTGAGAAGAGGCTTGAGGAGATGACTCGATTTTGCCCAGGTAGGTCTCCTGAACCCTACCTAGGCGCTGGAGTTTCCCAGCTTCACAGGGCAACTGGAAGCAAAGTAAAGGCAAAGTCCTTCTGCACGCCTGCAAAGTTTCTCCTGAAGAGGCAGACGTGCCTGTCCAATTTGCATTGGCTCTTCAACGGTAGCCGGGGAAGCAGGAGATGGAACTGTCTGAGTAGGGAGTATCGGCTTCTGGAAACGCGGAGCCAGAGGTGGTAAGGATCTCTTAGCACGTTCTTTGTCCAGCTGGTGCTGGCGTGTATCCACCTTGACAGCAAGGGCAATGAGATCCTCCCAGTGAGTAGGAAGATCACGAGAGACCAAGTAATCTTTTAGGCAAAAAGAGAGACCGTTATAAAAAGCTGCGTGATATGCTTCATTGTTCCAATTGGTCTCTGCTACCAAAGTACGGAATTCAATGGCATATTCCGGAACAGATCAAGATCCCTTGCGAATCTGCAGCAGACGAGAGGATGCAGACGCAGCCCACCCTGGAGCATCAAACAAAGTGGGGTCCCTCAGTCAGGTCCATGGCCCGATTATAGTGTAAGGCCCGAAGACTCCGGAGTTGATAGCGAACCAAGGAGGGAACACCAGTCCGAAAACAGTTCGAGGTACAGGTAAGGTTCAAGACAAAATCGTAGTCAGAGTCCAGGCAGAAGATCAGTACAGGCAGCGAAGGTTCAGTGGTCCAAGGTACAGGCAAGTTCATACACAGGAAGCTCAGGAATCGTAGTGAAACAGCGCACCCAGGAACAAGGCTAGCTTGACCTATAATTAGGCAAAGTCTCTAGGCCAAAGGTGCCCTTAAATAGGCTGGCGTTTTGGCACCAGAAAGACGAGGGCGTGATGACGTCAGGACACACGCACGCGTTTCGACGCCAAACCATCTGGAGGCACGCACGTGGTTTGACGCACGAAAGCGTCTCGACGTCTGTGCCTATTCCGACACAGGCGAAGCTGAATCACATTCCTTACAAGTAGTGATGGGCGAATTTATTCGCCAGGGGCGAATTCGCGGCGAATTCCCACGATTCGCCGCTGGCGAACAAATTCGCGAAACTGCCAAAAAAATTTGCCAAAAAAAATTTGCCGCGCAAAAACGAGTCGCGCGTCGTTTTTGACGCGACGCGACGAAAACGCCGCGCGCCGAAAATGACGCGGCGCGTCGGAAACTTTTTTTTTTATAAAAAAAATATATGAAAACCGAATTGATTTAGAGTGGTTGACGAAGATCAGCTCAGCTGGCAAAGTGATTTTCATAATTTTTACACTTAATAACGCTCACATTTTTGGAGATTTTTTTAAAAATTTGAAAACTACAAATTTTTAGAGATTTGTGAAAAAAAATCGACCCACTAAGTGTAAATTGACTTATCTTGGGCAGCACCTTCAAAATATATATATCTTCCCAGTTGCTTACTTGTGTACCTTTTCAGAACCAATCTAGTTCTGTAATGTAATGTTTGAAAAAACACCAAATGGAACTTTAATTCATATATTATATAAGCACAATGTTTTTATCTTTTGAAACTATATATTCTGGCCTAAGGGATGTAAAACTGGTCAAGTGATAACACATTGTAATCACTTCAGATGAGTACTTTTTTGATTTATGCATTTCCATGGTTGGATGGATCTTCATATATAGAGTGACAGACATACTGTAGATTATATAATAGTGATGTTTAGTTTTCTACAGCCTAGGAAGGTTTCAAGGTTCATATGCTAAAACAGCTGTGAGTTGCTTCACATGCGGCCAAATGTTTTGAATATATCATTCAGGTATGTACTTACTGTCCAATTTGGTGTCTATAAACTGGTGACAGTAAATTTCAGACTTTTCTCAGGTATCTAGTTTTCTATAAAGTTTTATATTTCATTGTATATTTCATAAAAAAGAACAAAAGGGTGTGACTTGAGCATTTTATACCATTCTATTTTCTACCTGGGTGCCACTGCCATGGTAGAGTAACCCTTCAGTCTAGTCAGTAATTACCAACTCTGAAGAATAAGGAAAGTAATATGAATATAGCTACAGTGTAATTGCCTTTTCATTTTGTCATTTAGTGGCCTGGTACAAATATATTTCTTGACAATAGGAAGCTAAACCTAAATTCATTTACTCTGTTTGCTGGTGTTACACTGTTATTCAGATTTTGATTGAACAACTAGAGTATTAAATTGGAAATAAAATGGCCTTGTGTGCATATTACCTAATAGTCACTTCTAACCACTAGAGAATTCAGTATTTAAAAGTGAGTGTCATGCTTAGTTGTATGAAAAATGCACTTATCCCTTCAAAAAACAATGAAAATCCACAGAATGACAAACACATTGAATTATGCATTCTCTGTCAATATACTATGCTGTATTTCTACAGAAATTATTATATAGCACTGATTTCTGATTGTTATATGATTACTGAATAATATTATACTGCAGTTCATGTTACCATGCAGCAAGGCAGATGCTTCTTTGACCAATAGAAAGACAGGAGACATACAAGTTGTTTTCATTTACATCAAACTATTAGAGTTATGTATTTATGGGCCCATAAATACAAGTTAAGATCAAATAATTTTTTTCCACCTCTATCAGATATTGGATGGAGCATACATACCAGGATAAGGATTATCAAGGGTTGAATTTCGAAGTGAAAATACTTTGAAATTCGACCAACCGAAATTAATTTAAACGAAATTGAATGAAAACAGACCATTGTCGATCAAACAGGTCTGTTTTCATTAGAATTTGAATCGTTTGAATTCAATAGAGGGTTTGGAGGATATTCCCCCTAAAACTACGACTTCTCAACTTAACCAAAAAGACTCCATATTGATTATAGGAGGTCCCCCATAGGCTAAAACAGCAATTCAGCAGGTTTTTAAAGAGAAAGTACTTTAATATTCGAATAGTCAAATTTTTTCTATTCAACATAAATTTTGGCCTATTCAATAGCTGAAGTACCCAAAAATTACTTCAAAATTCGAATTTTTTTAATTAGAATTTTCACTTCAGCCATTGAAAAATCTGCCCCTTAGAATAACATAAACAGATATAGAATGCTTTGCCGCTCTGGGGTTCTAACTTCAATTCTAGCCAGATCATTATTAGCAAGAACTTTGTATGTTTTCCCCATTTTTTGTGGGTTTCCTTCAGGTACTCTGATTTCCAATCACACTCCAAAAACACCTGATGAAATTGACCAGAATGTTTGTGCGTGATAGAGTTCTCAGATTGTCTCCACTGGGGCGAGACTGATGTGAATGATGTTCTCTGTAATCCTTACTTTCATGTAATTTATGTATTAGAAATGTTAGATTACAGTGATATCCATTAGGCATAAAAATATTTGGAAATTGGTTACAGCTGAGTAAACCTTTGCAACCATGACACCAAATCTGATGTAATGCATTTTGTAGTATAATTATCTCAGAGATTTTTCAGACTTGATGTGACTTTGCTTCTTATTTATTTTGGAATTGACAAAGGGTTAACAACATATAGTGAACAATAAATTGGCATGGAACTTCAACAGATCCCTTGTAATTATTTAGCAAATTAGAGAAAAAATTGCAGGTATGTGTATAACATCCTTCTAAAGAGTATGACCTGCTTTTTATGAGAAGGGCTGGATAGGCCTGGGAACAAGCACTTCTGCATAAACATAAGATACTAATAACAGCTTCCTTGAAGAGGACCCCAGGAGTGTTTGCTTTCTACTTGTTTTTCTTGTAGCTGTTTGTTTTTTCCGATATTTAGAGGTGCCGTCTGCCACTTCTTACAGCATTCCACTCCTGCAGTATGAAAGCAATGTCTTAACTATCTTGATACAGAATAAAAAGATGATGGCACCTGTTGCATACAATTAAGTGCCAACTCAAAGCAGTCTGAGCTATTTCACAATTCACAGACTTGCAATTATTCTTCTGCTGTTCGAATATGCAGTCCCCTAGGAACTAATTAGGGAAAAACTCTCATCACACACAAGGGGCAAGCAAACAAATCCTTCAAGCTTGCAGTAAATGTTCAACATTAAAGGGATGTATTCAGGGAGTCACAACAATCAGTTTGGTTCAGTTAATTACTAATCTGGTTCCAGACTGGTTACATTACATAATTATGACACCCATTCAACACTTGAAAGCCAGGCCTCTGAGTGATTGTGATGAAGATCTAGGATTCTGTGGAAAGGTAATTGGCCAAAGCAAAACAATAGGCACCCAGCAGTTGATGTGGTGTCATCTTTCGTGTTTTGGAAGAATTTCAAGTGTTCTAATGCACAGAAAATTGACACTTCTCTTCATTAGGGCAAATCTGTAAAGTTAATTCCTCTGTGCTGTGCACTCTGTTTTTCCTGTATCATGTTCTTCTTTCATCTGACAGAATAAGACTTCTTTCCTGTTGAAATTTGATGGGCCTTCTCTGTTATTTTCTTGCAAGGAAGGCATAAAGCAATATTGAAGAAGATTCCTCAGAGATTTACTTTATCAGATACCTTACATAGACTAAAAATAAAAAATGGTCAGAAGCTTATGTATGTCTATAATTGTCAATTCACTTTGTTTTTTTGAGAATCTCATAAAAATACTATATCTTGAGCATTTTAATGTGTCTTTTGGACTTAATTTTGTTATATGTAATACTAACATGAACACTAAGAAATGCCTTCAGAATGATCCTTTTTACCTTGGGTTGTAAATAATACTCCATGATAAGTGGGATTATTCATTTGAAAATCACTGAGAAGCCATGAAGGACTTTTTTTTTTATTAATAATAATAATAATAATAATAATAATAATTTGTTTTCATTTATTTTATTTCTGTGTGGACAAAACCCTCAAACTGTAGTAAAGCATTTAAGATTTTTTTATTAACAAGAAATTACCCCAACAAGCCCACAATGCTTGACTTGATGTGAGTGCAATTGAAACTAGTTATTTGTAGAAGTGGCTTTGTTTAAGAGGAAATAATACCTTTGTTAGATTCCTACCCCATTTAATCTGTTTGAACCAGTAACTTTAAAAGTGCTGTTGTCAGGGTCGAACTGGGGGGCCTGGGGTCCCCTCTGGCCCCCCTGAACTCCCACTGTTACATGCCCTGTGCATGCATGAAGGTAAAGCATGCAAACGGCATGAACAGCACGCAGATGGTTCTGCACGGTGCCAATGAAAATGTAGAGTCCAGATATCAGGAGAGGGGTCTGGCTGTTGTAGACTAAATTGTTGTAATGAAGAAGTAGTCACATTGTTGCTTTTTCATGGAGTCCCTAATGTCCTCATCATCTTTGGTGTCTTTCCCCTATATGTAATATAAGGAACTAGGTTTGCCCAGGGGCAGTAACACATGGCAACCAATAAAATGATTGCATTTAAACAGGTGACTAGCGAATGCTACCTGCTGATTGGTTGCTATAGGTTACTGCCCTTGGGCAAATTTAGTGCCTTTTATTACATAACCCCATTTGTGTTTATACTTCTGATTCTTTGTGGCATCACTGCCAAAAGTGAAGTCATGGACCACCACACTTTATGCATGCAGTGTTCTTCTTTACATTCCCTTCCAGATTTCCCCACACAGCCCTTACAGATAACCCCTTAAACCCACATAAAAGTAATAATAATAAACAAGAGGGAAAAGCTTACATATCACCATCTCCATCTTCTACTGCAGAGCAATTGACTTTTGGTTTTCTGTGAAATAGATGAGAAAAAGGAGTGCACTTGCACTGTAGCCTTTTCAACACAGCATGGAGAGTTATCTTACCAAGGAATTTAATTAAAAATTAAAACAATTAACATGCAGGACAGGTGCATTTTGGGAGGGGGTACTGTGTATTTGTTGTTTTAAATTTTTTTGTGCTACTGTTCCTGTAATGCTGGCTTCTGTGTACTCTATCCAAAAACTGATCTACAACAATCCAGGCTGATGGTTCTTTTCTGAGAGCATGCAGACATGTGATACACAGCAATTTAGAGTTACTATGAATAGCATTATGTCTGAAATCATATTGTGGACAGAAGTAGAAATTTAAGAAGCAAGTATGTATTCTTTAAGATATTTAACAGCTAGGCAGGTTTCACTTAGGGAAAAAAGATGACCTTGATGGATGCATTTCTTATTTCTTACTATATTAGAAAAAGGGCTCATTTATAAACACTGGGCAAATTTGCACCTGGGCAGTACCTCACAGCATCAAATAAGTGATTAGCTTTTTCATCTAGTTGCAAGTAGAACAATGAAATCAAACATCTGATTGGTTGCCAATAAGTGTATTTAATATTTGCAGAACATAATACAAATAAAAAATAAGTACGTACAAATATTGGGTCAGATAATCTATAATTAGAAATTAAGAGTGAAAAGTTACTGGACATAGAAAAAGCTGCAAATGCTTAAAAAGAAAAAGAGGGCGCAAAAGGGAAAAATACCATAGTGTATAAGGAATGGTATAGTTACATAGTAACATAGGACAAGGAGGACCACATGTCATGTGTTCATCATGGTACCCATATTAAATGTATGTTTACAAATGCAAGGAGTCTGACTGCTAA
>CM044437.1:30994264-31018074 GCA_024363595.1 Xenopus borealis | reverse complement strand
TTTACTCCTTAAGGGAATAAATTGAGACTAGTAATGATTTAATATCATTTTAAATGACAAATGTTACATATTATTCATTATATCCCCTTTATCTCCTCTTTGCTAAGAAGTTATGAATGTTATCTCTTTTTCCCTTTATATAAATTACATATATTTTATTGTATAATTATAATAATAATCATGATTCAAAAATATTTAATATGTAGTCATTTTTAGTGTTCAAGGAACAACTGTTTCTAGGACAATTTCTACATAGACTATGGAATGTATGTTCTTTAAAGGAAACTATCATTTTCTGTACGGCTTTATAATTTTTTTAATAACTGTAGTTTTACCAGCATAGCCTTGATAATTTAGATTAGTACATTGTATCATTTATACTATGGAATATACTACATATATGAAAGCAGTAATCACCCCATCTTATTACTTCAAACAAGAAATGTAATTTTCTGCACTTTTAAATTAAGTAAAACTGACTTCACGGCATCTATCTGATTTAACAAGCATAATTCTAATTTAGCATGGGTAGAATAGTTTTTATGTCCTATAAGACTCCAACATGAGTGAATCAGAAATACTGTAGCTAGAGGGGACTGAAATGGAGATTTCCTTAAAAGTGGGTCTTAAGTACTCATTTAATAAAGATGGAGGCCCTCTGTTGGAAATGCTGTCTACTGATAAGTGCTCTGGTTGTAACCATTATTGGCATTAATACCCTAATTTGAAATTAGTTTTAAATGCACCATAGATAAGGCAGATTAATTTATTTTATAAGATGATCAAAGCAACAAAGTAATTCATTGTAAAAAGTAAAGCTTTGATGATGTTGTTATCACGCTGTTTACATGCCAAATTAAATCATGATAATTGTTGCTTAAGGCTCACTTTTTAAAATTGTTGTTATAAAGTTCATTCTGAACTTTTCAAGTGCAATGCACTCACAATTAATAAAAGAAGCAACATAGTGCTGTACATGTATAAACTAGTGTGGAAATAATTTTGGAAATTATTGCTTAACGGCGAAAATGAAAATTTAATTTAAGCTTCAGCACACTGAAATAAGATGTTTTCTAAATATAATCAATTAAATATTATATACAGTTTCTGAAACAATCACATTTATCTTCACTATACCTTGGATCTAACTGTTAATGATTATCTGACACCCAGCTGCTGTATGAGAGAGATGCTGAGAGAGGGATAGTGAAGATAAACTTGATTATTTCAGAAACAATGTAGAATATTTATGTAAGGACTCAGCCTCTTATCTGTTCCTGACTATCTGTGTTTGACCCTGCCTGGCTGTTTTGACTATTCTGACTTCTGGAACCTGACCCTTGCCTGAAACCGACTGTGATTCTGATTAACCCTTCGATTGTCTCCCTGGTTTGACTCCTGCCTGTTTTTGACTCCGATTCTGCCTTATCCTATCTGATTGATTACCCGGTTTGACCCTTTGCCTGCCTGACAACTCCTAGCAATCTGCCCGACTCGACCCAGCCTGTTTGACCACGAACCTGCCTATCCCTGTCTGTACCGTGACCATCGGCCTTAAAGACTTTTACTACAGTCGTGCCCCATTGCCAGCCAGAACTCTTGCCCTGCACTTCTCGTTTAAGTCCAGGTGGCATCTGAGTAGCTGAGGGCTCCTTCCGAAGCCAAAGGCGGTCACACTACTGGTGAAGCACGAGCCGAGACCAGGGTGCTTGGCGTTTGTTCTGGTATTGGGTGCCGACCGTGACAATTTAATTGATTATATTTAGAAAGTTTCTTATTTCAATAGGATGAACTTTTATTACAATTTCTTTTGCGATAGTTCCTCTTTAACCCATGCACCATGTCTGATAAATGAATACAAAAATACAGGGTGATTTCACCAAAGCATAGCATATAAAAAATAAGAAAGTATATGAAATGTTGGGTTACATCAAAAGAACATTCCATTGCCTCCAGGGAACAAACTGGCACATTTATTGAAGAAGATGCAAATTGCAAAGTACAGAATTCAGAAAAAAACTTTTCACCTTGCTCCCATAAAATTTGCTTCTTCCATCCATGGGTGCAAAGTATTGGACCGTCCTGCCTTCATTTAATAGTGCTACACAGAGTATGGTTGGGATATAGGAAGCACTTACAAACAGGCTGCTGACTGGAAAAAAAAACAACTAAAAGCAAACAGATCAACTAAAAAGGATAAGTATTTGTTATTAACTATTATTTTATAGTAAGGTTATATATATACGTATAAATACTGTGGTTTCAGTTTTTATAGTTTTTTCTGTATTGGATGCTGCTTTACTTTGCTTTACAACCTGCTTTACTTTTCAGTTAGTTTCCCTCAGTTTGAGAGGGTGGGCTTCGATTAGTTGCACCTAGGGTTGCCACCTGGCTGGTATTTTACCGGCCTGGCCGGTATTTTTGATGGTTGATCCCAATGTTATTAATAGGGAAAAAACTTAAATATATAGGAAGGCCGGTATTTTTTTCTAGAAAAGGTGGCAACCCTAGTTGCACCTGAACAGGCTGTATAAATAGAACCCTGCTGGGACTCCAGTGGAGCTTGATCTAGTGTTTGCTTTTTAAGTGGGTGATCTATAAGTGGAGTTGCAAACACAGGAGTTTTAAACTAAAGGAGGTTCAAACTAGCTCAAAAGTTTTTTATTCCTGTTTTGATCTGTATCTGGGATAATCAGTGCTAGCAAGATTGAATGTCTGCCATATGTATGCAGATTTGGAACAAGAGATGTAAACTGCTTACCTCTGTGGTGGTTGTGAGCAAATTGCCACTTTGGAGGCTCGAGTTAGAGCACTAAAGAAACAAATTGCAACACTGCGGTCGATTGATAATCTTGAAAAGAGTGTCTTGCTCACTGAGCAGGATCTAGCTGGGTCAGATTGTTTGGGGGGAACAGAACAGCAGCAGGATGATGAGAAAGTTAGCTGGGTGACAGTTAGAAAATCTAGTGTGGGCAAAAGGAAAAGGGAGGCATCCCAACAGATTCACCAGATTGTGTGAAGAAGATGGGAGTGTGAACTCAGGATTGGCAATTCTAGATGGGGCCAGGAGACAAGTTTTACTAGTAGTGGTGGGGAGGAGAGAAGAGTCAGGCCTAAGCAGATTGTGGTTGTAGGGGGATAGGGTAATCTGGTGTCCGGATCACTACAACTGAACAGTTTGCTGTCTTCCTGGTGCCAGGATTCGGTATGTGGTTGATCGGGTAGACAAATTATTTTGTGGAGCTTGGCATGACCCAACTTTCTCAGTACTATTTCATTAGTGCTAATGAAAAAATAAATTGTAGATGGAAGAATGAGTTCTGGTATCTAGACTCTAAGATTAAGGGAAGGTTTTCCATTACAATTTTTTTCAGAAATTTTGCCTGTTCCATGTACAAGTTTAGGCGGGGGGTTAGGGAGCTAAATGCGTGGCTCAAGTCAAGGTGTAGGAAGGGAGGGTTTGGGTTCCTAGAGCACTGAAATGATTTTTCCTTGGGGTACAACCTATACAGTCGTGATGGATTGCACCTTTATGGAAGTGGGTCCAGTGTGCTATGGAAAATAATGGCCAAGAGGTTGGAGGAGTGTTTAAACTAGGTTGGGGGGGGTGTGTGAAATAAAGAATAATGGGGAAGCTAGGGTAGACGGGGAAGCTAGGGTACATGGGGCAGTGGGATTAGTATGGGGGAGGAGTGAGGGGGGCATACAGTTAACCAGCTAAGGAGGTCTTTCTGTTGCAAGGAAAACAGACTATTACTAATTTAACATATCATTCTCCACTAAGTAATGCACATTTCAAAAGTAAAACTAGTAACCTCACTGTGAAGAACCACCTACGCTGCTTCAAATGAAAGTCCTTTTCTTCTAGTCTGAATGGGTGGCCTCTGCTGCAGTGATCCTCTTTATGGGTAAAAAGTCACCTGATATTTGTCTATAGTGTCCTTTAATGTCTTTGTAAAGTGTAATCATGTTCCCTCACAAGTGCCTTTATTCCAGAGAAAACAACCCCAACCTGGACAGTCTACCCTCATAATTTAAGTCTTCCATCCCTCTAACCAGTTTAGTTGCACCTCTATGCTCTCTCTCCAGCTCATTTACATCCCTCCTTAGGACTGGAGTCCAAAACTACACTGCATACTCCAGCTGAGGTCTTACTAGGGATCTATAAAGATGTATAATTATGTTTTGATTCATTGAGTTTATGCCCTTTGTATGCAGGACAGAACCCTATTTGCTTTAGTAGCTACAGAATGATAATGCCCAGAATGAAACAACTTGGTATCTATAAAAACCCCAAGATCCTTCTCACTTAAGGAAACTCCCAATACACTGCCATTTAGTGTTTAACTTGCATTTATATTATTTTTGCCAAAGTGCATAACCTTGCATTTATCAACATTGAACCTCATTTTCCAGTTTTCTGCTCAGTTTCCCAACTTAGACAAATCACTCTGCAAAGTGGAACCTACAGTTCTGTACAATTTTGTATCATCTGCAAAAATAGAAACTGGATGGGATCCCTTTTTAGCAATTAGCAATTCGCCAGTCTCTCAGCACCATGCCAGACCTCAATGAATCCTGAAAAATTTAGTACAGAGGTTTACAATCACAGAGCTAAGCTCGCTAAGAACCCTGGGATAAATCACATCTGGCCCTGGACCTTTGTTTATCTTAACATGTTCTAGTCTCTTTTGAATTTCATCATGTGTGAACCAAGCATCATTAGATGTATTATTAGAATTGGGACTATCAGAAAAGATGTGCTTTTAGGCTTTCAAGTTAGCTGGTACAGCCAAATCATTTATAAGGTACAAGTAGGCCAATATGTCATGCAAAAAAGCTATCAGGCAAGCTAAAATCAAAATGGAAAAGGATATTGCAGCAAGCAGTAAAAAGAATACAAAATTATTTTTTAAATTTGTTAATAGTAAAAAAATTAAGCAGGAGTGGGGGGGGGGGCAGCTGGTTACCAAGAGAACTGTAAAGCAGGAAGAAGTGTTCTTATGTATCTATTTAAGCAGTTTTAATTTTTATACTGAACTATTCCTTAAAGTAGAAGGAAAGGCTGGAGGCACTTGGGGGTGCCAAACGTTAGGCATAACCTCAATTGTTACAGATCAATACAGCAAATTTGTGATTTTACACAGCCTCTTGTGTGTTTGACTATATACCATAGCAGGACTATATGCTCCACCTGCCTATGATGGTGAAAGTTTGAGGGTTGAGGGTTTCTCTTTGGCACCCTTGCTGCTAAAGGGAGACTTCACCGTTGTGCCAAATCCAGACATTGACTGATTAAGGGCTAACAGGGCCACTAATTCTAGCTTCTCTGCATGAGTATCCATGTACAGCTTGATACACCTGTGGCAAGCCCAGAACTCCTGCGCCAAATAATATACCTGTTACTCCCCTGGCTATAACTGTTTCTCTAGAATTAATCTAGCTCTAGGAATGGCCATCATGGCCGAGCTGGTAACAGCAGTGGAGATTCTCGCTGGAGGCATATTAAACCAATCTTCCATAACTACCTTTCATGTGGACTCAAGAGATAAACTATGGAGACTTATAGAGTCCTTACTGGCTCAATCACTCAGAGTTGAAAGAGCCAATCCGAAACAGCATTAACTCCTATTTGGCAGCTAACTAGAATGCCGTAAAAGCCCATATTAGGGTAGAATACATTAGTAATAGCAAAACTATAAACACCACAGCCAGATATAAAATAGACTTGCTCACTCAAAGAACACAGGAGTTGGAGGACACATACTGTATGTGTGTCATCTATGACATCACAGCAAGCCTGGCTCAATGCACAACATGCATTAACCCTGGCTCAAGCTGAACTGACAAAGAAACATATCCTATATCAACAGGCAAATATATTTTAACACAAGGACAAAAATGGTAACCTACTATCATATCTGTCAAAATGTGATACTACTTCCTCTAGTATATCAGTGGTAAAAGTATCTCCCACTTATTACACATCTGACCCAAAATAAATTAATGATGCTTTCAAAGTCTTTTATAAAGATCTATACAGCTCAAAAATACAGATGGGACAATCAGAAAAACATGAGAACTTACTTAACACAGATATCCCAGTACTAGAAGACCAAGTCTCCCAACCATTAGCTGCTGATATCACGGTTGAGGAAGTGCTAGATGTGATCTCGTCATTCCAAGTGAGCAAAACCTCAGGTTTAGATGGATTGGTGTAAAACTTATAAAGAACAAGAAGCTCCCCCTCTCACAAAACTTTTCAACGCGGTTCTGATGGGGTCCCGTTTCCCCCAGTCTATGAAGCCCTGATAGTTCTAATATTGAAACCGGGCAAAGACCCACATGAATGTACAGCATACAGGCCCATCTCTTTAATTAACTCTGATGCTAAAGTTGTAGCAAAAATCCTGTCCTGGTCTTATGCAAGGTAATATCACCAGAGAAGACATTAATATAAGAAGGCTCTTCAGAAACCTAGCTATTTCCCATCACAATCCAGGTCGATGGGTAGGGGTCCCTTAGACAATGAAAAAGCTTTCCACTTTGTTCAATGGTTCAAGCATTGTATAACAACTTGGTAGCCAGGGTAAGAACAAATTTTACAGTTTCTCAACCCTTTACTCTAGTCTCAAAATTAATTGGACCAAGTCCATCCTCTTTGCTATTGACCCTCAAGGCCCCAGATGGCCCTACACACCTACACAGTCTAACCTGGACGTAGTCCTTTAAATATCTTGGATTATGGGTTCTCAGAGATCTTAAAAAATTTGCAGAGTTAAATCTGCAATCCCAGTTCTCAGAAATATTGAGTCAAAGGTTGAGGCATGGTCATCCTTGCCACTGTCCCTCTATGACATAATCAACCTCTTTAAGATGGTTGTCCTGCCCAAACTAATACTGATAGTGATAAATAATGAAGTATTCTGTACTCTTAGAAGCCGTGAAACTACAATGTTCTGGAACAAGGCTCACCCGAGAATTTCCCTAGCCACCCTTCAATTACCACTGAAACAGGGAGGAGCTAGCAGCTCCAAACTTATTCCTGTACTACCTAGCGGTGCAACTGGTATATGCTTGGCTCTGGACCTCACCCACTTGACAAAATGTCTCCATTTCATGAATTTGCTTTACAGGGGTGTAAAATATCCCAGACCCAAATTTATGGGATGTTTTGGGATCAAATATAAGGTTGATATTTTTACAGAAGGTAAACTAATTTCAGGATCTCAAAGATAAGTACTCACTACCAAATCAAATTCTGTTTAGATATCTCCAGGTGAGACACGCTGTGAATTCCCAGTTCTCCACTGCACCAGTGAATACCTCCCCTAGGATACTGGAAGAGTATGTACATACTCAGGAAACATATATCCCTATTCTACAGTCACTGAATAACAACTAGCAATCCCTCCAGGCTAAATTGCAAATAGACATATCCACACTTCATAATGAAATGTGGGAAGATACCTTAGACTACTATCTCCTGTTTTGAGGAAATGGTCTGCAGTGGCGGCAAACTAACCTGACAAATACTTACATAGGACCTACCATACCCACAAAGACTTCATAGAATGCACCCTACTTTAGCACAGATCTGCCCAATGTGCCCCACTGCAGTTCTAGTCTACTTTCATATGTTCTGGACCTGCCCGGTAATAAACACCTTCTGGCAGCATATTCGGTAATAAACACCTTCTGGCAGCATATTCAATCAAAAAACAGACCTAATAGTACCCATGGACCCTATCATAATTCTCCTGAACAGAGTAGATGAAGTATCAGTCAGGAGAGCTCAGTACACCCTATTATCTATTCTCCTTATGTATGCAAAAAAGGCCATAGTCCTGCACTGGAAGGCTACCTCTGGACCAACAGTCCTATGCTGGCTAGATCTTATCCGGAAAGCTAAACCTCTATACAAATTGACATATATGAGAAGAAACTGTCATATATGAAAAGAAATTTAGACAGTAAATGGGGTACTTTGTCAGACCCGATAGAAGATATTTGAGAGAGACCCCATCTGAGAGAGACCCCATCTAAGGGAGCAAAGTCCCATACCCCAGGGCTAGCCTAGTTATCAATTCCCATTTCCAAGATGTCACGCACATCATGGCCCTCTATACCACTGTGTCACAAGCACCTGGAATGCTCGGCATTGCTCCTGTCTGTTCCGACGCGGCATCCAAGATGGTGGCGCCCTTAGACGCTATGTGGGTTGTGGAGTGGACGTCATGGTGCGCATTTGAGCAAAAATTCAAAATAAAAGACGCTCAGGGCACCAGTTCATTACCTAATTTTAGGTTACTATTCCTGATGTACCTGGGGGTTTATACTGCTCTATTTGTTTGTTTCTGGACCACTGACCCCTGCTTTGATACTGATTACGATCCTTGCTGTCTGCCTTGTGGACTTCTGCCTGTTCCTGACTATGGCTTCTGCTTTAACCTTTTTGGACACTGCAAACTAAGACTTTAACCTAGTTCCTCCTTGGTCCTTACTAGGCCCCCCTGACATACTGATATACACAGCTGGCCTTCCCTGGATGCACCGTATGTGATTCCACATCACTTACACAGTTACACATGTTAATGATTAAAGAAAATACATTTGTAATAAATGTACACTCCACACCATCTCTAAAATGCACTCAAGTCAAGTTTATTGTTGAATTTGTTTTAAACAAAAAATTTTATCTTTAATTTTTTTTCTGTACATTTAAAATAAACAGAATTGAGAAAAAAAGAAGGTTTGATCTAAATGTCAGTACAGAGAGTTGCTTCCAGGTGACAAAGTGTTACTGAGGAATTTAGGATAAGCTGGCTGACAGTTGGAGACCTGAACTGTTTGATGTGGTGAGCAAGCTGCCTGGGATTCCTGTGTACAGGATAAAATGAGGGTCAAGTAAAAGCCTGGCATAGCAATCACCTACTTTCCATACATCAAGTTAGCAATATTTCTACAGGCCTTGATGTTGAGGCAGATCCAATGGAGGGTACATCTGACTTCCACAAGGCCACTAAAAATTCTACCTCCAGTTCAACAGACCCCTTTTGATACGCAAAGGTCTGAACCTGTTGAGAGTGGCAGTGATGTAGCACAGAAAACCAAAGGTAGTCATTAGGAATTTAAAAGTAACTGCCACATACAGTAGGGACTCCCCTCAGCAGTTCAGAGATCACCAGCTACATTATTTGAGTGATGCTGCTAAATAAATCCATCAACCTTTCCACTGTGCATGTCTATTGTGGATCAGAATAGTTCCCAAGGAGGGGTATTACAGTTCAGCCTGTCCTGACCTTGGGTGGACGCACATCATTTTATAGTGTTTGCCATATAGAGGAGGCACAGGAATCCTGTAGCACCACATGCATGTAAATGCATGCTAGATATTATGAAGTAGCAGTAGAGGGCTATATTTATTATCTACATAGAATAACTATTTGGGAGCCTAGAAGACCATTAAACATTGCCTAGCACATATCACCAGACACATTCAGGCAATCTGTAAACCAGAGGGGCTTATTTATTCGGCCTGTGAGGTTCTGTTTGGCCTTTACCTGAAATGCCAGGCCGGTTTGAATTTCACATAAGACTCCCTAATTTTTTTGAAGCTTGTACATAGTAATTCTGCATTATTTTGGTGAATTGGATTGCTGGTTGTTTAATCAATAAATTGATATTTTAGGTGCCATGTAAGGAAGTAGGGTGGGATCAGGGGATGTGGCTGGGCTTATCTGGAGAAACAGGGGCTTGTTGATTGTAACTGCCTCCCTATATTTACTGGCAAATATATTGCAACCAGAACATTATAAATATCCACCTGGACTTACCAGTAAAATATTTGCTAGGTGTTATTCCATTTGAATTTTGATTACACTATCCATTTATTTATTTGTTAAGCAGGCTGACATAAATTAATTTTATCAAGTACAAATTAGATAGGATTCAGGGTGATCTTTTTGGATATGTTCAACATTATCTACTATGTGATAACATAAAATATTTAATTTAGTAAAAAAAAACGACCATTTCATGGATTAACTTTCTGCTATGTATATAAAATACAAATAGTGTAAAATACAATAGCCTGTATTTTCTCAATTTCTAAAAGTATTTCTTTAAATTATCTAGTAAATATACAATTCTCAAGAAAGGAACCTCCTTCTTTTATATAAGTGGCTAACTATATGTCACCTTATCAAGTACAAATTAAGCTGGCCATAGATGTAAAGATTTCTGAAAGATCCAATTGTTATCGTGAGACCGCGATTGCCTCAAAACGATCGTTTAAATGCCTATGTGTCCATCAACTAAAAAGACCATTTCAGGCGATATTGCCAGCAAAACTGAAGGATCACAGCCTGCTTGGCCCTGCAAACATAGGTAGATTGCATGGGGACCGATAAAGATTTTTTAACCTGGCCGATCAATCTTCAGACCAATGTCGGACGAAAAATCGTGAGATGAACGATCGTTTGTATCCCACTAACCGCACGATAATTTGACAGATTGGTCGGACTTCCTTAAGATCGGTCGTTCGGCAGGGAAATATCGTTGCGTCTATGGGGAGCTTTAGGTAGGATTCAGGGTGATCTTTTTGGATATGTTCAACATTATCTACTATGTAATAATGTAAAATATTTAATTTTATCAAGTACAAATTAAGTTGGATTCAGGGTGAACTGTCTGTATATGTTCAACATTATATACTATGTAATAACGTAAAATATAAAATTTAGTAATAAAACTGGACCATATCATGGAGTAACATTTTGCTATGACTTAGAATCAATAGTCATATCAATAGTCAAGACTTTCTTGAAATTATCTATTAAATATACAATTCTCAAGACCGGAATCTCCTTCTCTTATACAGTATGTCACCTTAAAGGGGTGGTTCACCTTTAAGGTAACTTTTATTATGTTATACAACGGCCAATTCTAAGCAACTTTTCAATTGGTTTTCATTATTTATTATTTATAGTTTTATAGTTATTTGTCTTTTTCTTCTGTTCTTTTGCAGCTTTCAAATGGGCGTCGCCGTCCCCTTGTAAAAAAACAAATGCTCTGTAAGGCTACAAATTTATTGTTATTGCTACTTTTTTTTGCTGATCCTTCTATTCAGACTCTCTCCTATTCATATTCTAGTCTCTTATTCAAATTAATGCATGGTTGCTAGGGTAATTTGGGACCTAGTTACCAGATTGCTTAAAATTCAAATTGAAGAGCTGCTGAATAAAAAGCTCAATAACTCAAAAACCAAAAATAATAAAAAATGAAAACCAAATGCAAATTGTCTCAGAATATCACTCTCTACATCATACTAAAAGTTATCTCTAAGGTGAACAACCCCTTTAAAGATCAATGGTTAATTGAAATTAAATGCTTACTGTACCTTATATGCACTTATTGCAGGTCTTTGTTCTCTGGAATGGCTGTTTTCCATGACTTCAGTGCAGTATCTATGAGGGGCAGGCTGTGGGCATGGTTGCTACCCAGCTTTGAATTTTGCGCCTTGTACAGGATTCAGCACAAAGTTCTGCATAAATCCCAAGGGCACAAATACTTTGTGAATAGATCCCAAGGGACCCATTAAATTAATAAATGAGGCTTCACACAGTAAGTGTAAGTAAGGTTTAACTGTGTATCAGACCAACTGCAAGTTGTCTCAAAAGTAAGTGTCAACATCATATTAAAAAAATAATTCTAACAATTTCCTTATTTGCCAACATGATAATCTTGAAAGCACAAAGGCTGCATTGAACCCTAATAAAATATAGAACCGCTGTTTCTGATCATAAAAAATTCCATGTCATTGCAAATCTACTTACTTTTCACAGATATTTCAACTGACCTTTTGTTATTTGTAATACTGTAGTTCTTTTAGTTGTCTTTTTAAAAATAGGAATAATATATGCCTATAGAAAACCAAAAAGCCATGAGAATTCATAAAAGTGTCATTACTTGATTAAACTGGGGCTTGTCTAGGGCTTTTTATAAGGGTAAAGCAGACTTGAACAATAGCCAGAGCTCAAAAATATGCTCTAGTCAGGTTTAAGATAAAATTGATGCTTTTGTTAACTTTGTGTTGCAGATGGCATTTCCTCAGGGACATACACCTAACTTTTAGTTATAAACCAAATATTTTAAAAATGTTAATTATTAAACCTAATATGCAGCAATACACTTATTATAATACATGATAGCATTACTTATATAACTTTTTTATTGGTACATGTTCTTGTCAATGCCCAGGGGTCCCTTGTTAGGTGTGCAGGGCATGGTTGCAATTACAAAATGTTTAAGGACAATGTCACACAGTGAGATTTGTAGCCCGCGGTAACTAAATTATCAAACATGCATTCCCATTGCCCCACAATTAGATTGCCACAAGTAAAACATATTACTTGACTCGATCCAGCTTAATCTTGGGAAACTGACTTGCATTTTCTGCCAATTAAGTTGGATCCCTGCGAGTAATATGTTTTACTTGCAGCAATCCAAATATTAAGCAACAGGAATACATGTTCAGGAGATTTGTCAACCATTGTAGCACTAATTTACATTTACTCTGGAAGACAAATCTCATTGTGTGCCATAGCCCTTAAATTAAAACATGTCTTAAGTGGCTTGTTGCATGAAAAAATAATTTTGTTACATACTGAGACAGGCTTATATTTGTAATCACGTTTTTAGGTCCTGTGTAGTGATGGGCGAATCCATCCTGTTTCGCTTCGCTGAAAATTTGCGAATTTCCAGAGAAATTCGAGAATTGGCAAAAAAATTTCGAGTCGCGGCACGTTTTTGCCCTGTGGAAGCTCTAGTTCAGGGATCCCTAACCTTTTGAACCCGTGAGCATCATTCAGAAGTAAAAGGAGTTGGGGAGCAACACAAGCATGAAAAATGTTGTTGATCACTGCTCTAGTTATTCAAAGCAATAGCAACAGTCTAGTTTGTTTTTATACTGAGAAAATATTTAAATAAAGAGTATGTTCACTGGAGGGGAGCCAGTGAGGTTGGCTGTTGATATTTTATTGTTATATGTAAGTACCCAGGAATTGCATGTTGTATGCATGTTAGAACTAAGTTAATATTTGCCATTATAGTGCATATCCTGCAATCTTATACAATGGCAAACAAAAGTTGCTAGTAGAATTATACTGTAAATGAAACTAATAATGCAAAAAGATCAGAAAAACAATGCTATAGTTCTTTTATTATGGTGCATAACTTATTCATATTCCCTGTTTAAGGGACATATTTATTATGCTGTATAAAACGAAATTCACCAATGTGACCACAGATTTGCTGTCATTATTTTGCATTGATTCAGTCGTAAGTCACACTAATTTTACTCACAACGTTTTTTTTACATGGTGAAGCCTAGCGTTGTGTTATGTGGTGTATTATCCTGCCATTTTTTACACAGCATAATAAATATACCCCATAGTGTACATTCCCACCATGTTTTTAAATGTGTTTGCCACATGGTTTGGGCGTTAGAAGTTTGACCATATGGTAACATATGTTATCATGTTTTACTTCTTGGTAAATTTTTGCCATGGAATTGGTCTACTGCATGATGATGCCATATGTAAACTGTTGGTCCCAATGTAACTTAGGCACTGCTATACCAATCAACCACACAGAAACTGATTTTAAACCCCTTGTGTATGTACATTCATAGCAACAGTATTTAAATACATAATAATTTACATACATAAATATACAAATAATGTGTATTATATGAAGATAAGAAGAAACACTATGTTTTCACATAGTAAGTCACATTTAACAGTCTATTGAAGGTAAAATAAATGTATTGGCAAGAACTTACTGTAATCTGACTAATGCAAGTGTGTTCTTGCATTTTAGGCTGGGTTTTAGATTTCGGCCCCTTCTCTGATTAGGTTCGACACCCCTGGACTAAAGTATCCAAAAATCTTCTTCAAGTAAGTTACGTAAGGGGCATATAATATCATTTGTATCCACCAGGGAAATAATTGGTCTGCCTCAGTCCTGTGTCATTGTCTATTTAGATGTAAATATGGTGTTTTCTTCGTCTCTGCCTGAATGTATTTCATGAGTCAGACTTGTTTTGCAGCATCTGAGTGAGAATAGTCTGTATGCCAAGCTGGAAAAATATGGATTTTCACAATAATAAGGTTTCTTTTCTAGGCTACATCATCTTTTCTGTCCTATACTGTTGGTTTAAAAGCCATTCAGTTGATTTTGGGGTTTCCTAACTTTTATTGAAGATTTATTAAATGCTTTTCACAGATTGTTGCCCCAATTACAGCCAGCAAGAAATCCAGCACACGTGTGATGCTTCAGGGATTGCTCCCGTGTTTAATGTCTATCCAACAAGACTTGTCTTGTTGGATAGACATTAAACATGGGAGCAATCCCTGAAGCATCACACGTGTGCTGGATTTCTTGCTGGCTGTCTATTTTGGAGGTGCCGTCCTCCTAACTCCATGCACCGTGAATACTTGTTGGAGAGGCCAGGTGTGCGTGAGCATCTTTCTGCCTAAATCGTGCCCCAATTACAGCCCTAACTTGCAAAAGACTCCTAGTCACCTGAAACTCAAAGACCTTTGAACAGGGGCGTAACTATAGAGGAAGCAGACCCCTCGGCTGCAGGGGGGCCCATGAGGTATAGGGGGCCCCATGATGCCCTAATTAATGAACAATTTCAACATATACTAGTAAAATGGATAACCTCTGTATATATTGGGGGCCCTAAAATTAATTTTCTGTGGGGCCTAGTAACATCTAGTTACGCCACTGCCTTTGAAACTCCTTCAGTTCTGTACATGTTTTGATGCACCCAGTTAATTCATGTATTTTTATCCTTGCAGTGGGCACTGTGGGCATTACTGTTTACAAGGTACCCTACACCCATGTGCTTTCTTTTCAAGAGAAACTATGATATTGGCGTCTGGATATTGGAGTGTTACCATCTTTTGGAAAGTTCTTTGTAACCTATCTCCATGCTAACTGACCACAAGAATCTGGAGTACATTTCTTCTACCAAAATACTTAATCTACACCAGACACATTGGGCACTCTTCTTCAGATTCCATTTTCTAATTTCCTACCATTCTAAAATTGTCAAAGCAGATCACTTTTCTTGGTCCCTGGTTTCCCCACTGGAGAAAAGAAGACAGTAAGCTGAGTGATTAAACATGGTGACTGCCAAACCCATTATACAGTTATGTGTTTTCAGCACAGGTACAAGATTACTAGTTCCATGCTGGGGGCTGTCCATTGTTGCAATTGGGCAGAGGAGAAGGGGTCATGTGTAGGAAATATATGGTTAATATTTGGCAGCTTGACACCTTACCATTTTTTTTTCAACTTTTACAATTTAGTTCAAAATAATTTTTTCACCCTTTTGCTCGTTCTTTTTACTATTTTGTCTTTTCTGTGCTTCCTGGTCCTATTGCTTTTGTGTTCTTCTTTTTATTTGTGTTTTTATGTATCTTTCCTTCTTCTTTGTTTTGAAATAATAATATATTTTTGCCACCCTTCAGATAGGAATATAATATAAACATGGGTAAAACTATAGAGGAAGTAGACCCTGCAGCTGCATGGGGGGGCAGGATGTATAGGGGGCCCTACATGGGCCTAATTAATGAGCAATTTTAACATATATTGGTAAAACAGAACAACCTCTGGATATGTTGGGGGTCCTAAAATTAATTTGCTGTGGGGCCCAGATACATCTAGTTATGTCACTGAATATAAAGCATTGAATACCCAAAACAGTTATGGCTTGATGCATTCATTGAATTTTCAGGTGCACTTTTTTTTTAATCCAGAATGCAGCAGTTTGCACCAAAAATTGCTGCAATTGGACACGAGGCATCAAAATGAAAACTACTGGAATGTTTTTGTAAATGCAATAGTATTTTATTCGAGATTGTGCCACTTCTGGTTTGTTTGCGTTAGTATCTCTGGGTTAAAATATGCTATTAATGCAACCTGCTGAGGAAACCCTGGAATTACTGCCACCTCTAAGGTGACGGTAAAGCCAGCGTACCACAATTCAGCAGAACAAGCAGGACAGACACATTGGCACTGAACAAATAAACAAATAGTATGTTTATGTACAAGTACTGCATGGAATTTTATGGAAACAGGACTTTAAACCTAGGTGTTTTGATTTTGGTGTAAACCTATTTAGTTTAGATCTTTAACACTAGCATGTTTAAGCTCCAATATAAAAAGATGTAAAATCACTGCCAAATATTTGGTGCTCTATAAATAAAGGATAATTATAAGGATGTCTGTGGTCTGCTTTCACTCAGGCCAAACAAAGTGTATATATAGTAACCTATATGCAAAGACAGCAAAAACTAAATCTATTACTAAAATGAGAATTGTACTTTCAAAATACTCCTTTCTAACCTTTTGCTCCTTTACTTTACTGAAAATTTAAATTTCAGCTACTTTGTAAAACTTTTTGGAAAGCATCTGCAGTGGCCATGGGGTAAATTCTGTTTCTCTTCTCTTTCCTCCAACTAACACCAGCAACATCCTGGAAGTATCCATCGTAGCTAACAATTCCACTATCACCCAGTCTCCCCAGGCCCAGTGCCTTAGGGTTATCCTAAACTCTGCCCTGTCATTCACTCCTCACATCCAGTCACTTGTTAAATCATGTCACTTCCACCTAAGGAACATATCCAAAATATGATCATTTATCAGCCAAGATGCTGCCAAAATTCTTATTCACTCTCTCATCATATCACATCTTGACTATTGTAACTCTCTTTTAATTGGCCTTCCCCACCAGATATGCACAGTAGACAACTTGTGCAAAAAATAAGTCAGCGGATTCCTAATATTCGCTTCCTAAATTAGATCAATAAACATCCCAGCAAAAGCTTTTCTTTAAGTAAGGGCTAGTCCAGACGGGGAGATTCGACTTCTCGCGCGACGGATCACCCCCGAATCTCCCCGTCTGGACTAAGCCTAAAGCTGTTTGTAGTCTAGAGTGTCTCATTGAAATCAGCAGCGAGTGAATCGGTTTCTTTGCACTCGCAAACGCTTCGAATCTCTCCCGCACAGCACCTCAAAAGATACAAAAGAAACAGCCCCGTGTGCGTATCTATTTAAATATCGCCGGGTGCCTGCTAATCTCTACTCTGTAATCTTACCTTCGCGAATTTGTCTCCCTTTTTATATTTTCTTTAAATTATTTTCTTCTTATTTAAAATGTTTTTTAACGAAATCTAAAAATTCATTTGAATTCTATTGTGTATATCTTTATTTAGAAGAAGCAATTAACGCTGATTCGTTTGAGCATGGCTGACGAAAAGAACACATTCTTAATTTGTGGATTGGAAACAGGAAAGAGACTAATTATGCTAATTATAAATATACGTGAACCGGACATGACATTCATTGCCTCTGATGAAGTGATTCTAATCACGAAACGTGTTGGGCTAATATCAGAAAGATTTTATGTAAGTGTATGATTATTTTTTGTATGAATAAATCTCGATTGGTTTTCCCAGTTTGGTGCCGACTAAGGAGCTATTAAGTCTGCAGCATCGGATGCAATATGTTATACCTGCAGCGGTAAACACCTAATAATAGCGTGAGAAGGAAGGCGCCTATACAGCAGGAACACGGACAAGCTTGTGTCAGGATCGCGCCGCCTGGAGGCTTACCTTTAGCTCCGGGCGGCGCATCCTCTCTCATCCAGCATCGCATCCACAATGACGGCGCCCATAGCCACCACGCCGGGTAGTGACGTCATCACGTCACGCCTGAGGTGATGACGCACAGCGCCCCATTTTCGGCGCCAAATTCAATTATTTGGAGGGCTCTGGACGCCATTATGGCGCCCAATGATAGGACTCCATTGTTATTGTTCCTGGTTGTTATTTTGTTCCTGATTGTTGTATTTTGACCTTGCCTGGACTTTTGTTTTGCCTTTTGCTGCCAACATAAACCTTTGCCTGGACTTTGACCTTGATTCCTGCCTGATCCTTGCCTGTACCACGCTATTGGAACCTTAACCCCTAAGCTTCCTCCTTGGTCCCTACTACTTCCCTAGGGTGCCTACTAGGCCTACCATGACAGCTTGATCACACTTCAAACTCCATAGAGTGCCAAGAGACGGAACGGTTCATATAAGCATTACAGCGGATCTCTTGATAAGTGATTGGATGCCGGCGATCTTGTAAGTAGAGATTAGCAGGCACCCGGCGATATTTAAATAGATACGCACATTAGTCTGTTTCTTTTGTATCTTTTGAGGTGCTGTGCGGGAGAGATTCGAAGCGTTTGCGAGTGCAAAGAAACTGATTCATCTGCTGCTGATTTCAATCGTATGAGACACTCTTTGAGACTACAAACAGCTTCCCCACCAGAGACTGTCACCTCTCCAGTCCATTATAAGCACTGCCACAAGGCTTATACACCTCAGTAACCACTCCTCCTCTGACATGCCATTCTGCCAATCCCTACACTGGCTTCCACTGCCCTTCAGAATTAAATTCAAATTAATGAGCCTGACATTCAAAGCACTTCATAACTCTGCCCCTCCCTATATCTCTGAACTCATCTCTATATACTCACCCAGCCATTTGCTACACTCCTCTACTGACCTGCTCCTCAACTCTTCTCTCATTACCTCCTCACATGCTCGCATTCAAGACTTGCAAGAGCTGCTCCTCTGGAATTCTCTCCCATGGTCTCTTCGACTTTCTCACAACCTTTCTGCTTTCAAGAAATCTCTTAAAACACACTTACAGTATTTATAGAAGCTTACCCTCACTCTTAACTACCAAATGCAATACCACATGCAGTACCACATCTCTCACCCACTTAACTCTTGCCCACTCCCACACCTTGTGTATCATTCCCTTTCCTTTACATTGTAACCAGTATTAATTTTGATGTATGTAACTCCATATGTTCTATGTATGCAATTCAATAAACATCACATATGTGAAAATATGCATTTGAAAGATTGGCTGAGCCGCCCGACCCTGGGTAAACCCTGGGTCTTGTGGGTATTGGGCCATCCCACACATCACTGGCATATATATATATATATATATATATATATATATATATATATATATATGAATTACAATTCCAGACACAATTATGTGAACAATTATAGTTTACACTATTGCTAATTTGCATATGACAGTACTAGAATTACATATAAGCATTTCCCAGTGGCTTTATTCAGGTTAACATTAGATTCCATAAACCCAACTACCAGCTTTGTGTTCAGTGTCAACCCCAGCATTGCTAATAGTTATCCAAACTCTTGCAATGTTTAGAGATCAGTCTTTTAAGTGATATTTGTTATACAATGTGTTGTAACCCTTTCTGAAAAAGCAGAACAAGAAAAAGACCATCAACTTAAATGTGCAATTCGAGGGTTAAAAATCAATTATGCTTGCCAAGAATGCTAAGCACATAATGTCTCCCCCATGGCCTTTTCAACTGAACCCATAAACATTCCAATTAGGCAGCCAATTAAAATGAGAAAGAGTCCTCCTGAATTATATAGCAGTTGGAGGCTGCCGTAGCCTTTTATGGAGTTGACAGCTAGTGAATGCTTTTCACTGCATTTCAACTGTAGAGAACTAAAGAATGAAGTGAAATGGTAATGTTTGAAAAGCTTGTGGTAGTGAAGGGATAATGGGTCCTCAGCAAAAGTGACACCGAGCCATTACTGAGCTATAGGATTCTTTGTTATGCTAAAAAAAGGACATTATTGAATGGCGAGGAGCCTATTGACTTACTGTGACAAAAATAAAATAAAAAAGGCTAGTAAAAAAGCATTGAGTGTGTTATTTATAGCTGCTTTGACTGTAAGTGGGTAAATGTTGTTAAGATGTGAATTACGATTTTAGTAGGGTGTGTTTATCTATGCAGGAGGTATACAAAACAAAGTGAAATTGTTCTAAATAACAATTTTCACACATTTATAGTACACAATGTTGGTGCTATGCAATGCAGTATATCGCAATTATTCAGCCAAAAAGAAAATCAGGAAATTCTGAATATATTATCTTTTGGTTTACACCCTAATGCCTTTTATACATTGCAAAAGAATATATAAAGGACTAATAAAATCAACTTGCAGACAAACACAGAAAAGTTAGAGTGCACCATCAACAGAAACTCACTGAATACAGATACACAACATTAAGAGCATTTTATGTGTCTGGATTAAAAGTCCACATTAAGCACATAAATAGAAAAGGAATAAAACCACACATGGGTTTAAAATCAGACATTTTCTGAAAATATCTCATAAAATAGACAAAACTACAAGACATGAAATAATGCATATCCATGATCATAAAATGATTGTTCTTGTAAAGAAATATAGCTGAATTTTGCATATCATCCCCCCAAAAGTTTTATATATGCTATATGTAATTGTATCTTTTTATGTAGATACTGTACATAGACAGCCATTACCTTGGGTGTGGAAAAGCTATTTAAAATGTATGGTCTGGTAAATTGAAATAAACACACAAACCTGGCACCTGCCAACCCAACATTTCAGCTCTGCATTTTCAGCACCAGAACAAAGGAGCAGGGCCATTCTGAGTAGTGTAGGCAATGTAACTTGGCCGAAGAAGTAGAAACCTGTGCAGTTGACCTACAAAATATGGCCATACACCTGAAGATTCATTTGTTTGGCAAGGTCTCCAAACGAGTTGATCTTTTCCTAATATGGCCCCCTATGTGGCTGATCTGATTGTTTGGAGAGGACAGCATCAACCCACTGATGCAACCCTTGCCATGAAGGGACTTTTTAAACCTGTCCGATAAATATCTGTCCAATTTTTTTAAATCAATTGTGTCCCATGAGATTATAATCACTCTAAGAATTTAATTAGTGCCAGGCAACCAACTACTAATCGGTTTTTCAAAAGCTTGGTGCTGTACAATTCTTTAATGTTAGTGAACTGGCAGCTTTTTTAAGCTTTATTGAAGCCAGACTTGCATCAAGGTAAAACTTAGCATTTTCCATAGTGCTGTGGTTATTGTGGCTTCCCTGGGTTGTTCCTACTAATATTCCAGTTGTGTGTACGAACACCTGTGCTGTTGCATACTCATACTAAGATAATGATGTCATACAAAGGAAGACTATGGATCCATGGAGCCGATCCACATGGACATACTTGTCCTACATTATATATTGGGAAAAAGAGCTCTGTCCCAGTAGGGTGGGTGTATATGATGATAGGTATATAGTACCCAGCCTGAGGCATTGGCTCCTTTAAATTTCCATGGTAAGACAGGCTAGGACTCTGGAGCAGGGCTAAACCAGTAAGCTGCCCAATTAGTCCACAGGTGGATCTGTTTAAGGGAGCCTGGCTGTGCAGAGTGGGGTGAACTAGAAGGCAGAGATAAACTCTGAAAACACTCTGTGATTTCTTTGAACAAACTGTGTATGCTACTGCAATTCCAAGTACAGCATTAACAAGTTTTTTCCTGAAGTCTGTAAAATTGCAAACCGGTGAGGTTTTTGTTTATTGTTTACTGTTATAACACAGAACTTGTGCCTATTTAAGTTTGCCTGGTTTGAACAATAAACCTTAGGCAGGAGCCTGTGCATTTTTGTTGCAAACTAAGCCTCCTGTCTCCTCTGTAAGAACTGTTTTACCTGAACCATTCCCATTGTTCTGAGCAATTCCCCACAATATCTATTATATATCCTTTGCATATCGCAGAAATCATTAATCCATTTAGAAAAAAAGACCTAAGAAAATGAGAAATACAACCTCTTAAATCAACAATGATTTGTTATCTGCAATTTATAGTAGTAATAATAGTATAATGGTCTATTAGCAGCACAATCATCAAAGACTATCGGCTTACTTCAGAAGGTATTCATTAACTCCACTGCTTCAATGTCTCTGGGCTAAAACATTTAGTAATGGATGCTTTAAAACCCTACTGTTTGAACTGTAACATTATGGTTACATCATTCATCATATAATTCATCATGTTATGCATGTTAGTGGAGCCTCTCTGATCTAATTTTAGAGAATGTATTATGTGTTGCACCAAAGTGCTACTATGAGTTTGCAGTGAACAAACATTTTTGTTTCTGTTCTCCACTGAGCAGCTCAATTCCAACATAGACAGCCTTTTCTCAGCAGAGAGATTTTATACCTGTTATCAGCTTAGTTGCTTGGACTGTTTCTATTTGAGTAAAGCTGGCCATAGACACAAAGATCTACCTGCAATGTCGGGCAAACACTCGGAAATCCCCATCTCCCGACATACCACTAACCATTCAGATGAAATAAAGTAGTAAAAGAACAGAAATAATACGAAAGTTTATGTCCGACAAAGCTTGTGACAGTCTCCCACTGAAAACAGTCAGATTGGCAGCCAACAGAAATCTTATATCTTGTCTGAAGGACCAATCACCATGGCAAGACAAAAGTCAGGACATTCCACACACTGTCTGAAAATCGTAAGAATCAAGCATTCATATGATTTTCGGACAGTGTGTGCAGTGTACCGACATTTTCGGATCTTTGCTTCTGTGGCAAGCTTAAAATTCCTTTTACACACTGGAGTCCAAAACTTCACTGCATATTCTAGATGGGGTCTTTGTTAAGGGAAAAAATTAATACAATAAAAAAATATTCCCTAGACATGAATTCATGTAAAAAAACACCCATGAAAAACACAGCATAAAAAATGCCCATTGACTTCAATAAATTTTGTGTGAAAAAAATATGTTGTTAAAAAGCTCCATTGACTTCAATGCATTGTGCGGGGGGGGGGGGGGGGAACCTCACTGATTTCAATGTGTGAAAAATGCCACAAAAATGCCCATTTACTTCAATGCATTTTGCAGTAGTTCCCCTCAATTCCTGAATTTGGTGTGATTTCGCAAATTTTTCAGCAAGACTGGACTCATCTCTACTTGCTGCTTTGCTGCTGCTGCTGCTGCTGACTGCCATTTGTACTTCAGGCCCATCTAATATTTGCCTCTGTCTCTTAATTTTATAGACACTTTTCTGCAACTTGCTTTTATTGGCAACATGTTCAAAAAGATTTTCCCTCCTTATTATGATTTTCTTATAAATGGTCATTATGGTTGGGAAAAGAATGTATATATTTTTATATAAGTAACATTTTTATAAAATGCTTAAAAACTTTCTACAATTCAGTTATATGATATACAGTATGGGCTTATTTAGAAATGGAACAAGTGTCATATGTTTTTGTACTTTGCACCTTGTCCATTATTCTCTGCTTGTGTCCTGAAATGCAACATTCCCTAGTGCCATTTCTCAAATCAATTTATTCTAAGTTAATGCATGTATTAACTCCTCGCAGCAGAGTTCCCTTCCCCGACACAGATGCAGCCCAAGTCCCGAACCAAGTCCATCGTCAAAGTTGCGCTCTGAACAATAACCAATGGCCAATGACTCCCTCCCGACTATTATTCTATCTGCTTAGTTCTCTGGCACGATTGTTGCCACAGACATCCATCCGCAGCAGAGTTTCCTTCCCTGACACATTAGTCACAAAAATAAACGGATCACACATACACCTCGCCCCGCACCGGGCCTCCTCTCCCAGAAAATGGCACCGACTCGGGGATTCTCTTCAGGCGCCGGGCTCCTCCTTTCCCTTCAAGCCACACCAGTGCTGCTTACACATGTACACCTAAAGAGCATCCGACACAAGGCCCGGCAAGGAGACACGGCGATACGCAAACTCAATGTGCACAATGTGCATAAGTGACTGATTCACCAACGGTATGCTTATGGCGTAAATCCCCAAGT
>CM044437.1:30971652-30989827 GCA_024363595.1 Xenopus borealis | reverse complement strand
CACCTCTAGTAGCGAGCTGCAACTGTGTTGCCATCTTTACACTTGGTTCCCGTCTATTATATATATATAGGAGCAGTCAGCAACACCAACATTTCCATAAAACAGAACTTTTTATTTTTACGTTTTATCAGCACACAGCCTGTTCACGGGTTGTTGTGAAACATTTTTCACAAGCACACACCAAAAATAAATCCTTCTTATCGGAGCATTATGTAGATAGATATTATGTAGGTTGTTCACGTCACCCATGGAGTTCTACCCTAAAATACACAAGAAACAATTCTAGACAGCCCCCTGAACTTTTCCACTGTGGTTCACACTCTCAGGTCACATAGGATCTCCTGTCCTGACTTCAGCAGAGTTAATCCACTGCTCCACACATCTTCAGCTGTATAAGGAACAATGTCTCTACCTCTCACTTCAAAGAAACTGCCATGTTTCAACTTCACTCAAGGAAGCGGTGAGAATTTGTGAACGGTGGCTTCACAGCCGTTGCAACACTTCACCAGTTTTGCTCAGACTACACTACAACTACTAAAATGCAAATTATCATCATGGGCGGCAGGTGCTGGTGAATTTTCGGGAGCGTTTATTCAGCAATGCGAGTAAATCCAAGTGAAGAAGGGCTAGCGTTCAATTCTGCCCAGCGCAACTTTGTTAGAGGACTTCGCTCATGGTACAGTGGGAAATTTGAACTTGAATTTTTGCCAGCACTACGAAAATTCACTAAGATGCGAATGTGCGCTCAGGGCAGCGAATGGTAGCGAAGTAGCGCAATGCGCATTTACGCTAGCAATGCCTAATTTGCATGAGGCACAACTTAAACGTATAATAGAGTTGTATGTTACAGCCACTACATTACACTACCCAAGCCCAGGAAACCTTTAATAAATAAAAAAAAGTTGTCCTATTGCCCTAAACATGTAGCCACTGTATAGTTGAGTTGCCATATGTTAGGAAATGTAGGGGGGAAGGAGGGTAACCCCCAAAAAATTTTTTGCTATTTTTCAAAAGGTAAAAGACACCAGTGTTTATCTGGGACTTAGAAAAAATGTAAATTTTTTTTTCAAACTTTTATCTATTGTATTGAACTTCGCCAGGTCTGACCTGGAGAAGTAAAGTCTAGCACAAGATGTAACATTCAGTAAAATATTCACCTTAGTGAATTAGCATATTAGCATAGTTACGTCCCTTCGTCAGAGTGCAACTTCGCCTGGCGTAGCAATATGGTTGTTAATGTTTGCAAGTGAAACATATTACATTTCCTAATTAGAGTTTGTAAAACTCTAAAAATACCAAAACAATTTGGTATTAGATTTTGGTAACCGAGAATGAGCAGAGTATAGCAGTGCTTTATTAGCAGGTTCATGCTGCCATTACACTTCAACAGTAGTCTGAACTCTAACACACTAAGCATTATAGAAAGTATTGTGTATGCACAGTATACTCTTGTGCACAGTGACACCTACAGACACCTTGCACAAACACCACATATTCCACCTATAGTAAGGAAGCATTTGGGTTAATGTAATAAACAGAAAGTTGTATGAGTTTTTCTCTCAAGGTCTGTTACCAGTAAGCGGTGAGCTCCACAGACAACATAGACATCTATTACGTGTCTAATCCTGTACTAAGGTGGAAATACTACCTGTACTACCGCATTTTTCTGTTGCAAGTGTTAAGTGTTCTGGATGCAAATAGTTTTATCTGCATGATCGGCATTGATCTGTGTGAGAACTGCACCAACACCATAGTCTGAAGCATCTGTAGTAACCGTAGTGAAGGATCAAATAAAGCTAGTGCTCGACTATTCACAATGAACCTTTTCACTATTTCAAAGCTATGTTGACCAAACCAGACTTCAAGTTCCATGTAGTAGTGCTCTCAGTGGCTCCACAACTGAAGCATTGTTGGGAATAAACTTAGAATACCATGAGGTAAGACCTATGAAAGCTCATAAGGTCTGAAAATTAAGGGAGTAGGTGCTTGTGTAACAGCGTTGACATGGTCAGGGTCATGCAGTAATCCCTTGTAAACCCCTGAGTTTGTCTGAAGTGGCATTTGGAAATGTTCAATTTCAGTCCTGCAGAATCAATGCATTTCAAAACCTTTTCTAGGTACTTGTCATGAAGATCCATAGTTGGAGCATAGACAATTCTATCATCCTAGTAGCATTGTACACCAGGTATGTCATGGAGTATAGAAGACATCAGTCTTTGAAACAACTCATTGCTGAAGCCAGTCTATAAGGTGCATGTTGAACCAAAACAAACCATCATGGGTGATAAATGCAGTGAGGACTCTGCTTTCCTCATGCAGTAATACTTGATGATAAGCACTCTGAAGAATGGAAAAGAATTTTGCTCCTCAGAGTTCTGAAAATATTTCCTCTATGTGTGGCAAAGGATGATTATCCATAACAACTGCTTTATTAGGTTCACGGAGATCAACACACACTCTAATACCTCCAGTTTTCTTCATTGTTACCACAATTGGTGAAACCCATTTGGAGGATTCAATCACATCTTGCTCTACCAGTTTCTTTAGTTCCTGTGAGACAGCCTCCCTTTTAGAGTAGAGATAGCCTCCCTTTTAGAGTAGGGTAATTGCCTCAATTTGTGGCATACTGGTTTTACATCTGGTCTCAGCTTAACTTTGTGAACAAAAAGTTCTTTGCACAACCCAAGGAAGTGTTGCTTTGGGGTGCGTGGTGGTGCGTTTGACTGTGTGGCAGTGTCAGGGGGCCTATCGGCTCCCAGTGGGAGTTTGTCAGGACCAAGGAGGAAGCAATAGGGTTAAAGTCCAATACAAGGCACAGCAATATTCAGAGTCAATTCCAGGCAAAAAGGATCAATAGGTAGGCGGCAAGTGGCAAGGTCAGGTTCAGGCAAAAGTCAGAAGTCCAGGAATCAATAAGAGAGTAATTTAGGAAAAACCCAGGGATAATTAGCTAAAGCTATACTTGGGCATCGAACCCTGGCCTCCGGCGTCCTTTTAACTTTGAATTTGGTGCCATGGGCACTACCATTGTGGAAGCAACGCCGGCAGAAAAGGACACGCTCCTGGAAGAGGACGAGTTCCTGGAAGAGCTCCGGCCGGTGATCGTGACAGGCAGGAACTGGTGCTGTAGTAATGAGACCATCAACTAATTGTAGGTTTGCACTTGCAAGCAAACCAAGCATAGGGATTGGACTCTTTTAATAATCTTTAACTGACCAGTCTCAGGGCAGGTGCAACAAGCAGATCTTTTGCAAGGGTTTCAAGAAAATATTCTTTGGTAGAAAGATAGAAACAGCTGAACATGTATCAAGCATCAGGTTAATGGAGTGTCCCTTGTCAGCAGAAGCAGTATTGACACTGATTGCATATAAACTTGCCTGGAGCAAGTGTATCAGCTTTATCCCCACTTAATTCTGTAACATTAGAAGCGGTGACTTCATGAACATCTTTAGCAAAACTACAGCAGATCTTTACAGCAAAATGACCTAGCTTTTTGCATTTGCGGCACTTTACAGCTTTTGCAGGACACGTAGCATAATTTGCAGTGTGTTATGTTGAACCACAGCGGAATCAGTATTTTTAATTTGTATTTTCTGCATGTTTTGTAGCTGAATTAATTTCCTTAACACTGTATTTTGCCTGTAACTGTGCATTATTAGGCCCCAGTGCTGGATTCACAGTCTGTACATTCCCAGCAGTTTCCTTACTGAGAGTTTTAGCCTCTGCCACTGCTGTTTTAATTTGGCTAGAAACTGCAATAGCCTTTGCAGGGGTTAAATCCTGCTCTCTTTAGTCTCTCTTTAATGTGAGGTGAATTTGTTTTTTCCACTATTTGGTCTCTTAGCATTTCATCTGTTAGATTCCCAAACTCACAGGTAACAACCAGCTCTCTCAAATCTGCTACAAATTGTTCTGTGGATTCACCATTACGTTGTCCACGTTGGTGGAATTTATATCTTTCAGCAACCACGTCTGCTCTTGGCACAAAAAATGTCCTTGTAAAAGTAAAAGCAGTTTCATAAGTCTCATCGGGTAATGGTAATGTATAGAATATACTCTGTCCCTCTGCTCCCAGGCAGGGAATAAATAAAGCACACTTCTAGCAGCAGAACTCTCCCCTTGGTCAACAGCAATAATGTTATTATCAAACATACGTACACATCCAAGCAGTAAAAGATATAGTAGGCTCACCAGGATTTGGAAAAAAAGCTGCAGGCTGCAAAGGTAGAAGAGACATCTCATCTCCAATTTGTTTAGCAACAACAGTGCTTTATCAGCAGGTTCATGTAGCCATTACACTTCAAAAGTAGTCTGAACTCTAACACACTAAGCAGTATAGAAAGTATTGTCCATGCATAGTATACACTTGTGCACAGTGATACCTACAGGCACCTTGCACAAACACCACAGGTATCTTAAGAGCTGGCAAGTTTATGTAGAAGTCATTGGATGTTGCCTTAGGAAAAATGTAACCAATTTTTCAACAACAGTTTTTTGGAGAGTTGATAGACCTTTTGAAAATGATGAGTTGAATAAAAATTTGTAGCATTCAAGGGTATTTTCAGGACCGCTCTGGCCATGAGGCAAGGTGAGAATCTTGCCTCTGGCGGCACAAAACGGCCAGTTACCAGGGGAGGCAAAAAGTCGTCTCTGGTAACTTTAAGAGCTGAATTTCCGCAACAGCTCTCCCTGCACTAGAAATGCGGCCTCTCCTCAAGCTGCTCCTATGCTACAAGTTAGAAGTGCAGAGCAGGAGAGGGGGGCGGCATGGGTATTTTTTAGTGATGGGCGAATTTATTCACTTGGCTGGAATTTTCTGGGAATTCCCACGATTTGCCACTTGCAAATAAATCCGTGAAACGTCTGCAAAAATTCACTGCCGCCCATTTTTTTTTAACGCTAATATGAATGCACACCGGCATCCAAAAACGGACACCCGCATCCAAAATGAGACGCCCATGTCCAAAATGAGACGCCGCTGCATTTCGCTAATTTTTTGTCGTTTCGCAAATTTCTCAGGAAATTCGCAAACAATTTGGCGAAGCAGAATGCCACAGATTCCCCCATCGCAAGTATTTTTCTCTCCTTCTTCATCAAATATTTTGGATCCATGTTTTTTAATAAACAAACACACATTAGAGCAGGGATCCCCAACCTTTTGAACCCGTGAGCAACATTCAGAATTAAAATGAGTTGGGAAGCAACACTAACTTGAAATATATTTTTGGGGTGCCAAATAAGTGCTGTGATTGGCTATTGGTAGCTCCTATGTGGATTGTCTACCACATTGAGGTGCACCTGATCTTTATACAACCAAAACTTGCCTCCAAGCCTGAAATGTAAAAATAAGCAGCTGCTTTAAGGCCACTGGGAGCAACATCCAAGGGGTTGGAGAGCAACATGTTGCTCACGAGCTACTGGTTGGGGATCACTGCATTAGAGTTTCAGAGTTTTTGAGTTTTTTAAATGAAAAAATTGAATTAGCAAATCCTCAATTTGAATTTCAATAAATAGGCCTTTATGTTTATAACTGCACTCAAACCACTGGTATCCAATAAATGAATTGTGAAAAATTGCTTAAAACTTAAGTATTAAAGCTTAACTAAAGAATTAAGCTAGAAATGTTGTATGTATGGGATACATTATCTGGAAACAGCTTATCCAGAATGCTTCGAATTACAGAAGGGCAGTCTCCCATAGACTCCATTCTATCCAAATAATACTATTTTTTAAAAAGATTTATTTTTTCTCTGTAATAATAAAGCAGTTCCTGGTACTCGATCCAATTCGAGAATTGGCGAAAAAATTAGCGAAACGAGTTGTGCTGCTGTTTTGTCGCGCACCCAAGTTGCTGGGCAGCTTATATTGACGCGCGTCAGAATAGTTTTGACGCACAGTGCAATGTGATAAAACTGCCATGTGAAATGCATACCCCCAACGGTCCCCTTTTTTGGAGGGACATTCCATCTTTTGACAGCGCAACCTGCAGTACCTCATTTCATTTATATTGGAAAGTCCCTCTTTTCTCTGCACGGAATAGCCAGAAAAAGAAACAAAGTTTCTAACTTAATTGGCTTTTGGCAGAGAGCCTATAAGAACAGCTAACAGGTGCAAAAAAGATGCTTTTTAACAATTGTGATATAATAAAATAAGTAATTGATTGTATTTGTAACAGTTTAGATAAGGAGAAATATTTTCAAACTTTCAGAACCTGCCAAATTTGGTAAAACGAACATGTTAATTAGTGGGAACAACCTAAAAATAAGGAAATCTCGATAGTGTATTAACCTTTATCTAAAAGTTAAAGGTGTACTGAGAACTACTCACAGAGTTCCAAGAAATGTCAGATGGTTTTTAGCATAGGATCGCTTCGTTTTTCATCTGTTTGAGTTTCTCTTACCTACGATAGTGCAGATCAGTATGTATGCGCCCAGGGGAGGGAACAGATGTATTCAGCTTGCCGGATTGAAGTAATCAAACGCAATTCATCCGTTAGCGGTAGTTGTAGTTGCACCGATCTGACCTGCGATCGCCCGCTGACGCTGAGAGTCAGGGTGTCCGCTCCGGAAATAGATCTTCACTGTTAGCACAGCGGCTTCAGCTGTTTAATTGATCCTTGCTCTATTTCCTTGGATATAACTAAGTATTTGCACAAACTAAGGATTTGACGATTTAAAAGTTGATTTTATTGATTCCAATTTAATAGGTTTTTCAATATATAAACCCAACGCGTTTCGTATCTGTAGATACTTCCTCAGGGGTAAATTACCCACATGACCGGACATGACAATTTATCCTGTTCGTGGGTGAATTCATCAATTTGCATAATTAAATTAAGGTAAAAATTAATCAATTAGTTAAAAAGCACTTTTAAGATCGATTTCTATATTTAATCCTTTTGGCATCAGAGTTTTTAATCTGTGTATCCAATAGGTTTCCTCTCTAGATATTTGGTTAATTATATCACTGCCTCTCCAATGTACCTTTTTTTGTACAATTCCTATAAAGGTTAACAGTGAAGGATCTGAATTGTGGTGTGATTTAAAATGTGCAGACACACTGTGTGTTAAAACCCCCTTTTTAATATTATTAATGTGTTCACGAATTCTTGTTTTAAGTTTTCTACCAGTCCTTCCTATATATTGTAATTTGCACAGGCAATTCAAAAGGTAGATAACATTAGTAATGTTGCAGTTCATGAAACATTTAATATCAAAATCTGTTGAAACATTTTGTTGGATTGATTATACGTGGTAATAAAAGGAATAAAAGTATTTCTTGTATCAACGTATTTTTTATCCTTAGTTTTTAACATTTCTGAACGATCTTTTTGATCACATATGTCCTTTGCTTCGTTCACAATTTGATCATTATAGCCCTTAGCTTTGAATTGTTTCCGCAAGACTTTGCACTCTTTTTCATAATCTGCAGGTTTACTACAGTTCCTTTTTACTCTATTAAAAAAGGGATGTTATTCAGCCATTTTTTGTAGTGGCAGCTGCTGTTAAGAATAAATCCATTGCTATCCGTAGGCTCGTAGATAGTTTGTTTCCTTCAGCTGTTATTACCAAATCCAAAAAGTTGACACTCCTCCTGGAGTAATTGGTTGTGAATTTTATATTATAGTTGTTAGTATTAAGGGAGTCTAAAAACAAGACCAATTCTTTTTCTGGGCCTTGCCACACAAACACACAGTCATCGATATAGCGTTTCCAATAAAGTAATCCTTGATTTTGATTTAATAATGGTGTAATGAATTGACTTTCCCAGTGGCCCATAAACAAATTGGCATAACTTGGGGCGAATCGCGTTCCCATGGCGGTCCCCTTGATTTGTAAATAATATTCTCCCTGGAACCAGAAATAATTCTTGTTCAAAATTAATTCGATTCCTTTGATAATAAATTCCCGTTGTTGAGCTGTCATCAAAATGTCATTTTGTAGATAATATTCTACTGCGTTAGTCCCTAAATGGTGTTCAATAATGGTATAAAGGGATGTGACATCACAGGTCCCTATGAAATAATGTTCTTGCCACGGAATAGTATCTATGAAATTAATTGTTTCAATAGTGTCCTTTAAATATGAGGGTAAAGCAATCACATATTTCTGTAAACAAATGTCTATGTATTCTGAAAGGTTAGAAGTTAATGAACCGCATCCAGAAATGATCAGTCTTCCTGGTGGTTTTTCTAAATTTTTGTGTATTTTGGGTAATGTATATATAACCGGGACCTTGGGATGATTAATCTTAATGTAGTCAAATTCCTTTTTATTTAGGATACTCAATTTCTTTGCCTCTTCAAGTAGACTATTTAGCTGTCCTTTGAAATCATTAGTGGGATTGTTCTTAAGTTTTATGTAAGTTTTAACATCAGATAATTGCCCTTTTATTTCTTGAATGTAATACTCCTTGGTTAGTATTACAATACTTCCTCCCTTATCCGCTGGTTTTATTACTATAGTATTATCGTTTTTGAGTTGCTTCAATGCACTGCGCTCTCTGGTTGTTAGATTTGATTTTTTCGATTTTTTAATTTGCATAGTATCTAGATCATCTAGAACCAAATCTCTAAATGTGTTGATCAAATGGTTATTGGAATTGATAGGATTGAATGTGGATTTAGGTTTTAATGTAGTGTGTGATTGTGATGAGGTGGATTCTTCTGGAACGTATGGTTGTTTACTGAAAAATTTCTTCAAACTTAGTTTTCTAATAAATTTGTGTGTATCGATGTAGGTTTGAAATTTGTCAAAATGATTAGTTGGAGCAAATTTTAAACCTTTCTGTAGTACTTTCATTTGATCAGATGTTAAGATTTTATTGGTAATATTGTGAATTCCTAGAAGGGTATCCACATCTTCCGTCTGTCTCTCATGTCTCTGTTTTCTGGATTTCGTTCCACCTCTAGTTCCTCCTTTTCTATATCTGATATTCTTCTTTTCTTGTGGGGTGTTCCAATCGGCGCAAACCCCCCCGGTGTGTTGATATGATGGTTTTTCTCTTTCTCTGTATTGTTTCTTGGGAAAATCCCAGTTGGAGTGATATGAATTATTTTGGTATTTAGAGCCGGAGCGGACACGCTGACTCTCAGCGTCAGCGGGCGATCGCAGGTCAGATCGGTGCAACTACAACTACCGCTAACGGATGAATTGCGCTTGATTACTTCAATCCGGTAAGCTGAATACATCTGTTCCCTCCCCTGGGCGCATACCTACTGATCTGCACTATCGTAGGATTTTTCTCGTTAGACACAGGATAAGAGAAACTCAGATGAAAAACGAAGCGATCCTATGCTAAAAACCATCTGACATTTCTTGGAACTCTGTGAGTAGTTCTCAGTACACCTTTAACTTTTAGATAAAGGTTAATACACTATCGAGATTTCCTTATTTTTAGGTTGTTGCCAAACATCTTCCAGCGCACTCGAATACGTTTTTACATTTTCTATTAGTGGACAAGTGGATCCACATCTTTTGGTGCAGCTTTTCCCTGTCCCCTTCCCTTTTACTTGCATACTTGAGCCAGCGCGGATTTCTTAACCCTTGAATCTGATGTTAATTAGTGGGTGTGACCACAAAATGGGTGTGGTCAAAATGTTGCAGCGCTACGTATGAAAAAAAAATTCTGTCCCTCTTTTTACTTCCAAAATTTTGGGAGGTATGGAAATGTGAAAAAAAATTGTAAAAAATTGCATCTTTTGCTTTGTGTCTGAATGTGCTGAATAGCATTGGAGTCAATGAGAAGAGCAATTTACACGCATTTCAATTAGTGTACACACATGCCCTGCATTGTTAGTGGACTCTATTCAAAAGAAAAAAATGCATCCCATTTTGCCAGCTTCTTAAAAACATCTGTGATTATTATTTAAAATAGTGAAAAATTAAAAAGGCATATTTTAATATATATTCATTTATATATATTTATATGCTGTTTTGAAGTGAAGCGCGAACTCGACGAGCAAGCGGCAAACTCGACGCGCAACAAAAAGAGACGCGCGGCGAAACAAAACATGCAGCACATTTTTGTGAGCATTTCGACTAAACTTTCGCCATCGTCGAATGTCGGAAATTCGCTGCGAATTCGCTTAGGGCGAATTTATTCGCCCATCACTAGTTTGTAGCAATTTGTTTTGACTGCTGCAGTTCTCCACGAGAGCACTTCTGTGGATTCAAGGTCACATATGCCAGGCAACAATATAAACTCATTTACACATTTTGTATTTTAATTTATACACCAAAAAAGTCAACAGTGAAATATGTAAATGTGTAAAAATATCTGAAAAATAAACATATTTAAAGAAACGTATTTATACATGTATATAGACATAAATATCATGAATACTGTCAGTTTGTAAATGCTTTCCCAGCAAGTCTTTAGGACTATGTTTATCAGTCAATCCCTATAAATATACATACATATGTATGCCTGGAATGTCAGATAATGTGTTCTTCCTTTCTGTAGTCAGGAACACAGCATGCTTCTGAAACCTAATTCTACTCTATCTCCCTTTTGTGCCCTGAACTTCCAGCTTTACCTTCCTCTTCTGGGGTTTTCAAAGCAAAATACATTAAAGAATGAGGAAAGGAAAATGAAACTAGAAGACTATGCTATAATGCTGTATGTATCTTTAACAGTACAGCTGTGGTTACCCTTCTGACACTCCTAAACACTGAAGTGGAAGTACGTGCATTTCACTTGGGAAAAAAAGCTATTAAAGGTCAATTCAATAAGTCAGTAGAATCTTTTTTCTCTGCTCCCATGGTGAAACCTGAGAATGGCCTTCATTCAGCATGCTATTTCGTGCTTGTGAGGTGACAGTGGCCTGCACTTTTAAATGTAGTTTATCTTTTAAGGTGACTTCTTTTATCTTAGCGACAGGGGAGAGTTGAAATGAACATTTTCTGGCACCAACATTATAAATCCTGGTTTGTTTCAGTGCATGATTTGGGCCCTTCTGTCATGTTTTTTCCTCTTCACAGTGTTATTTCCTGCTTCACATTTCAGAAGCTGGCAGACTGAAGAAGAAAAAAAAAACTTTGTTATTACTTAAAAGGAAACCCAGCTTGCCTTTCAAAATTTGGCAGTAAAGTGGTCATTGTTGAAAGAAAAAAGAGAGAAGGGAAAAAAAGTTTGTCCTTAGCCCCCTTCCCCCGCCTTAGAATATAAAAAGCAAGTTTTGCTATATATGCTGAGGTCAGGGGGGTGTCTGGAGCCACGAAAACAGAAACAAACATTTGACTAGGCCCAAGTGTATTTTAACAACTCTGAAATGCTTTCCTCTTGAAAAGATCAAGGTTTCCTTTTCCTGGAGCTGTCTAAGGTGTTATAATTGGATTCTTTTACATGGCTTTTGACATATTTGCCATCCCTGTACTTTAGGAAGACGTGAAAATTCAGACAGTCTCCTGACCAATCTTCTCCTGCTTCTGAATGTTGGACTGCAAAGGTAGGGGGAACTAAATGCTGATAGAAGAATTATTAACATGTATTTCTATAGCACCAACTTATTTAATAGCGCTGTAAAGTGAATGTGATTACACAACTAAATCACATGAATTACATACATAGAACATAAGGAGTTACATACATCACAATAAATATGGGGCTACATACATAACAATAAATAAGGATACAGGAGGTGAGGAAAGCCGTGTACAGAAAAATCTTACAATCTAAAGGGAAGGGAATGATACACAAGGTGTGGGAATGGGCAAGATCAGAGTAAAGTGGGCAAGAGATGTAGTACTGTAAGTGCTATTGAATTGGGTAGTTAACAGTGAGGGTAGGCTTCTCTAAAAAAAGTGGGTTTTAAGAGATTTCTTGAAAGCTGAAAAATTGGGAGAAAGTCGGACAGACCATGGGAGAGAATTCCAGAGGAGGGGTGCAGCCCTTGCAAAGTCTTGAATGCAAGCATGTGAGGAGGTAAGTAGAGGAGCGTAGTAAGCGGTTGGGTGAGTATATGGAGATTAGTTCAGAGATGTAGGGAGGGGCAGAGTTATGAAGTGCTTTGAATGTCAGGGTCATTAATTTAAATTTAATTCTGAAGGGCAGTGGAAGCCAGTGCAGGGATTGGCAGAATGGCATGGCAGAGGAAGAGCGGTTGCTGAGGTGTATAAGCCTAGCAGCAGTGTTCATTATGGACTGGAGAGGTGAAAGTTTATGGTGGGGAAGGCCAATTAAAAGAGAGTTACAATAGTCTAGACGCAATATGACAAGAGCGTGAATAAGAATTTTGGCAGCATCTTGGGTGATAAATGATCGTATTTTGATTATGTTCCTTAGGTGGAAGTGACATGACTTAACAAGTGACTAGATGTGAGGAGTGAATGTCAGGGCAGAATCTAGGATAACCCCAAGGCCTGGGGAGAAGGGGTGATAGTGGAATTGTTAAAAACGATGGATACTTCCGGGATATAACTGGTGTTAGTTGGAGGAAAAAGAACCATTTCTGTTTTGGAGAGGTTTAATTTAAGGTAGCGTTGTGTCATCCAAGTAGAGATAGCAGACAGGCAGGAGGAGACACGAGTTAGGAGTTCTGGGTTGAGATCAAGAGAGGAGAGATAGATCTGAGTATTGGTTGTAGTGGAAACCATACGAGATGATTAATTTGCCGAGGGAGGAAGTATATAGAGAAAATAATAAAGGTCCCAGGACAGAGCATTGAGGAACCTCGACAGAGAGAGGTAGGGGGGATGATGCTACTCCATTGTAGAAGACACTGAAGGAACAATTGGTGAGGTAGAAAGAAAACCAGGACAGGGCTGTGTCACGAAGGCCGAGCGAATGGAGGGACTGGGGGAGGAGAGGGTGATTGATCTACAGTATCAAATGCAGCTGAGAGATCAAGCAGAATTAGTAGTGAGAATTTTTTGTTGGTTTTAGCTGTTAAAAGGTCATTAGTTAGACAGGTCAGAGCAGTTTCAGTGGAGTGTTGTGGTTTAAAACCAGATTGTAAGGGGTCCAGCAGGTTATTGTCAGAGAGGAATGAGGTTAATCGGTTGTAGACTAGGCGCTCAAGTAGTTTAGAGATGAAAGGTAGCAGAGAGATAGGTTGGAGGTTGTCAAGATTGGAGGGGTCAAGAGAGGGTTTTTTTCAGAATGGGGGTGACAAGAGCATGTTTTAGTTGAGACAGGAATAGTCCAGTTGAGAGCGAGAGATCAAATAGATGAGTTAAGGCTTTGATTAGACAAGGATTGGTATTGTGGAGAAGTTTTGAAGGAATTGGATCAAGCTGGCAGGTGGTAAGGTGAGAGGAGGCCAAAAGTTTTGAGACTTCCTCATCAGTAACAGGGGTGAAGGAGCACAGTAGAGACTGGGGAGTGTGGAGGGAGGGTGGGGGAAGCCTAGGGGGATTGAGTAGTGTAATGTCCCCTCTGATAGTGTCAATTTTGTTATTGAAGTGCTCAGCAATGTCTTGAGCACAGACAGATGTGCATGGAGGGGGTGGAGAAGGGGAAAGGAGAAAAGTTGTGCCGGTTTTTTGGAAAGGGATTTAATGAGTGAAGTAAAGTATGTTTGTTTGGCTTGGGAAAGGCTGGTGTTATAGGAGCGCAGGGCGGGATTTACGCCAGCAACGATCAAGTGCGTGTGAGCGTCTTTGGAGTGCTTTAGTATCAGCAGTGTGCCAAGGTTGAAGTGGTTTGGGTCTAGCACGTTTAGTTATTAAAGGAGCAAGCTCATTGAGGGCGGTGGTGAGTATGCTATAGTAGACCGAGTTTGCTGCATTAGGACAAGAGATAGCTGAGATATTAGAGTGAAGAGAGTCAAAGGAAGAAGAGAGATGCAACACATCCAGAGCTTGAATAATACACCTGTTTCTGTTATGGCTTTTATTGATTCTGGGGCTACTGGGAATATTCTTGATTCTTCTTTTGCAGCTAAAATGTCTGTCCCTTCCATTCCTCTCTCCTGTCAGACTGTTGACCATTGATGGAAATACCCTGGGTAAGGGGTTAGTTAAATCAGTAACCCCTAAACTCACGATGTATGTGTTAGGCACACATTCTGAAGTGATTGATGTGCATCCACTCCTGTGGTGTTAGGACTACCCTGGTTAAGGAACCATAACCCACACATTGATTGGAGTAGTGGGGAGATTTTGCAATGGGATCCTGGCTGCAAGTCAGTTTGTATTAAAAGCCCTTTACATATTGCTGCCACAGTCCGTGAGAGTCTGCCTGATTGCAGATTTCCCTTATATTAATGATAAGGATATTAATGCTTCCAGGTCAGTGATTGCTGCAGTCCCAGGTCCTGCCCTGATTTCCAAAGATTCCTGTTCTGCTGTATCTGTGAAGTCCCATGTTTTGGGGAAACCTGGACGTCATGGTATTAGGACTGCTAAAGCCATTTCCCTTCCCTGTTCTCCCTCTGAGGTTCCTGTTGTCCAGTCTATCCAGCATATGGCTAATGGTAGGCAAAATGTGCAGTTCTCTAGTTTACCTGTTGGTGCCCACCAGAAAAGAGCCATTCATAGACGTCTTAGGAATCCTAGTTACCAAGTTGGAGATGTCCAATTCCATGTACCCTCTGCCCAGTTACAGCCAAATTCTATGGACCCATACAGAATACTTGAAATTATAAGTCCTGTTCTGGTTCATTTACAGCTACCAGCATCTGTCAAAATGGGTAATGTATTTCATGTTTCCTTGTTAAGCTGCGCTGGGCCACCATTTTGGGGGTCCAGCGGCCCCCCTTAGAGAGGGAGGTAATGCCTGGAGTTGAACCAGGGAACCTAATGTTTCGGGGCTGTTTGACTTACCATTGCTCTATGTGAGCAGTCAGGTTTTGCCCTGTTTCACTCCCATTGCTATACGTACATGTAACTGCATAAGGCAGGGCTTTGTTCAGCTGTTATCTATCAGACCCATGTGATCAGCGTAAGCCATTAGACTGCCTATAAAGACCCCTGCCCTGCACTGAATCATTGCCCAATATAGGTTCTGCTATTGTGAGTTCCTGGGTGTGATTCTACTTTGATTCTAGTGTTTGACCTTCTTGCCTGTGACCTCGACTACGCTTCTGTCCTGATTTGGTACTGTATTGTCTGATCCTGGTTATTGACCCAGCCTGTCTCTTGACTACGCTTCCTGTCCTCCATTCCTGTACCACGTGCGGTTCCTTTGCTCGCCCAGAACTCTCCCCCTAGTCCTCTCACATTAAGACCTGGCGGCATCCAATTAGCTGAGGGCTCCTCCCGAAGTGAAAGGCGGCTGTTAAAGGCAGAAGAGTGAGCTGTGACTGGGACCTTAGGGTTTGTTCTGGGTTTTGGGATACCAATCGTTACAATGTTAGTGAAAGAAGTTTGGAGACAGAAGGGCTGTTAATCATGCATACTTTATTTTAATATGGATTATAAAGTATTTTTGGTGCACATGCTAATATGATTAATAATATATTGAAATACAGTAAAAATGAATAATTTCTAGAACCAAAATATCTAGCTTTCCAGACACTAAGGGGTGTATTTACTAAAACTCAAATTTTTTTCATGCTTTAATAGGGTCAAATTCCCATCGATGCTTTGTTGAATCATTCGACTTTTTCAAATTTGATACTCGAATTGTATGACTTTTTCAAGCTGTCACCGATAACTATGACTTTTTCGGATTATCCTACGAAAACCAGCACAGATCATGATGTCAAGAAACATCTTCAAATTGTAAAAGAGGCATCTGCCATTGACATCTACATGACTTTTTACATAGACAAAATTTGGTGCAGAGCAAAGTTTTTTGTAAGGTTTGGATTTGCAGTAAATTCTGCATTTGGCCGTCAGCAAATAGTTTTCAACCCTCGCAAAGTTTCACATTGAACAGTTTCCCTGCAACTCCAACCCCAATGTATATTGCCTGAAAAGTCATGGTTGTGTGGTGAAAAATTTGGCAAGTAATAAAAGTCCCTGTGAAAAATACTCATAAACTTAAAAAATTTCACAAATTTCTGGTGTTTTGTTTATTTTGCTGTGGTTTCAACAAAGCAAGGGGACATTTTGGCTCATAGTTATTATGCCTAATTGTAACGGAAATCTATTCACGTAAAATGTTTCTCTGTATACGTAAACAATTAGGTCTTGAATTTGTATTTCTTTACTCTGTTAAGTACTGCAAAAAACAATAGCATTACATTAATCAGCATTTGTGGATTGACTAGGATTTAATAAGAATGAAGAAGAAAGCATTAAAAAATTTTAATTCTTATTATGAAGATGCTTGTTTTAGAGCCTATAAATATTACAACAGGTTTTGGGAATCTCCAATCAGGAAAACAAAAATAGAAAGTAAGGAACTCGTAGATAAATACCCAATATTTGTTTAAATATATCAGTAGTAAAAAGTTGCGTTATGAGAATGTGGCTCTCAAGCAAATGTACTTTTTTTTTCACTGTATAAAACAGAGTAGTATTTACAGGACCAACTCTGTAAAGGTTCACATGGCTTGGCTCAAACAAATTGTCAGCGGTTGACATTTGTTATTTAAAAAAATCTTGTTGATGTCTCAATATTTGAACTTGAGGGTTAAAAGGTATGGATATGATTTAAGAGAGCACGATAAATGCCTGATATGTCTAATTGTTTTGGAAAAATACAGGTGAAGGTGATCAGAACTCCCCACTTAAACTTAAACGATCAGAACTCCCCACTTAAACGAGCCTTACTTTACAGAGAATTAAAATCTTTAAGCCCCTCAATACTTATATGTATACAAGAAACTCACCATAAAAAATCAGATCCTTGATATGTTAAACATATAGATTATCCACAATGTTTTCTGGCATCAGGCCCCATGAAATAAGCTCGAGTTGCCACTTTAATCCATAAAAACAGCCAAATCATCTGCACTACACATACATAGCAGATCCATATGAACATTATCTTTTTCTCTCTGGGCATCTGGCTGCTACTCCTGTAACATTGATAAATGTATATCTGCCAAACAAGAGACCATTAACCCTTCTTAGAAAAGTATTGTTGAAAGCTACCTCGCTTAATAATGTAAATATGATAGTCAAGCTTTCAATCACTCCATACTACCTCCAATTACTGTTTGGAACTCCGCTCAATTCCGGACTTTGTTATGGTCCTATTATTTCCAAGATACATGGAGGATTCAAAATTCTACCTCTAAAGAGGTCACATTTAATTCACATGCACGCAAGGTACATACCAGAATAGATTATATATTTTTTAATATCACCGCTTACTTTTATAGCACACACTACTAAAATACACCCTATATCATGGGCAGCCCATGCTCCAATAGAGCTAATACTCTAAACAACTAAGTTACAGGTGAATAAAAGCCAGTGGAGGATGAATTAACATTTGTTCTCCAACTACAAGGATGATTTAAAAAAATTAGCTACCCATCTGAAAGAATACTTTCTTATTAACAAACCCCCAGTTCACAAAACATTCTTTGGGAGGCTCATAAAGCTGTCATTAGGTGAACGTGTATAGCCTCTTCCTCTTCCCTAAAGAAAAATAAAACTCACTTATATCAACAAATTACAACAGCCTTACAAAGAGAAATAAAGAGACAGGCAAATTACCCAACAATTCACAATCTTTCTAATATTATTTCCCAGAGAAATGCTTTACAAGATTTAAAAATAGCAGATGCAGATAAACTACTAAACTCATATAGACAAATATACTGTATTATGAGAAGGCCAATAAAGCTCACACACTATTGGCAAATAAACTTAGAACCAAGCAGGACCTCCAAACTCCACAAATTATCTATACATCCCAAGGCCTACATCCCACCAAAGGATATTGCAAAAGCATTCCACCAGTACTATACTCAGTTATATAATTTATTTCCCTCAGCTGATAAAGAACAACTAGCACAGAAACAAAATTAATTCTTTCTAAAAACTATGCTTCCTAAAATAAACTCAACAGATTTAGAAACTTTCAATAAACAGGTTACCACAGAAGAAATGTTAGAGGTGTTAAAGAATATGCTTGCAACAAACTTTTAGTCAGGGAGGAGGTCCATGCAGCATTTAAAATTCAAAAAGCTTTATTCCAGGTTACATTAAAATCATGAACAGGGATTTCACAAGACTCACGTATCCTGTTTATGACAAGGTAGTCACCTGACGCATTTCATGCCTCATTCTGGCACTTCATCAGAGGTGATGTCACTGTTAGCATTAGCATTATA
>CM044437.1:30924912-30944893 GCA_024363595.1 Xenopus borealis | reverse complement strand
TGTGCTGGAACTGGTCCTTGCAACAAACATACAATCACACCTATCAGATGGATTAGTGGCCCTATACTTACAGTATATTCTAAATTTTCCTTTCTGTGCCCCCAGCTAGATCATGTACCCTGGCAAATAAAAGGACTATAATTACCGTGTGTCACAGGGCCAAAGTATCTGTCTCATGCAATTAATGCTACATATCACAGGGTTCCATGTACAGGCTGAAGTGACTGTTCTGAGCACCAATCCTCCTGTAGCCAACATACCTATCATAAGTATAAGGGATTGGGTATATATTAAGCAACTCTAAAATTACTAACTGAAGTTGGCCAGAATTCCTGTTTCCACCCATATGCCACTAACAAATGCAGGCAATGGCTTAGCTGTGACTGGCTATTATAGACAGTTTATTTACATTTCTAAAGTGATTAGCTCATTTACATATTGAATACAGACCTAATTTGCATTTTTAGGTGAGCATTCCATTTACATTTCAAAGAAAGCGGTCCATCAGGCATTTGCCTGAACCCACAGGCGCCACCAGGCAGTCCGGGCCTGCCTGGTGGCGCGTAAAACATAGCAAACGCACGCCTGTGCACAATGCATGACAGGGAGGTGGCCCGCCTGGGGGAGGTCCGGCGGGGGCCTTGGACTGCAGCCCCGGAGGGTCCCTGGCCCCCCAGTCCGACCCTGCCCTCAGTGCTGCAAGTTCCCACTTAGAGTCTGCAGTTTATATTCCAAGATGAAAACCCACATGTATCTCTCACACATTAATACTGCATGGAACTGCTGCTCCAACACCACATACTGTACTGTACATGTGACAAGACAAACACTGAGTATACCAGCAAATCCACTTGCACTCATATTTTCAATGGGTGCTTACAGTCTCCCAAGGGCAATTCCTCAAAAACGCCTTTAGGTTTTTAAATGAGGAAAGTACAATATGGATTCTCTCACATCTAAATAAATAATAATTAAATAAGTAAAGCTGAGTAAGCATTCAGTCATTTTAACTTATAGTGTGTATTTTTACCTAATCAAAGCTTTCATTGATATCAAAAATGCATTTAAAAAAGAATTCCTGTTCAGAATATCCTGTTTAACTTCTTATGTTCTTACTGAACACATATAGGAAAGTAAAGTGAATGTGCTTACAAACAGGTCATATGCTTCAGCTAGCCTATATCAAACTGACAATGTGCAATTTATTTTGATTCATATGGTGCTATTAGAGGGCTCTGCCATCCAGAGGTATCATTTATTTCCCCTACTATTGCAGAAGGACTAACATTCTCACTAAGTGATAGAGGAATGCTGACCTACATTGCATATAATGATTGCCTCAGTTGGTTTATTAAAGGACAAGCAAAGTTAAACTAAAGAAGTAGGGTAGAAATGTTGTACATTATGTTTTGGGCTTCTGTACCAGCCCCAGGCAACCACGGCCTTTTAGCAGGGAACAGCTGTGTCTCCAAAGATGCCCCAGTAGCTCCCCATCTTCTTTTCTGCTGATTCATTGCACATGCTCTGTGCAGTTACTCAGTTACTGACTCAAAATATACAGTACACATAGAATATAAATGTCACAGCATAAGGTTGATTAGTAATTAATACAGATAATTACTACATGGCAGCACAGAAACCAGTGCAACTAGCATCAGAATTTAATAATCAGTCCTGTAGCCTCAGCTTATATTACAGACAAACCTCATTTTCTGGTTGATTGTTAGTGACGACTCAAAAGCTGAGCTCAGAGCCCACTGAGCATGTGAGTGTCGCAGACACTTTCCAAGATGGTAACCCCCTGTGACAAATTTGACTTTCTGGATCATTGCAGGTATTGAGAAGTTGAAACTTAAGACTGGTGCAATTAGTACAGTATATAAAATATGGCATTTTTTAACCCTATTCATTTTTAGAACATGCATTAATTTCATATATTACTACACATTTATGTATATAATGTGCTTACTCAGGGACTCAAACAATGATTTCAGAGGAGAAGTGATTATTATTCCAACTACTGTTGTGCCAGGTTTGAAAGGCCATGCAAACCAAAATAAAAAAATTCACCCCATACATCGCCTAGATTGTTAAAAGAATATTTTAATGTAGAAATACTTGTATTTTCGCCTTTAAGGGGAACTCTGGCCCAAGTAATGAATTTGTATTGTTCTGTAAACAACTGACTAAATGTGTCCATAAATAAAAACAGATAAATGTTTGTAAAAATGTATGCAGTGTATGTAAAAATGTTTCACTTTTTTCAGCATTACATAAATTAGTGTTGAAAACGGCAATATACTTGTAGTCACATAGAACCTGAGGTTAAAAAAAGGTTCATTAAAGGGGTATTAACTTTTAAATAAACTGTTGATATGTTGTAGACATCATGGGACCATTTGCAACTGGGCTTCATTCTTTTGTCGTTTTCAAATGATTTAGCTTTATGGTAAGCAGCACTCTGGTTTGTAATTTTAGCAGGATCTGGTTGCTATGGTCTAGTTTTCCCTAGCAATCATGCAGTGAATGAAAAAATTGAAGATGAAAAGGAGAGGCGCTGTATAGAAAGATGTAGCAATAACAATAAAATTCTCTCCCAGAGTAATAGCTTTTTACCTGCCAGCATCATTAATCTGCTTCTGAAGCTGGAAAGTGGAAGAATGGCAGGACAAATCATTCAATAACTAAAAAAATTAAAAGGTTTCTGATAATAGGCTATTATATACCATAAACCACCCCTTTAAGTTCAGTACTTGTTTTATAGACCACGTGACTGATTTACTACATTTGAAGCTAAAAAGCACCAGTGCAGTGGTTCATAGCAAACAGTGAGATCTGTTTGATACTAATAAAAGTTAATTGTTGACTGGTAGCTATTAACAACTGTACTGTTGCTGTTTAGAACCCATGTTAGCAAATCAGCCTTTATTTGTTTTAAGTGGTTTGCTCATCCATGTCTGCCTTAGAACAGATAAAACAATATTCTTGCCAAGTTAATTCATATTTAACATTTTATTCTAAAACTACTCAGCTAGTTATAAAATAGGTATTCTGTGTCTGTTTGGGATCCTTTAATTTTTTATTTACTATACTGATTCCACTGTGGTAAAAGCCAATTTGTTTTGCAGATTAAACACAGTATGAAACAAGAGAACTACGTAAATTAAAATGAATGTGCCTCAATATAATGCAACATGCTGAACTGCTCATTGCAGTTACCCGAGGGTGGTGACGGGAAAGCCGGCTTTACAATTAACTAAGTTTGACATTGTGTTGACATGACATGTTGCAAGAATCTCACCACTACTGTAAATAAAGATATCATTGCTAGGAGGATTAGATTAAATTAACCTCTCTTAGGGTGGTGGCACACATAGCGTTCCAGGGAGATTAGTCGCCCAGCGACAAATCTCCTCTTCTGCGGGCAACTAATCTACCCAAAATGCCTTCCAGCTTGTTAGAATGTACATCGTGTAAGTTGCCTCACAAGGAAACTTCGGGCAAATGTTTCTTAAGCCATTTGAGTGTCATCCCACCAATGATTCACATTTCTAGCTCTTTACAACAAGCTCCACACAAGCATAAGGAAACTTATCAGAGTTGAAGGTAGAGTTATTGGTTTTTTTTCAGTTCATCAGTTTTCACAATAAGAATGACTTGACTCCTCTGCAACTAGAGGGCTGCACATTCTGCTCAATATGCCACTGACAATGTACCCACTGACTCAGAGAATTAATGAATTAAAATATATCAGCCTACTAAAGACAGTTTACTGGAATATACTGCAATTTATACAATAGATATTGTCATCATTTAGATGCAGTTTGATTCCTTTTCTACAAGAAATAATTATTGGTTATCTTAGTTTCTATATATGCTAGTTATGAATGTATACATAAACACAAGCTAATCATTTCTGTCACTGTCTTGAAGAGTAAATTAAATTTGTCTAAAAATTTAAAAATTGTAGCATGTGGTATGGGGTAATAATTAACCAGGCTCTCTCATTCTTTTTGCCTTATTTTTTTTAAATAATGTTGTCCCTGGTATGACAAGCACTGTATTCACCGGTATCTTTAAATTAATTGCCTACTTGCTCCACTACATGCCAAACCCTAACATTAGGAAAAAAGACTACTGCATGTAGGGCCCTATCCACCTTTATAATAACTGAGTTTTTAATAACACTTGTGCAGCCCCCCCTCCAATGCGGTAGTTAAAATTCTAAAAGAAAAATGCTGTTGCAAAATTTCCATACCTGTAACACACAGTCCCACCACTACAACTTACAAACCTACTAATACTCATCTTACAACACATTTGTAGTTTCACCCTCAATCCAATTAAACAGTAGAACAATACATCAAGCACAAGAGTGTTGTGTTTGGTAGCTGAGGATGAGGAGAGTGTAACAGTGATTTATTTGCAGGTTCATGCAGCCCTTACATAACAGCAGTAAGTCTTACTTTCACTTTTTAAGCTATAAAGAAAGCCCTGTATATGCACAGTGACACCTGCAGGTCATTTGTATAAGCGCCACATACATGCAGCCCTTACATAACAGCAGTAAGTCTTACTTTCACTTTCAAGCTGTACAGAAAATCCTGTGTATGCACAGTGACACCTGCATGCCATTTGTATAAACACCACAAAGAGCACTCTAAGGGGTGTATTTATTAACAATAAGGGCAACCAATCAGCAATTACTTTAAACAGTCACCTACTACAAGTTAGAAAACAAAAGCAAAGATCTGATTGATTTCTACAGGCAACATTACGTCTCCAATGTTAATAAATACGCCCCTCAATGTGCCATGTTTATGCATGTCAGGATGACTAGTCTGACCTCCTTCCCTAAATGGAATTTACCCAACATAATTCTTCTCATGCCTTCACAAGAAAGTCACCATGTATGTGTGTATATGACCAGCACTCTGACCGATGTCCCAGCTGCAAATGAGAATCTTGCTAAAAAAAACTTGGAGGAATCATCCTTGGCACAAAATACTTTTTCTGACAAGAGACTCGTACCTAAATATCTCCAAAAGTGGGTGACATATTTATTTCTCATTTTTCTATAGTCTATATTTTGCTGACTGTAATCTTTGAAATGCAAAATACTAAGGACCACCCCTTTAGGTTAAATTTTAGTATGTTACAGAATGGCTAATTCTAGGCAACTTGAGTTTGTCTTCATTATTGATTCTGTATAGTTCTTTTTAATTATTTACCTTCTTCTTCTGACATTTTCCAGCTTTCAAATAGGGGTCACTGACCCCATCTAAATACAAATCCTATCTAGGCTACATATTAGTGATGTTCAGGCTGGCCGGACACCAGGTTGCTGGGTTCAGGCTGACCCCAGCACTTCCTTTGCGGGTTAAGGGAGGGTTCAGGGAAAGCTCTTCCACAACCTCACCGTCCTGACTGTGAAGAACCACCTATGCTGCTTCAAATGAAAGTCCTTTTCTTCTAGTCTGAAGGGGTGGCCTCTGGTGCGCTGATCCTCTTTATGGGTAAAAAGGACCCCTGCTATTTGTCTATAATGTCCTCGAATATATTTGTAAAGTGTAATCATGTCCCCTCGCAAGTGCCTTTTTTCCAGAGAAAACAACCCCAACCTGGACAGTCTCCCCTCATAATTTAAGTCTTCCATCCCTCTAACCAGTATAGTTGCACGTCTCTGCACTCTCTCCAGCTCATTTACATCCCTCCTAAGGACTGGAGTCCAAAACTGCACTGCATACTCCAGATGAGGCCTTACTAGGGATCTATAAAGAGGCATAATTGGCATATTCTGTTTATTCGTCCTTTGCCATTACTTCTTGAGCCAGACAACTTTGATTACAGCAGTTTTCAGCAATGATGTTGTAGAGAGGGAGGTAGCCACTTCAGCCTCTGTCCCAATAAATGGTGTGAAGTCTTTGGAGTGGGTGTAAAGCTGGCCATAGATGTAAAGAACTTTAAAAGATCCAATCATTATTGTGAGACCACTATTATCTCGAAACGATTGTTTAAATGTATGATGTGTCCATCAACTAAAAAGACAGATAAAGATTTTTAAACCTGGCCAATCAATTTTCTGACAGATGTTGGAAGAAAAATCGTAAGATGTACAACCATTCAAATCCCACTAAACGCACAATAATTTGACGGATTGGTCCGATTTAGATAAAATCGGTCGTTCGGCAAAGAAAAATCTTTGCGTCTATGGGGACCTTAAGTGTAAAGGTGGTGAACACTCCAATAGGGGACTCATATTTCTGTTGTGCAGGGTTGCTGGGGATACTTCAAACTTGAAATAAAGAGAAGATTTGGATAGTAGAGTTTATTAAGCTTTATTTCTTTGCTGAACTTCTAAAGATAAGGACAAGGCAAAAGAAGAATGAGAATCAGTAATGAATAAAACTGGCCATTTCGCTTCACAAAAAAAAAAGGCAAAATGGGCAATTGCACAACCTCAGAAAAGATAGGGCCATAAACATAACAGTCATTTCGGATGGTTTCCATATAAATAATTCATTTTGTTACATAATTAATTTAGGAATGTATATACTTGCTAAAAAAGATGTGGACATTTTCATCCCAGAGGTGTGGGTTTTAGTATGTCAGTTGGAGATTAAAAAGGTGTTGGTCATACACCACTGTAAAAAACACAACATCCCTTTGGCATTACTGTCAACTGACGCAGAAAAAGCCTTCGACAGGGTAAAATGGGAAACCATCTTTAAATGACTCCAATGGATAGGAATAGGCCCTAATTTTTTATGCCAGGTGCGAAGCCTATACACACGTCCACAGGCACGTATCTGCATCAATGGGACAATATCAGACTCTTTCCAAATTAACAACGGCACAAGGCAAGGGTGTCCATTATCTCCTCTCCTGTTTATCCTTACTCTAGAACCATTCCTACAACAGATTAGACAGAAACAAAGTATTACAGGAGTGATGATCCAGGGCCACCCTCACATAATAGCAGCATATGCTGATGACATGCTATTTTTTATCACAAATCCAGGAACTACCCTTCCAGCACTAATAATCTAGCTTCCTAAACATCTCCTTATCGCAACAGGAAATACAGCAAATAAAGCAAACTTTAACATTTGCAATTGAACCTAAATTTCTTGTGTACCTTGGTGTCAAAATATCAGCGAATATAACAGAAGGAATATCCTTGAACATACCACCACTTCTTAAAAAAGTGAAATCCGATTTACAAAAATGGAACAAACCAGGATTTTCATGGTTCGGGCACATCAACATCATCAAAATGAACATTGTACCCCGATTCTTTTATCTGTTTCAAACAATCCCATTCCGGATCCCCAGATCATTCTTCACAGAGATACATGCCACTATCTCCCAATACATTTGGAAACACCAGAAAGCCAGACAGAAATTTGTTAATATCACCCAACCAAAGGAGGCAGGTAGCTTGAGTTTACCAGATCTATGGGCATATCACAAAGCGGCGGTCCTGCAAAGAATGATCGATTTACAAAAGACTCAAACTATTAAACTATGGACAGAGGTTGTACAAGATAGCTAAGCGATACCAATAAATACATATATGTGGTTACCCAAAAACAACCGCCAAATACCACACACCACAGAACCGATAGTCCAAGAGATCATTAACACATGGGATGCACTCAAACATAAAAAACGACTGCTGAATATACACTCCAGACTCACCCCGCTACTACATAACAGAGAATTTACTCCAGGAATGAGACCCATTCACTTCAAAAACTGGACCCAAACAAACACACTATGGGCCTATCAACTACTAAATGGTAGAGCCATTAAAAATATAGAAGACATATTACCAGTAGAAACCATAACAACACTGGAAAAACTACGTTTGTATCAAATACAACACTTCCTACGAACAAAAAGGATCATCGACGAAACTCAGACGACACCTTGTTTGAACAACTTTTTACTGATACAGACCCCCCATGAAATAGCCAAAATATATAAACTGTTGATAAAACACAAGCTGACACCAATGCGTGATTTCAAACAAAAATGGGAGAAAGAATTGCAATATTTCTTTACAGACGAAGAATGGGAACGGATAGTAACAAAGTCACATAAATCTTCTAGATGTTCCAGATTACTGGAAAACAACTTAAAAATATTATTCCACTGGTACAGAGTGCCTAGTACGCTCTCCAAGATATTCCCAAACACCCCCGATATCTACTGGAGATGTGGTCAAACCAATGGAACTCTTATACATATCCTATGGCAATGCCCCAATATACAAACATACTGGGACCAGATGAAACAGATACTACCTTGATTTACGGACATGAACATACCCAGACTCGGCACCATTCTTCTTGCTACATCACAATGAGATGTCCCCCACAAGATATAAAAATGCACTGATCTCAACATTAATAACTGTTGCAAAAACATTGATACCCCTGTTCTGGTAATCGAAGACTATACCGACACTCAAACACTCAAGGTAAATGAGATTCACCAATTTGAACTATACAAGACAGACATCACCCACCCAAAACAGCAAAAAAAACCTGACCCTCAAATGGTTTCATTGGGTACAGTTTAAGGAATCACAAGAATACAGAACTCTATTAAGAAAACCAGATTAGGGGCACCACAACAGTATCCAAGAGACCCCTGGCATTCATACATCTATACATACATTTATCTATCTATATATATATATAATAACTTCCCGCTCCTAAACTAAGCAATATAATTTCTCTGGAAATTCGCAAATTTTTCGGCGAAGCGAAACGCGGGAGATTCGCCCATCACTACATATGTTGCATACAAAATCAGAATAAAGAATGTTTAAAAAGGTGTTGATCAAGAGATTCATGTTTAGTCAAGCCAGACAATTTAAGTCAAAAAAATAGTTAGATGTAAATGACCTGCACTGCAATGTACTTCATGCACTTGAATCAGCGAGTTATGTCTTAACAACCCGAAAACTCAAACTGATGTAAACCTCTGCTGGAAAAAATCTTGAATCGGTCGACTTGATCGAGTTTTTGAGTGAAACCCTCCAAAAAAACTGGAACATCATGAAGGCTATTACCTTTTTCAAGGGACCTTTGCCATTGACTTTTACATAATCCGGACAGATTTTAAATTTTTTAATGCAAAAATATATAATTTTGACTCAAAAATACCATCAAAACCTCGATTTTTTTGTGGAAAACATTACTCGACACAGGGGGCTGATTTACTAAGGGTAGATTTTCAAAGTGGAAAATACTTTGAAATTCGACCATCAAATTTTTTGGGGGGGTCATTTTCGATCGAATATGGCCATTTTAAAAAAACAGCTGTATTTGATCGAATGAAAATCGTTCAAATTGTTCGATTCGATCGAACAATTTGAACGATTTTCACCAAAACCCTTTGATTTCTCAGAAATTACTTCTAAATTCTAATTTTTGAAAATCTAATTTTATTTGAATTTTCACTTTGACCCTATTCGACCCTTAGTAAATCAGCCCCTTAAAGTTATACTGACTCATTCTTATAGAAATCATAGCTCCCCAAAGCCACCCCATTCCCACAAACCTTTGTTAAGCTGACCCTCTGACACTGCTAATGGATCTTCTGCGTTGTTTTAGTGATGCTGGGCTGGGGGTGGAGCGATCCTTCCATAAGCTAATTACAAATTAAAACAACACTTCAGCCTATGGAATGATTGCTCCATCCCCAGCCAAGCTGGATGCTTTGTATTCCCCATTAAAATTAATAAACTATATACGTATGTGTATGTCCACTATAAATAGTGGGATTGCTCAAATCCTTTCGCTTGATGTGGAAGGAGAGGGGAATGTATGATTTTGTCTCATGTCTCTTTTTTTGTTGCATACTTTCTTTTATTTTGTTAAGCATCATTTTTGTTTTGTTGCTCAAAGTGAAACAAGCACAAAGTGAATCTTTTCCATAGTTTTGGCAAATGTTTGCTGCCACCGAAAAGGGGAAGTTTGTGGCAAAAAGGAAAAAACTTGCGAGCCCCCTGCAATAAGTAGATGTGCCCCAACAACAGCATGCTCGTGTCAACACGTCTAGACCAGTGTGCTCACATCAGCAAGTCCACACCAGTGCAATCACGTCCATTTGTCTGTGCGCTTTGGGGGGGGGGGGTAAATATTTTCTGCAGGGGGGGGAAGTGCCAACTTGGTACATCACTGATTGAAGAGGCTTTTCAATGGGGGTTTTACTTTTTGATAAAAAATGCCTAAGTGACTGTTGATACAGAGGAAGGCAAAAAACCCTATTTGAAGCCTCTCTCCAATTTGCCTCAGAGGGGGGAAAATTCCTTCCTGATACCAAAATGGCAACCATAAAACAAGCAAAAAATAACCGCTCAAAACTCACTTAATCATACTGCTCAAAACCTTCCGGATCAGGTGCTCAGTCAGCAGCGTCCCCCTGCTAGAGTACTCCACAAAATCCAAGAAGAAGACGGCACTCTGATCTGGAACAGATTTAATTGGGATACAATGCCCAATGCAGATCAGAGTGCCGTCTTCTTCTTGGAAAATGGCAACCAGACTAGTCCATGGTCATCCAACCCCCTCTTAAAGCTATCTAATGTATCAGCCTGTACAACTGATTTACAAAGAGAATTCCACATCTTCACAGCTCTCACTGTAAAGAAAACCCTTCTGAATATTTAGGTGGAACTTCTTTTCTTCTAATCGGAATGGGTGACCTTGTGTCAGCTGGAAAGACCTACTGGTAAATAAAGCAATTATTATATGAACCCCTTATATATTTATACATAGTTATCATATCACCCCATAAGCGCTTCTTCTCCAGCATGAACATGCCCAATTTGGCCAGTCTTTCCTCATAGCTAAGATTTTCCAAACCTTTTACCAGCTTAGTTGCCCTTCTCTGTACCCTGTCTAATACAATAATATCCTGTTTGAGTGATGGAGACCAAAACTGTATGGCAAATTCTAGGGGGCCTTACCTGTGCTCTATAAAGTGGAAGAATGTCCCCCTCCTCCCATGACTCTATGCCCCTTTTAATACAGCTCACGACCTTATTTGCCCTTGATGCTGCTGACTGGCATTACTTGCTACAGCCAAGTTTATCATCTACAAGGACTCCAAGGTCCTTTTCCATAATGGATTTGCCTAGTGCAGTCCCATTATGGGTATAAGTGGCTTGGATATTTTTACATCCCAGGTGCATAACTTTACATTTATCAACATTGAATCTCATTTGCCACTTAGTTGACCAAATTGCCAGTTTATTTCAATAAAAAGAAAGAAGTAACACCTTATTATGGCTCTTATTCCTATTTTAATTATATCAAAAAACTCCTTTGTATCACCTCACCTTAAATGTTATTACGACCTAATCAGACTTAATTCATTAAAATATCAGTTGTAAAGTGCAAGTGCTTTTCAAGTATAAGAACTGTAATTCCCCCAAATTACTGAAATTAAGAGGGTTTTGATTTCATTCCTCACTTAGATAATTCATGATTTATTAGTTAAAGGTAACTAACGAGACCACAGTTCCCTTTGCTCTGCCTTCTCCGCTTGTGGCAATCCCAGGGCCTAGTCAGAAAAAATTGAGATAGAAGCTTTTGGGATAACTCCACTAGTGATGGGCGAATTTATTCGCCAGGGGCGAATTCGCGGCGAATTCCCGCGATTCGCCGCTGGCGAATAAATTCGCGAAACGGGCAAAAAAATTTGCCAACAAAAATTCGCCGCGCAAAAACGAGTCGCGCGTACTTTTTGACGCAACGCGACGAAAACGACGCGACGCGTCGGAATCGACGTGACGCGCGTCAAAAACGACGCGACGCGCGTCAAAAACGACGCGCGACTCGTTTCGCGAATCGGCGAAAAATTCGCAAATTTCTCTGGAAATTCGCGAATTTTTCAGCGAAGCGAAACGCGGCCTTTTCGCCCATCACTAAACTCCACCACTATTTTCTTTTTTCTAATTTCTCTCTTTATACTGTCTGATATTAATTGGAATGTTGTGAGTTGGATCACTAGTTTTTTATCAATTGTTTAAGACCGTAAATCGGATCAAATTAGTTTAAGAACCACGTGGAGTGCAGATACTTTTTAAAACATTTTGTAATCTATTGAATAATCATTGATTATCATTAATTAATTGGGTGATTGTGGGTGATCTTATTAACTTATGGTAAATTAATTTTTTAATTACTAAATCCACGGCACATCGCACTTTATTCACCTTGGGTAACCTAAGTATTTACTAGTTGTTTATAATAAGTGTTTTAATTTAATTAATTATTCAGTCAATTAATTCTTAATCAACTTGAAGTACAAAGCACCTTTTTTAACTAATCAAGCATGAAATATCTAAGTGAGGAAGGAAATCAAAACCCTCTTAATTTCAGTTATTTGGGGGAATTACAGTACTTATACTTGAAAAGTACTTTACAACTGATATTTTAATTAATTAAGTCTGATTAGGTCGTACTTACATTTGAGGTGAGGTGATCCAAAGGAGTTTTTTTATATAATTAAAACAGGAACAAGAGCCATAATAAGGTGTTACTTCTTTCTTTTTATTGAAATAAATAATTGATTCTGGTTACTATACCTTATTGTGGCATCATTAGAGAAATATCTGTGAAGTATACAAAAAATACATACAAATTGCCAGTTTGTCAAGATCCTGTTGCAAGGATGTCACATCCTGTATGGAACTAATTGGTCTGGATAGTTGTGTGGTATCTACAAACACTGATAAATTACTTACAATACCCTCCCCTAAGTCATTAATGAACAAGTTAAACAAAAGTGGACCCAATACCGAGGGTCCCCACTAAGGGGACCCCACTAAGAACCTTACTCCAAGTAGAGAATATACCTGAGTGCGTGCGCAACGCCCCCCCCCCACCATGCTGCCGTTCTGCCAAGAGTGTGCGCTTGTATACAGGTGCGCACATGCACTACACGCACCCTCTTGGCAGAGCAGCAACATGGCGGGATCAGGGGGTCTGGCTAGCAGCCCTGGTGGGCCCTGGGCCCCCCAGTCTGACCCTGATTAAGCCCAGTTTATAAAGCAGTCATCTGTGGGGCACGGTATCAAATGCTTAGGCAAAATCCAAATAGATCACATTTACTGCCCCCTCACAGGCCAGCATCTTACTTACCTCTTCATAAAAAGCAATCAAATTCAAAATCAATGGATGGATGTGTGTCTTGTTTTAATCTAAATAACAATGTATTGGGATAAAATATACATAAATGCAAAAAAAAACAATTAGGTGCAGATTTACTAAGGGTCAAATTTCAGACTTTGAAATTTTGGGAGTGGCCAGCATGTGTTGATAGCAAGACGTGCCTTTCACCGCTTCTGCTATTATCTGTCAAATATCCAGATTTTTGTACCTCTTTGGGCGATTCTGTCCAACAACCAGCTGTGTCAACACCGGGCACTAATATTCCCACAGTCATGGGAAGGCTCAAGACGACAAAACCTCCAAAAGAAGCAAATATGGCGAGGCGGCTCCATTCCAAGATGCCGCTGGAACTGCTGCGGAACACCCCCACCCACCTAGTAAGAGAAACGACAAGCCTGCAATAAGCGCCTCAGCAGCTAAAAAACTGGGGGTATATATGCTCATGAGTAGTGATGGGCGAATTTATTCGCCAGGGGCGAATTCCCGCGATTCGCCGCTGGCGAATAAATTCGCGAAACTGCAAAAAAAATTCGCAAAAAAAAATTTGCCGCGAAAAAACGAGTCGCGCGTCGTTTTTGACGCGACGCGCCGAAAATGACGCGACGCATCGGAAACGACGCGACGCGCGTCAAAAACGATGCGCGACTCGTTTCGCGAATCGGCGAAAATTTTTTCGGCGAAACGCAGCCGTTTTGCCCATCACTACTCATGAGCAGTATGTACACGCACCTGACCACTTTCCGCTACAGACAAATGAGTCGGCACCCGTAAGCTCCCTATCCCTGGCCTTGTCACAGACATCAGACGTAGGCCTAGAGGCAGAACCGACACTGATGGAAATTGCGCATATTATGAAACAGAACCTTATGGCTCTGGTTTATAAAATGGACGGTTTGAAAACAGACTTTGCTATAGTAAAGCAGGATCTCTCCAAACTAAGAGACCGCACAGGGGAGGCGGAGTGCAGAATTGGGCAGTTGAGGGAAACACACTGGAGACATTTGTTGAAGAGTTTCTACGCTTGCAATTTGGCGATAAAGTGTTCTCCACATTGTTCCTGGTGGAAAGAGCACACAGAATCCAGGATAAACCACTACCACCAGGAGTATGCCAGCGGCCATTAATTGTACGTCTTCTGAACTACTGAGACACTGCTCTAAGGGAGGCAAGGGATAAGGAACTACAATTCCAGAACACCACCATTTCATTATACCCGGATTTCTCAATAGAAGTGAGAAAACAAAGAGTAAAATTTATGGAGGTTAAAAAGAGGCTGCGACAGCAAAATCTCAAATACGCAATGCTCTTTCCAGCTAAGCTATGTGTAGCCTACAAGGGTGTCTCCAAATCAAGTGATGGAATGGATGGAATCCCTGCCTGGCTAAAATAGGCACAATGGATCAACAGTGGAACAAGGGTACTTGATATATGGGAGCGTTGTGTGATAAAGGGCATTAAGCTATACACCTAAAAATTTGTTATTTATTCTGTTTATTTTCTTGTTGTCTGTATAGGCTGTTCACTTTTGGAGCACTAAGCTCCCCCCAGAGTATCTAAAGGATATACAAAGTTAGTTTAGTTAGGGATTCACTTAAGGTGAACCCAAGTTGGGGAAATGGGTTTAATGCAGGGAGGGACTTGGGGATATACAGTTAGACAGTTTTTTATTGTATTTTGGGGGGTCACAACTCGGAATATGGTGGATTGACATGTCTTTGAAGGTTGCCTGTCATGTTAGGATGTCAGTAAATGCACAAAAGGCTAAAACTGCTTAGCTGGAATGTGAGAGGGCTAAGAGATAAAATTAAAAGATCACTGGTTTTTATCTTTCTAAAGAAACATCCACATGCAGTCATTGTATAGCCCAAAATTCGATTTGAATTTATCAAATTCAAAAATTCGAATTAAATTTTCAAAGTATTGTCCCTTTAAGAAAAATTCGATCTACAAACTCTCCAGATTGAACCTACGAATTGCTATAGAATCACATGGGAAGCTAGAAAAAATCTGAACAATTGCTTAAAATCGTTTGAATCGATCGATCCATACGATTTTATCGATCGATCAAATTTTTTTTATTCTATCGAATCGCGTTAAAACCACTTGAATTCGCAACCAAATAAGCAACCAAAAGGGTTATGAGCCTACATGGACATGACACACACGACATGGAATACACCAACACTTACCTTGTGAGAAAAAAGCAAGAGACTGAATGTAAATCCACCAACTTTATTTGTTTTCTGTTTTCTTTTTTGTAATATAACTTAATGACAACACATTGGCTGTATTGCTTTACATTGCTCTTTCTTTTGTTATTGTTTCATGTCAACTTTTCATGAAAAAGCAATAAATATGATTTAAAAAAAAAACTTTGAAATTCGACCATCAAATTTTTTTAAAGTGTTTCTTTTTTTCGATCGAAAACGGACCGCTTTCAATTGAATAGGTCAAGTTTCAACCGAATGAAAATCGCTGAATTGTTCAAACTATTCGTTCGATTCGAACAATTTTCAAGATAATTCGATCTTCAAACATTTTCAAAAACACTCCTAGGAGGTTCCCCATGGGCTAAAACAGCAATTTGGCAGGTTTAATTCGAATTTGAATTTTTGAAAGAGACAGTACTTCGATTTTTGAATGGTCGAATTTTACAATTCAAATTGAATTTTGGCCACTCGAAGTACCCAAAAATGACTTTGAATTTTTTTAATTCGAATTTTCACTTCGACCCTTAGTAAATCTGCCCCTTAGTGATGGTGTCCTTTTAGGGTCAGATAAATTAACATGAGGAAAAATACCCTGTTTTAGTTTATGCCAATATTGACTGATTGAAGTTCTATAAAACATAAACTAACATTTTATCAAACTATCATGACAAATTTAAAGATAATTGATAATTGTAACATTCTGTAACTAACCTGTAACTAACTTTTTTCTGTTGATGAGAACTCCAAATACTGTAGGTCAGTTTTTTATATAGACCAAGCTATCTAGATCAGGGGCAATCCTGACGATATCGCCGCCTGAGGCGGCCTTCAATATACCGCCCCCCCGCGGTGATGACTTTTTCTGCGCCGGACAAGGGTGGGGTGGTGCATGCAGCTAGTGCAGAGCACGCAAATGAGCGCTCTGCACTAGAAGAGCCGAATTTCTGGGCTTTCCGGGTTGAAACCCGGAAATTCAGGTCTTAGTTACCAGGAGTGGCTTTTTTGCTGCCCCTGGAAACCAGGGGGGAGCTGCCGCCTCAGGTGAGTGCCTCAACTCGCCTCATTGGCAGAGCACCCCTGATCTAGATCTTGTTAGACATAAGATTCTGTGTCATTTAATGATGATGCTGCAGATTTTACTACATGGAAGGAAAACAATGTAATGTGTATTGATCTGCTTCAAGTTCTCAGACAAACAGATGTTATGTCCTTTTACTATGTAAACTATAATTGTAAAATTATTTTTTAAAGCTATTTCAGTACATTGTAAGAAAATATGACCAGTTGTCTTTATCCCATCTGAGTAATATGCTCAGAAATGAGCTTCTGCCGCAGATGTATGAGTGGTTAATGTTTCCCTTCATTCCTCATTAGCCAGTATGTCTTTGACTCCTTTATGGCTCTGATCTGTGTTCTTTACTTGTGCCTTTTCTCCCTCCTACTGCCCAGTTCCCTTATTTTTATTATTTGCACATGTCAGCTTTCTTTTTCACTTCAACGAGGAAAAGTCCAAAATATGAGGAATTGGGAGGGGCATAGTCCTTGGTAGCTAATCCTTCCACACCTTGAACTAATCAGGCGGCTGTTGCGTTATAGTGCCTTGTATTGTTCTCCAGGCCACAGCAAATGGGGTTCAATTTGTTGAAACATAAACAGATACTAAACAAAGTCTGGAAATGTGAAAAGGGGAGGCTCTGATTGTATTTTGTTAAATCAAATTAGTGGCCTCATGCTGACAGAATCTATAATTAGCTCTCTTTTACCATAACCATTAATGCCCTTTTTAGGTGGTCAAAACTAGGTTTGTAATATTGAACCTCTTCCTAGGTATTATAAATTACTGCACAATTTCCATGACTACTGTTATTTCTGAATAAGTCATTTGACTTTATGCAAAACCTATGTTAAATTTAAATTGAGGTGCTGGACAAGTGGACAGCAAATAAGATGCATTTTAGGAATATGTTATAAAAACTAGGTGGGGGATGTTGTGTAATAGAGAGAATATTTGGCCTGGTTCAGTAACCCTAAACAAGCAGTTTAAAATTGAATGGTTTATTGTAGTTTTTAAGGAAGCAATAATCTGATTGCTTTAGGTTCCTGTTAAGGACACACTTGACCCAAAAATAGCTGTATCCAATGTCTAGCCTTTGCTACATAAGTAATTTATCCTATAACTGCCATAAAACAGATTGGAAGGACAGGACCATGTCATGACCTTGCAGCTCCCTAACATGCATGTCTAAATTACATGTAAATTACTTGAAAGTTAGGGGATGGAATGTGGTATTCCTCCATGCCTCCCTGCCCACCCCTCAATTATAATGAGTGTTGCCTCATGTAGGCAAGTCTCTATTCAAGGGCATAGTGGAAATGTCTGATATGAAGACTGAGTATTCTTTTAAAACAGACATCCAATTGTTTCTTTTTATTGCCCTGTTTTTGCTTTGCTACCTATGTCATTATCAGGACAGGGACTAGGGTTAAGCAGAAGAGGCACGTGCTTAGGGGTGTAAAAGATGGTGACCAGTGCTCTTCACCGTCACATTGCCACTGGTCAACCCATCCTCATTATGTCAAACTCACTCAACCCATGCTCATCATTCCATTATACCTTAGGTGGGGTGGAGGGAGTGAAAGAGCTTGGGGGCTTGCCTTGGGCTCCCCTAAGATGCGGCCTGGCACTGGTAATTACACAAAGTATTTGGTACTATGGCTATCCTGCTTGGTTTATATGATATTTTATTTTATCCCTGATCCTCTGCTATTTCTTTTCCTTTATTCATAAACAAATACCTAAAAAAGGAAATGTTTATGCAGCCCTCTATAAAAGTTGGCAAAATTTAAATAGATAACAGGGCCCACGTGAAGTGAGTAGAGTGCAATTTCAAGCAGAATTGTCATGTTTTTTCCCATAATGCAGTGTTTCCCCCCATAATTTCTTCATTATTACAAACACACGGGAGCAATGTGGTTTTCTGCTGTGCTGCTGTGAGTCACTGACTCTGTAAACTGTTCGAAATTGATACATTAATTGATACCTGCTGAGTGGAGTCCCAGACTTTCTTTAAAGGCAGCTGTTATAACTGATAGTTGTGTATAGTTGTGCATGTAATAGTTCAGTACCTACACCAGGATTACTGAGCTGCCAGACTGAGAAAGGAACATTAAACTTAATTTTGGAAAACTGGTCAAAAATAAAACATGGAAAGCAAATTGAAAAACTATATTTCTGGTGAATAATCAGAAAACAAAAACCCCACTTAAAGTGATACAGACACTAAAATGTTCTTTTCAAAATTAAAAGTTACCTTATTAAAATTACCTATAGGTCATGTTGATGTTCCTAAGCCTGACTGTTTTGCCAACCTGACTGTCCCTTCTCAACCTGTCATTTATAGTTTCTAATGCTAACAGACTCCTGCTGCACAAACATGGCAGCCCCTCATATTAGAAGATGTCAGTAAGAAAGGTGATTTAAAAACATCAGGCAAATACTTTTATGGCAAAATTATAAATAGCATTCAAAGGCAATATTATGAGAGATGTAAAAAGGTTATTTTTTTTGTTTCAGTGTCTCTTTAAGTAACTCCTCATATCTGAAACACAATTGTGCAACTTCAAAACATTTATGTTAGATGACCTAATTTTTCAATAACACAGTTTAAGGAGTTCTTGTTTTGTGTATATTTGTTCATATGTAACATAATTATCTTTTTTTGTTTATTCACTTTAGTAAAACAGACCTCTGGCTTAGCTATAGCATACAGTGAAATTTAATAAAAATCAAACTGGACAAATTTTGATAGAGAATTTGATAAAGGTCTTACTAATATTTGCCGGGGAATGTGGCCTAAACGTTCCTCCTTGAAGGTTTACAGAGGTCAAGATGAGTGTGAGATAAGGTATCAGTGCACAGTTAGAGAAGGAAACGTGTGTTTTTCCTCAGCCTCCCCTCCTTAATTTCACCCGTTGCTTTTAAAAACATTGAAGTAATACCTTCTCAGAACTGAGGCTTACGATGTAATGGCAGTGCTGTTGCATGGGGAATATAATATTTTTGTAATAATCTAAAACAGTGAAGATTTAAAAAAGACAGAGGGAAGAAATGATTCACAGAGACATGTGGGAACTGTAAGAAGACAAGGCTCAGATTAAAAAAAAGTTATTTGTTTGTTGACAAGAATTCTCCTTATAGGCCTGGGAGACACATTTGTCTGTTGCTTAGTGCTGTTCTATATGATCTGATTTATCATCATTTGTGAGTATGTCTGTCTCCTAAACCTGAGCTTTGATCAGCTTGTATTTTATATGCTACATCTGTTCTAAGTTTGACCTTTTGCAATACTGTTTTTCAAAAGAAAATAGTAGCTAGCAGAACAAAAGAAAAATAAAGGCTTAGTAAAGTACACATCATGAGCCAGACATGCATATTTGCACAAGAACATCTAAATATAAATGTGATACATACAATTGCATACAACTTGTACAGGCAACTGTTGCCTGATAAGTCCTGGTACCACCATTCATCTGACAACTGCAAATTTAAGTGGTAGGGTACTGTTTTGGGGGCTTTAA